>JBBCBC010000028.1:10674246-11043133 GCA_037126765.1 Stenogyne calaminthoides
TTCACCTCTGAATGAAGCAATGTTGAGCATTTCAGGCAGGGTCTAGTTGAGAATGTAGACTGTTGACCTCAGTCTGAAGAAGAGATCCTGGAGGTCAGGATATGTGCTTAGCTCAGGGTACCTGTCCAGTATGAACCGCTCCCCCATTCTTCACCACTCAGTCTCTTCAGCTTCACCCTTCTTCAGCTTCGGGCTCTCAGGTTCAGTGGGAAGTTCTTCTGAGGGATCAAGGAATGGATCACTCAGGAGCTCATCAAGATTCAACAGCTCCTGAGGCTCAGCTAGATCTGAGGATTAGGCAGGCAACTCCTCAGTTTGAATCTGAGCTTGCTCTGAGGATTGAGCAGGCACTTCCTCAGTAGGAATCTGAGCTTGCTCTGAGGTCTGAGGTCCTTGGAAGATTTCTTGAGAAAATTTGTCTGAGCTCAGTGAGGTCTCAAGAACCTCAGAGAAGACTTGCTCCTCAGTTTGCTCCTGTGCCGTGGATACAACCTGTGCCAACACTTGTAAAGGCAATTTCTAGGCTTTCTGGCCCTCAGGTTGCACCTCCTCAGGCTCACTCTCCTCCTCCTCAGTGGAAATCAGCATCCTTCTACGCTTTGGAGCAAGGGTTTTCTTCATTGCTTCTCCCTTCTCCCTCTTGACCTCCATCAAAGCCTTCCCCCTGGCTTGATGGGCTTCTTCAGCAGCAGCAGTGGATTCCACTTTCTTCTCTTTCTTCCCTTTCAAAGTCTTTCTAGTAGTTGTAGGCTTGAACATGACCTTAGACTTTGGGAAAGGTGAGGAGTCGGCAAATATATCCTCTTCTTCACAACACATCTCCAAAATAAAAGCTATTTTGGTTGCATGAAGAATTTTGCCTTTGATCACCACTGATCCATCCTCCTTCTTGATCTGCTTGGCCTGATCACTCACCACTCTGATCAAATACTTCAACCAATTGAAATCTGTGGTGGGTGAATCCTCTATAGCAGCCATCAATCTAAGCTTTGGCGTGCTTATCTGCTCAAAACTTCCGGATCTGCTCATGATGCACTTGCTAACTATATCTAGCAAAACTCTGTATTTCGGCTTCAAATGCCGTTTATTCAATGTAGCCTCAAACTTAATAGGATGCTCTGTTATCCTATCAAGGTATTCCTGCTCCCGTCCCAACATATAAGTCGTGGGATCCTCACCTCTATCACAAACTCAAATACACCATTTAAATTTTTAGGGATTATATATACCTCCCGTACAAAATCTACGTATTTAGAGCTATGTTCTAGATGGGAAACAGTAATATGAGACTCGATACCATCCTCATCATCTAATCTCAAATTTGAAATAAACTCTATTACCTCCTTAGAGTATTCGGCTTCTAGTTGGCTTGCGACAAGATTTGTGAGTTTTGCGATTCGGATCATATGCAGAGCCTCTTCTTCATGGGTAGCGTTGGATGAACTCTCTAGCAATACCACATACTCGTACCATGGCTTGTTTGAAATAGCCAGTTTGTCATAAATGGAGAGAGTCATATTGGGGATTTTTGAAGTGTAGGGTTTTGGGACGATGAAGATTTCTGGGCAAAAGGGTTTTTAGTTTGCAGAGTGTTTTTTGAGACGAAGGTAATAAAAAGGTCTTAAATGGATTTCAAATGAATATATAGAGTGGGTTCGTGAGAAATCATGTAATTGATAAAAATCAATGGTTAAGATTTATCACCGACTAATCGGGTATGCGAAAGGACGATCTCACGGAAAATACACCGCCATTTTAACCTTATTGGTGATTAATTGAATCAGAGCAATTAATGACTGTTGACCTTCTTTGGTATTTCAAAGGTCCCGCCCAAAACATTCCCTTCAGGTGTTTAGTATTTATTGAAAATGATTACTGAGATTCACTTAAGCAATAAATGAGTTGCATGAGTCATTACTTCTTCATACTAATTTTCCTCTATCAGTCTTACTGAGTATTGACCTTGATAAAATGTCAGTATGATACTGAGTACTGAATGGGTTCAGTATAATACTGAGTACTGACCTTCAGTACACCTGAGTTTCCCAAGACTCAGTTCAGTATTTCCAATTTTATCCTGAGTTTCTCAGTAGAATCCTGAGAAAACTTCATGCATCTGAAAACCTTCAATTTTTCAGATTTACTCTATACACCTGGATCCAACATCCCTAATTCAACTGATAGTGATTCAGCCAAAGGTTTAGTCAAGATATCAGCTCTCTTCTTATCAGTATGAATCTTCTCCATCCTGATGTCCTACTTTTCAACATGATCTCTGATGAATATTCCTTCCTTAGCTTGTTTCTCCTGAAGTCCAAGAAGGAAATTCATCTTCCAACAATGACATCTCAGATCTTCTTTCATCAGGGCTATGATGTCTTCATTCAGCTCAGTGCCCTTTTCTGTTTACCTGAAAAACAGATCAGTTTTGTGGTACCCATTTGGTGTAGGGTCCTATCAGGTTAGCTGTTCCTTTTGGAATCTAAATCTGCCTGACAACTCTAATTACTTTAGATTGGCTGATCTGTCTTCCATAAACATCTACATACACATTTACCACTCTAGGTGCCTTAGCAGTGTCCAGTGTATGAGTGTCAGCCTTGACATGAACATGAGTCTTTGAATTTTTCTTGGGTACAGGCCTTTTGTTCCATTGCTTTGGCTTCTGTGCAGCTGGTCTAAGTCTCTGTTGACTTGGGTTCAGGTAACCTTTACCCTTAGGCTAGTGGGGTTTAGGTTGCCTGTACTGAAATTGGGGTCTTTCAGTAATCTGAGGACTTGGTCTTTTCAGTTGAGAATGTCTCTGCTGAGTGTTTCTCTTCTGAAAATTCCTCTGCTGGTTCAGTGCAGATATTTCCAGGTTTGCATTCTTAGCCTGAGGCTTTGAAGTACTTACATGAAAATTTCCTACTGAGTGGTCAGGTTTTCTAGCCTTTACCTGAGGTTTGGGCTTTCTTACCTGAACATTCAGTTTTTCTGGAACCATAGGTCCTTTTCCCTTGTCTAAAACCTTGGGCAATTCTTCAGTCCGAAGAGTGGGTGCAACTTGTTTAACAAAGACTGTCTTAGTGCTACTAGATGCAGCATTCAGATGACCTTGTGAGGTTCCCCCTGGAATGTATCCCAATCCAGATTTTATAGTGGCAGGTCTTTGATAACTCTGAATTTCATCTATTACTTTAGATGCAGAATTCAATAGAGTTAGCTTTCTCTGCGCACTATCCTCACATTTTTGTAGAGTTTCATGCTTCTCAGAGAGGTCATTGAACTTAGTTCTGATCAGCTGAATCTCCTCAGTGGATTTCTCTAGTTTTACATTTAGGGTCTCTATCAACTTCTCTTTCTCTGAGAGTTGTACTTTCAGAACATCTAGTTCATCAGTAGTTCCCATTAATTGAGAAGTGATCTCAGCATTACTAGAGTCTTTCCACTTAAGATTTTCAGCAATCAGTTCTTTGTTCTGCTCTTGAGTTTCATTCAGCAGTTCTTGTAACATAGCATAGTCTTTCATAAGACTCTCAAAAGAATTCATCAGGTCAAATTGACTGTTTACAGTAGAACTTGATAACTCATGTGCTTGTGTAGGAGCAATAACATAGATAGAAGAACTTACCTCTCCTACAGCCATGAGGCAGATGTCATCACTGTCACTTTCTGAGCATATCTCATCTGAGGAGCTGGAACTTTCTTCAGACTCCTTTTCCTTCTTAGCAATCTCAGCAAGTGTATCCCATATTTCCTTTCTATTCTCACAATGAGAGATCTTCCTCATAACACCATCATCAATAGTGCTATATATTGTATCTTTGGCAATATAGTCAAGATTGATTAACTTTCTCTCATCAGGAGTAAGTTGATCATCAGACTTAGGAAATTCAGTCCTGGGATCATTTCTCTCATTTTCTGTAACTCTGGGATTCACCACAGTGAATGGGAATGGTCCTTCAGAGACCACTCTCCACATACGTTCATGCTTAGAATACAGGTGAGCCTGCATTCTCAATATCCACAAATCATAGCTCTCTACTGAGAACATGGGAAGTTTCTTAGAAGGCATTATGTCTGAGCCTTTTAAGATTTCAGCAAATAAGATCAGTTCAGATAGACCACAAGAATCTTTTAGGAAATAAGACTATGGTCAACAAAGCAGGTGGTCAAGTTGAACCTGGCTCTGATACCACTTGTTGGTCCCGGTGCAAACGAGTCTTACACGTGTATGGGGGGGGAATACACGTGTTCAGTGAATTTTAAAACTTTTCTTCACTAAGGTCAGATGGGTCTGGTTGTCCAGATGATTTGGTCCTGAGAAGCACAAATCGCCCTGAGTCAAAGTCTACCTGAGACAATGATCCTGAGCTGCTTTCAGAAACCTCAGATAATCCCAACTGAGCCTGAGTATTTTCAGAGATCCTGAGTTGCTTGAATAGCAACTCAGATGTGCGGAATGGTTGGCCCTAAGTTTATACTCGTTTTATGCTTTGCTGAAAACCTTCCTTTTAATGGAATAATGATTAAGGTTGTGATTCAGTTAGATGCAACTTCAGTGGATTGAGTCCAACTGAATATCAGTGAAAATATGCTTTCAGTTAAAGTTATGCAACAGTTAATCACAGTAAAACAGAAAGCAAATAACACAGCAAGTTATAGTGGTTCAGAGACTCAAGCTCCTACATCCACTCTCTCTGATCTCTTCAGAGAAATTCCTTAATCACCTCCTAAGGTTTTCTGACTACCTCTGTAGTTTACTAACCTTTCTACTTTGAGTTTTCTGACTACCTCTGTAGTTTACTTACTCAAAACACACACAAGCTTTCTGACTATCCAAGATAGTTTACTCACTTCTTCTCTAGAGTTTTCTGACTACCTCTGTAGTTTACTAACTCTTTACAACTCCAACTTACGAACAATCACACTCAAACTACCTTACAAAGGGTTTGGGGTTTCTTGGTTGGTTTCCAACTAGGATGAGATATCCTTTACAATTAAGAACAATGCAAAGGCTAGGATATCTCTACTAACCTTTGGATATATCTTATCAAGACTAGGCTTAGTGAATGAGCTCTCTTCGATATAAAGCACTTGGGAAATTCTTGGGTTTTCGAGTGCTTCAACTTGCAATAATAAGTTTGAGCTCTTGAGTTGCTTACAAATTTCCCTTAACCTTCAATGTAGATGGTCACAAGTATTTATAAGCATACACCATGGTCACTCTTGAAAAACTATCCGTTGGAAGAGATAGCTTCATGAGTTTCCTCTTATGGTGTGTGATGAACGGCTATATTTAGGGTTTGAAACTCCCTAGCATGTTTTAGTCAATATGCTTTTCATGCAGCTAGTCACCACTTTTTGCAGTCTGGAACATAGTACTACTGAGATGCTTCAGTGACCTGTCGCTTTCAGTGTCAGTAAAGTACAGTGCTGTCTTCCTCTGATTGGTTGTTGTCTTCAGTTAAATGTAGACAAATATAACGGCTCTTTTAGGTCAATATCTATGAGTGATATAACCTTAACAACACTTTGTTTTAGTTCCTTTTGTCTGCATTTGAATGTCTTGGGCGATATTTATTTTTCTAAGTAATCGCGTTTTTCTCAGTATTGTATCCTTCAGATAGATATTTTCAGTGCCTCGGAACATTCAGGTTTATACTGAGCATTCAGTACATTACTGAGTCTTCAGTAATTAAAGTGCCTTCAGTATCCTTTGTCTTCAGTCTTCTGTCTTCAGAGTCTTCCGAGTCTTCTGAGTCTTGAGTGTCTTCAGAATCTTCAGTGTCTTCTGAATCTTCACAAATATACTGGCTGATATACTGAGTCTTCTTACTGAGTCTTCCGTTTCTCAGTTTCACACTGTGTCTTCAGTTTCTCAGTTTCACACCGAGTCTTCAATTTCTCAGTTTCATACTGAAACTTCAGAAACTTCAGTTTCTTCAGAAACTTACTGAATCTTTAGAATCTTCAGAATCTATCCTGATCTATATCTGCTGACTATACACGGTGCAGATAACATCCTGAACACTCTAAATCTGCATCCTGACTCAACTATCAAGATTATCCTGAACATGTCATACTCAGGGGTTTTGGGATCTAATCAAAATCTTCTTTTATTAAATTCATCTCCCAACAACATGGATCTGTTCTGAGAGTAGCATGCAGTGTTGATAGCTTCAGCCCAAAATCTCTTAGGAATATCAGCTTCAGCAATCATTGTTCTTGCAGCTTCTTTCAGAGTCATATTTCTTCTTTCAGCAACACCATTTTGTTGTGGGGTTCTTCCGGCTGATGTTTCATGAGCTATTCCATTTGCTGTACAATAATCAGATATAATATGGTTGATAAATTCAGTGCCTTTATCTAATCTGATTTTGACCACACTCAGATTCTTTTCAGTACTGAGTCTTTTCAGTAGTTCTGGTAGTTTTGTCTGAGTCTCTTTCTTACTGAGTAAGAATATAACCCATGTATATCTAGAGTAGTCATCAACTACCACAAGTGTATATTTTCTGCCATTAGTGCTCACAGGTGTCACTGGACCAAAAAAGATCCATATGTAACAACTGTAGAATTCTGTCAGTAGACACTTCTACTTTACTTTTAAATGATGCTCTGATTTGTTTCCCTTTCTGACAGGCATCACATACATGATCTTTACTGAATACTTCATTGGGTAACCCCCTCACAAGTGCTAATCTTGCAAGTTTGTTCAGGGTTTTTGAAGTTTAAGTTGTTGGTCCCGGTGCAAACGAGTCTTACACGTGTATGGGGGGGAATACACTTGTTCAGTGATTTTTAGAACTTTTTCTTCACTGAGATCAGATGGGTCAGGTTGTCCTGAGAATTTTGCCCTGAGAAGCACAAATCGTCCTGAGTCAGAGTCTGCTGAGACAATGATTCTAAGCACCTTTCAGAAGCTTCAGATTAGCCCAACTGATCCTGAGTTTTATCAGAGATCCTGAGAAGCTTGGATCAGATAATTATCTTACTGAATACTCAGTAGAGTTAGTTCAGTTTGGTAACTATCTGTTCTAGCTAATCAAGAGTGCGGAATGGTTGGCCCTAAGTTTATACTCGTTTTAGCTTGCTGAAAATCTCTTCCTTAGTAAAATAGTGGTTAAGGCTGTGATCAATTTGATGCAAGTTCAGTGGATTGTTTCCAACTGAACATCAATAAAATGTGCTTTCAGTGAAAATCATGCAACAGATATAATGCAGTACAGAAAGCAAATAACACAGCAATTATAGTGGTCCAGAGACTCAAGCTCCTACATCCACTCTCTCTGATCTTCAGAGAAATTCCTTAACACACTTCTCCTAAAGCTTTCAGGCTGACTCACTGCAGCTTACTAACTTTTCTACCTTGAGTTTTCTGGCTGACTCACTGCAGCTTACTAACTCAACACACACAAGCTTTCTGACTGTCTAAAACAGTTTACTCGCTGGCTGACTGAACTGCAGCTTAATCACTCTTTACAACTCTAACTCACCAACAATACACACACACAAACTACCTTATCAAAGGGTTTGGGTTTGAGTTGGTTTCCAACTAGGGTGAGATATCCTTTACAATAAGAACAAATGCAAAGGCTAGGATATCTCTACTAAGCTTTGAATACTTCTATTAAATCTAGGCTTAGTGAATGAGCTCTCTCCAATGTGAAACACTTGGGAAATTCTAGGTTTTTCGAGTGCTTCAATTTGCAAGAATACGAATGAGCTCTTGAGTTGCTTTGATTTCCCGTAACCTTGCAATGGAGAAGGTCACTGGTATTTATAGGCAACTTCTCCAAGGTCACTCTTTGAAAAACTATCCGTTGGAAGAGATAGCATCAAGAGTTTCCTCTTCTGGTTATTGATGAATATTTTAGGGTTTGAACACTCCCTTGCATGTTTTAAGAACTATGCAGCCATGTAGCCAATCACCAATTTTTGCAGTCTGGAACATTGTACTACTGACAAAATTCAGTGTCCTGTCGCTTTCAGTGTCAGTAAAGTACAGTGTTGTCTTCCTCTGATTGGTTTTTGTCTTCGGTGAATGTAGACAAACAAAACGGCTTCAATTTCTCTGAATGAGACAACCTTAAACAACACTTAGACTTAGTTCCTTTTGTCTGCACTTGAATGTTTTGGGCAATATCTATTCTTCTGAAAATGTGTTTTTTCCTCAGTTTTGTATGTATTCAGATAGATATTTCTTCAGTGCTCTGAACATTCAGGTCTTCCTGAGTCTTCAGTAACTTACTGAGTCTTCAGTAACTACTGAGTCTTCAGTAACTTTTAATTCTTCAGTTCTTCAGTAATCTTCTGAGTCTTCACTTCTTCAGTATCTTCTGAACATTCAGGTCTACCTGAGTCTTCAGTATTAAAACCTGATTAATATCTGTTGACTATACAATGTGCAGATATCTTCCTTAGCTATTCTATACTGAAACCTGACTTAGACTATCAAGATTTATCCTGAACATGTCATACTCAGGGGTTTTAGGATCTAATCAAAATCTTATTTAAATTCATCTCCCAACAATTTCCCCCTTTTTGATGATGCCAAAACCATCTTGTTACATTTGAGAAAACCTAACCTATACTCAGGTTTCAGTTTATCTATTACAATTCAAAATGGTAATTCTCCCAACAATTTCCAAACAACTGGCATATCAAATAATTAAAGACATGTAAGAAGATAATGAGATATTATCTTCGAGCATAAAAGATAAACTTTTCATTGATCAGTAAATAGTCATTACAGCTTACAATGAAAAACAAAAACAAAAACAAAAGACATGCACAAGGATAAAAAGTCTTCAGTCTTCTTCCACCTCATCATCAGGGACATCAAGATTGAACATCCCGTAGTGTCTCTTCTTCAATTCATCCCTCTTCTTGATGATCTCAGGTTGACTTCCTGTCAGTCCCAACTAGACGCATATTCAGTAACTTCCTTGGCAATGGCAGCTTCATTGATGATTTCGGTGCTGAATCTAGGTGCTGGGTATTTGTACTGACCCAGTGCCTTCAGTGATACATTATGCTCATCAGATAGATTTATCCACTTCTGTAGATATTCAGGGTAGAACGTCAGCAGATATTCTAGGAAGGCTTCATTCCTGTCAGGGCATCCTCCTCTCCATTCCTGTAGAACATGATGACTGAACCAGAAGGTTCTCTTAACCTCTTCCCAAGCATCATTGATCTGGAGTGGCATTCATTTATCAATGTGTGGCCATTTTTGTATTCCGGTTTGTTCCTTTGTTTTACTCCATCTCTTCCCCATGAAGTTCCCGAGTCTTCCTCTCCTGCTTTGTTCCTCTTCTCTCTTCTTCCTGGTAAGTTCTGCCCCTGATACAGACATTGCTTTCTTCTTTTCTTTCTCAGCACGCAGGGCAATGAGCATATTGTGCCAATCAAAGTCCTTGATGTTGGGATATTTTAGTTTTGATGAATTATGCCAAAACATTATCAACTTGTGTTTTTGAAGCTAATCTACAGATAACAAGTTGAGGGGGAACAAGAGAACAAATTGAGGGGGAACTCACGAAATCAGACGTAGATGATCGAGATCAGACGAGGCTGCAAACGAGACTGATCGAAATCAGATAAGTTAGATGAGTTCCGAGTTAACTAATGAGCTGTGCAAATCAAATGTGAAGAAAAGCTAAAGCCAGCAAATCAGAAGAGAAGGTTGCATATCAGAAGATGAGCAGATGAGACTGATCAAGATCAGACGTGATCGAGATCAGATATGATAACCTGATATTCTAACCTGATGTACTGACCTGATGCTATCCTGAGATGTTGACCTGAAGATGTGTTGATCTGATCAATCGAGTTGATCAGATCACGCAAGAAGAAATCAGATAGCCTGAGTCAAGTGACCTGAGGGTCAGTAAGTAAAAGTGACCTGAGGGTCAGGATATCTGAAGTCAAAAGAGCTGAATTCAGTTAGCCGAGTGTCAGTATGTCTGATCAGACAAGGTCCACTGAAGAGAAGTCTGCTGAATCAAGAAACCTGAGGCTCAGAAGAAACCTGAGGCTCAGAAGAATCCTGAGACTCGGAAGAATCCTGAAGACTCAGAAGAATCCTGAGACTCAGAGAACCCTGAAGACTCAGAAGATCCTGAAGAATATAGCCGTTAGATTCAGCTGACGTGGACCAATGAGAGGAAGACAACAAGCCTGAAAAAGCTGCAAAAAGCTACAGAAGAGTATGGATTCGAATGTGACTCCATCCAACGGTAACGTTCAAATCCACACTATAAATACAAGTTCTTCCTTCATTATTCGTGTGGAAGTGTGGAAAAATACGTGAAACACCCATCAAGCCAAATCATCTAGCATTTCCACCATAAAACACTGAGCAAGAAATACACGCACATATTCAAGAGTGTTCTATCCTAGATCTAAGCACAAATGTAATATCCTAAGCTTAGAGAGATTTTCCCAACCTTAGCATTGAGGCTAAACAAATGTAAGGGAAAATCTCAACCTAGTTGAAAACCAAAAAAACCTTACCCAAATCAGTTTGGTAGGATAAGTTTGTAGGTAGAGTGAGAACTCGGTAAACATCTAGCAATCCCGAAAGGGAGGGTAGGGAATCCCGTGAGGGTGATAAGTCCCGTTTGAGTGTGAACTCGGTAAACATCTGTTGGGTGTTTGTTGGTAAATTTATAGTTTTGATGAAAGTTCCAAAAACACATGTAATAGGACCAGTCAGACCTGTTAGCTGACTGATGTTTATATTACCCGCTATAGGAAACCAGTTGATAATTACTGTATAGAACAACTGATGTAATAGATAGGTCACATATTGAGGGGGAACTCAATATGTATAGGTCAGATCTGAAGACTCAAAGAACAGTTGATATCCGACAGGCCAAAATGCTAGAGAAGAACAGAAGATCAGATCGATCTGATCTAGTCAGATATCTCAGCTGAAGTCATGAGCTCAAATTCAGAATACTCGAAGATCAGACCAGAAGACCTACATCAGTCGAGTCTGCTAGTTGAAGCTAAGTCAACCAAGCACTGAAGACTCTATCGGTAGTCGATCGATTCAGATCGATCGAGTCGACCACCAGCGAAATCTGATGTTTCACCTAATCATACGTCAATGATCTGAACAAGAAGAATGTCAAGCTTAGTTGGAAGAACTTCACTGAAAAGTGAGTCTGCTATCCAATAAGAACAAGACACGTATGATCGAGCCGACAAGTAAAGGGATTCGATCTTTGCCTTCTCACTAACGGCTTATAAAATACAAGATCACGCTTTTCGGCCATGCCGTTCTCAAGACGCGTCACATCAATCCTGCAAGTCTACCAAATATAGCCTGAAATTCAAATTGCTCTCCAACGGCTCTTTGATTTCAAGGTCTATAAATATGGGATCACACTTTAGAGTGAGAGAAGGTACGGAAAAACGAAGAAATATTTATTTGAACAATCAAGAAGCTAAAGCTAATTTCATACGAAGAACACGATCAAGAAGATTATTTTTATTAAGTGTTCATCCCATAAGTTCTTAGCATAGAAATCTTTTCATCTAGTCATAGTTAGCTTATACTCAAGAAAAAGATTTCATAGTTGAACAAAACAATCTTACCCAAACCCCCAAGTTAGGTTAAGTTGTTTAGCAAGATTCGGACTAGGGTTTCTAGTTCCGATCTTTGGGATCGGTTGAGTGTGAACTCTTTAAACATCTAGTCGATTGTCTTGTGTTGGACTAACACATAAAACTAAGTCCATTGGTTAAGTCGGTGCCCTTGTGATAGGGAAGAGTGGGCGTGGGATTTGGTTTGTCCGAACCACTATAAATCTTGTGTTCTCTCTTTGCTTTGATTAATCGCTTACACAATCGCACACAACCTTTAAAAGCGCATACATATTCCAAGTTGAGATCATTAGCACCAAGCTTACGATCGGATCAAACGTGACACTTGATAAAACCGATTAAAAGATTAAACTTGGAATCGATTTATCAAAACCGGTTTTTCACGGGTAAAACTTAAGCTTCGCGACACATCAGTTAAACCGATAGTTCGAATCGACGATCGCCTTCAAAGCGATCAAGAAGTTGGTTATCGGCCCAAACCGATTCACTTCAAGACTCTGATCGGGCTAATCGCCCACACCGATCTGCGCAAAAAGTTTTAAGTCTATTCACCCCCCTCTAGACTTACGCCCTCACTAAACCCGATTCGGGACCTACAAGTGGTATCGAGTTGTTGGTTCTACGGACCAATCGACTCGTATCATCGGTTCTTGAGGAAGAATCTTTGTGGTCAAATTGAATCGATCTTGAAAAACCATTTTTAAAACTCATTCATTTTCCAAAATCACTTTCGGCATGGATAACACCTCGGTATGTATCATGATCTGCGAAGTTCTCAATCGATGAGTATGCAGATTGGGCCATATATATGTCCAACCATCTAGGTTCGATAAGCGGCGAGAATGATGGAAGTCATCGAAAGAGGACCCATCATCATTTATTACGACAACCCCCGCAGGTTGGAGGAGATCCGGACTTTTAAGAGGGGAGTCTTGTGCGAAAAAGCCCAGCCTTGATGGATGCAGAAGAAAGAAAGCTGCACACTCTAGATACTATTGCGAGGCACATTATCATGAAAACCATGGATAAGGTCACCAAGGAAAAGATTAAGTATCTCAAAACTGCGAAAACAATGTGGGATACTCTATTTGAGATATCGAGGAAATGAGCAGATAAAAAGATACCGTCTACAAGTTTAACCGGTAAAGTTCGAAAAACTGAAGATGCTGCCAAACGAAACCATCAACGAACTCGATGGAAGAATTACAATGTCTATAAACAAGCTTCGAGAACTTGGTAGAGAGATGTCTGATAAAGATACCAACTACAAAATCCTAAGGTCTCTCACCAAGAAGTGGGATATGAAGGTCACGGTAATCAAGGATTGCCAAGACATTTAAAAAATGAAGCCAAGTAGCTTGTTCTTGAGCCTTAAAGCTAATGAGTTCGATTTGATTGAGAGAGGACAAAGTTCGATGAAGATGAGGTGCCCTCTTTGAAGCCTCAACTTCAAAATCGGTTGCTTTTAAGGCAACCAAAGAACAGAAACGAAGGCCAACGAACCTGTTGGGAATATAGTAAGTCAGGCAGAACAGATCGCTCTGCTTACTAGGAAGCTTGAGAAGTCAAACGTCTAACTTGGTAAGTATCGAAGATTTTATAAGGACTATCAACATAGCCGAGGACGGGATAGGAGATCAGACAACAGATCTCAAGAAAGAACCAGATCTGATGATCGGAGGGATCACAGAGATGAAAGGAAGAGAGATAGTCAGACTGAGGAAGGAAGAGATAACCAATCGAATGAGAAGAAGACTACTATCGAAAGGAAGTCACCGATAGGTCATATGACGGAGTGATTCACCGAAGGAAAGGTTCGTGGATCAAGGAGCGTGCTTCAACCGTGAGAAGCAGTCACTATAAGCCAGACCGCCTGACGACCGACGCCAAGAGAAAGGGAAGAAAAGAGGAACAGAAGAGAGCAACGATATAGGGACAGAAGAGCCATGGTTGCTGATACGTCAGGAATTGACGATTCCTATCTGCCCTCTGAGGACTCAGGATACTCCTCAGAGAAGAATTACGCTTTCGATCGTGAGATTGTTGACTTCTATGAAAATGAAGATCGATATTCTCTTGGGACGATGATGAGATCTGCACGATGGCGGGGAGGACCAATCGAGGTAACCTCCAAACCTGCCGTTTCGCTTCTACACCGCTATCATTAGCACACCCTTTCGGGAGATTGACTGCAGCTCTACTCAGAGCAATTGCTTGAGGATCTCTCCAATGCAGTAGACACTTATGCTATAGTGGAAGCTGAAAATGACAAGCTAAGAATTAGAAATAATCAGCTTGCTAAAGAGAATGATCTCAGTAAAATCTCTGAACTTCAATCAATAAACCTTTCGGAAAGGTGGCGAGGAATGTAACATTACGAAAGTTAAGGCTTCGATCGGGAGAAGCGAGATCAAAGATCACCGGGCAATTAACAAAGCGACAAAGTCGATGACTTCAAAATTCTTCAAGCAAAATTCGATGAGTTGTTCCAAAAGCATGAAAAGTCCGAAATCATCGAGGATAATCTGCGTAAGAAAATAAAGGTTTTCACAAAATCATCTAAAACTGTTTCAAGACATGAACACCTATTTTGAACAACGACATTAATAAGAAGGACTTGGCTATGAGAATCCTTCCACATCCTCAAAAGCCCCGGTGATTCATCTCAAAAAGGTGTAATCGGGCAATTTTCGACAAAAGATACACCAAAAGCCAAACATGTATCTAATAAGAAAAAAAAGACCAGTTGAGAGCGGTAAAGGCGGTGCCTAACCGTAAGGGGAACATAAATGGACTCCAACTTGTAAAGCATCAGCCGAGGAATCAACAAAAGAACCCAGTTCAAGAAGAGACCTCAACTCGATCAACGATCGTATCGAAAAGACAACACGTAAAAGGGAAGTCCAATCGAGACCTAATCAAGGTCAATTTGCATAATAAGCATGCTTCGTAAACCGCAAAAACCACTTATGCCAAAAAGATATGAATCTTTTGATGGTAGCAATCGTACCTACCCCTATAATCGTAAATCTAGGGGCAGCTTTTTTTGAACCACCTTTGGATAAAAAAAGAAGACAAAGCGTAAAAGATAGATCCCAAGTCTTCTAAGTCATCCAAGGTTCACACTAATAATCATACAAAAGCGTAAAGCATATAAAGAAACGTATGATTATGTTGATGGTATGGGAGACAAATCAGGCCTTCGATCAAACTGATCACAATAGAAGTGCGTTCTGTTTGTATGGATTCCCAAAACTAAACCTAACCCCTCAGGACCCAATCCAAAAGGGGTACCTAAAGCCCGATCGATCAGGAGGATCGCGTGGGGGCCAACAAAGGAGGTGTGCAAGCAACTATCTGGTACATCGATAGTGGATGCTCAAGGCACATGACCGGAAGCAAACATCTCCTCAGTTCATACATAGAACAGAAAGGCCCGCATGTACTCTTCGGTGATGATAACTTTGGTTATACCAAAGGATTGGAACTTAGAGAATGATGATGTACAAGTGGCGGAGTCTCGTATGTCAAGGTCCGAAGCACAACCTATTATCGGTTTCACAATTTCTGCGACAACGGATTCGGTGTTGAGTTCTCGAACGATCAATGCACTATCAAGAATCGAGCCACTCAACAGATTTTACTAAGCGGTTCAAGGAAAGGGACGATCTACACGGTGATTGGAGCAGGTTGCCCAAGAAATGCATGCCGATTGTCAAGAGTTCCAAAAAAGTAGCGAAATTGCTCACGGCACAAAAAGGATGAGCCATCCGAACTTTAAAACTCTTAACAAGATAGCAAGGATGTCTCTAGTGGAAGGACTTAGAATGAAGTATTTTCGAAGGATCGGACATGTCTTGCATGTCGGAAGGGAAAACAGTCAAAGCTTCATTCAAGGGAATTCCTAGGCCAAGCATCCAAATAGAGAATCGCAATTGCTCCATATGGATCTATTTGGACCGATTACACTAGTCGGTCTCAACGGACTTAAAAATATACTCGTAATCGTGGATGACTATTCCAAGTTTACGGGTTATATTCTTACATAAGAAGAATGAGGCGACAACAAAGATACCCGAAAGCCGCTAAAACGATTACAAAATGAGAAGGGTGTCGGCAGTAGTAAAAATCGATCGGATAAAGGTACATAATTTCGAACTCTTTTATTCTTCGATTTTTGCTCTAAGTTTGGTATCAAAGATGAAACATCACCGCAAGGAAGGCCGCTACAACAAAATGGAGTAGTGAGCGGGAGGAAGAACTCTCAAAGAAGTTTCGCCGCACGATGTTATTTGAACATGCAATACCAAGCCGTTTAAGGCGAATAATCAACACCGCATGCCATACTCAGAACAGATGTCTTCTGACTAAGGCTCACTACAAAACACCCTATGAACTGTGGAAGGACAGAAAACCTCGTGTCTCTTACTTCCATGTTTTTGGGTGTAAGTGTTTCATACACAACAATGGGAAGAGTCAGTTGAAAACCTTTGAAGCCAAGTCAGATGAGGGTATATTCTTAGGATATTCCTCATCTAGCAAGGCTTTCAGGGTCTACAACAGACGAACCCTACTTGTGGAAGAAACACCCCATGTAGTCTTTGATGAAGCATCTTCTGATCAAGAGAAATCTGCCGCAGAACAAGATGTACCTGATCAACAAGAACCTGATGTTCAGAAAATGGATCAGCTGATGATCAAGGAAAAAGAATCAGAAACTGTAACAATATACATTCCAGATCTAGCTGATTCACCAGATCATTCAGATCCTAAGGTACGAAAAACTGTCGATGAAGAAGCTGATACAGCTGAGACAGTATCAACTGAACCATCCGGTTCAGGGGGAACATCTGAAGTTCCCACGAACAGACATCAGCACATGATGAGTCCAACATCAGCTGAGACTTGTTCTTATCAAGTGGATCATAACTCTGCACCACTCCCAATCGCTAGTAATGAAATTTTATCAGAAACGGACGATGTTCTCCAAACCGACCAAATCGAGCAGAAGGACACGGATAACCCGGTCATCCAACTGATCTGATAATCGGAGACCCATCTGATAAAGTTAAAACTAGACATCAGATTGGTGAAAGTGTCATGTATTGCTGTTAGCTATCTATGAAGGAACCAACAACAATAGAGGAAGCTCTACAAGACGCAAGCTGGATTCTAGCCATGCAGGAGGAGCTAGAACAGTTCGAGAGAAATCAAGTTTGGAAACTGGTAGACAGACCAAGTCATCAAGACGTAATTGGCACGAAGTGGGTATTCAAGAACAAGAGAGATGAGAAAAACGTCATCACGTAAATAAGGCAAGACTTGTTGCTAAGGGGTATTCACAATCGGAAGGAATTGATTATGATGAGACCTTTTGCACGATCCTCGCTTTAAAGCCATTCATTTGTTTTCGGCATATTCTTCCCACAGAGGGTTCACTGTGTATCAGATGGACGTAAAGAGTGCTTTCTTAAACGGGGTACTAGCAGAGGAAGTTTATGTCGAACAACCTCCAGGCTTTGAAAAGGGCAACCAAGTGTACCGTTTAAGAAAAGCTCTTTATGGCCTGAAACAAGCTCCTCGAGCTTGGTATGATACACTCTCTCGAGTTCTTGATCGACAGTGGGTTCACTAAAGGCGATTGGGACGTAACCTTATTCGAGAATAGAAGATGGAGAAGATATTTCGATGGTTCGGATCTCGTGGGCGACATCATCTTGGATCCCCTAACAAGAGTCTATGTGAAAGATTCAGCAAACTGATGCAAGGGAAGTTCGAGATGTCCATGATGGGTCAGATGAATTACTTTCTGGGTCTTCAAGTAAAGCAAAGTACAGAAGGGATATTCATCTGCCAAGCAAAGTACACTAGGAATTTATTGGCTAAGTTTGGAGTTCAAAATTGTAAGGAAGCCAAAATTCCTATGATAATCGGATTCAAGATGGATCCAGATGAGGATGGTCAGAAAACAAATCAGAAGGAATATAGGGCTCTCATTGGATCTTTACTATACCTGACTGCCAGCAGACCAGATATAACCTTCGCAGTAGGTGTATGTGCCAGATTTCAGGCAAATCCAATGATAAGCCACCTAGAAAGCGGACTAAGCGGATTCTTAAGTATCTGAAAGGGACGGTAAATCTTGGTTTATTTTACCCATCGGATGATAATCTAGAGCTTAGTGGGTATTACGATTACGATTATGGAGGTTGCAAGATTAACGAAAAATCCATTTTCAGAACTTGTCGGTTCTTAGGAAGTAAACCGATCTCGTGGTTTTCAAAAGCGGACATCGGTTGCTACATCTACTATCAAGCGTAATATATGGTGCGAGGAAGTCATTGTTCCCAATCGCTCGGCTTAGTCGGCGGTGAGGATTATAACATTGAAGCTAACAATGTACCTATTTTACGTGCGATAATAGTCTTTATTGCAATCGCCGTAATCCCGATTCTACATACAAGATGCAAGCATGTGGATGTCAGACACCATTTTATAAGAGATCATGTTGAAAAGAAGAATATCAGAATGGAAAAGATTCATACTGATATACAGAAAGCTGATATTCTAACCAAGCCACTAGCTGAGATCAGATTCAGAGAATTATGCAATGAGCTAGGGCTTCTGGATCTTGGAGAAAATGCACCTAAAATGTTTGATGGAATGATCTCCAGAACCAACTGGTTAAGAGACTAACCAGGTTGAAAGGAATCAGTTGAGTTTGGTATATCAATCGATCGTAAGATCGATCAAGGAACCGGCGATGTGAGAAATCGATCAGATTTACAAGATTATCAGGTTAAAGGAACTGATCAGATTTAAGGTTTATCAGATTAAAGGAAACGCTCACTTTTAAAAGGAATATCTGATTAAATCAGTTGGATTATTTTACATCCTTGTAAGTCGATTAAGCTAATATTCAACAAGCAAGATTCACAAGTGGTATTCACAGATTAAAGCTTAAAATCGCATAAGGATACAGGAATTTTACACAACAATGGAATAATAGAATTTTTCATTGATAAAGACCCGAAGGTCAGGTTACATTACAAGATACAAGTACAAACGACCCGGAGGTCAATACATAAGTGATAACCAAAAACCCTAAACCTATAACCCTAAACCCTCATCCTAACCCAAGTGGAGCAGGGAGAGAGAGAGATTTTAAATCTGATACTCTCATTTTCCCCCACTTAACAAGGGTGAGAGAGGCTTTAAAGAAAAAAAATCCAAGGCGCTCGCAGAAGCTGAAGATCAAGAAAAATGGAGCGAGAGCGGCCTTGATAGAATTTTTAAGCCAGGAGCCCTAAGAAAGAGTCAGTGGGCTCTCCAGCTGTTAAATGGTGAGTTGATATAAGAAGATCAGCTGTTGTCTGATCAAAACCGTATATCAAACTCACGTTCATTTTCAGACTAAGTCTGTTGATGCTCGTTACGTCATAACGATAGACACACAAGGTGCATACGGTTAGGAGAAGTGTCTTCTCAGTTGCAACAGCAGGCCCGCCGCCGTGGTGGTAGAGAAGCTTTGCAACAATCGTATGTGAAATCTTTGATGATAACGAGAACAGCAATAAGGGACGCAAAGGGTTGATTTGAGAAGCTGAAATCATTGAAAAAGGGTTAAAGGTGTTTGCCGGAAGTTTCACCGGAAATAGAGGTTCACCAGGATACATGATTCTACAAAGAAGATAAGTATGGTGAATGGGTTATGTTGTGTAAAACAATTGGTCCAATTTATAGAGGCCAAGCAAGGGTGCAAATGCAATTTCGGTTCTCAAAACCTTTTAGAGAAATCGCACAAAAAAGGGGCGTGTAGGAATCACGCCGATCGATAATTGGATAAATTTACGGCGGATTGACATATCGAAAGATTCAGACGATAATTACGCATGTCAAATCGCACCAACTTAGGGAATAGAAGCTACTATCCTAGACTAAGTTTTGGCGGTAACTCTTATCCCAAGAATTGGCTTGATCTGAGAAGAATCAGATTAGGTCAACTAAAATCTGATTACATCTGGTCGATCGATAAGGAAGATCGGTGAGCTTGAAACTCCAACAAATCGATACATCACCTATGAGAAAAACAGAAATATCAGTTGAAGGGGGAACTTCAACTGATCAAGGAGGGTCAGAAGGGAAATCAGACGTATTCAAGGAAGATCAGTTGAGCTTGAAAGATCAACAAATCAGATGCAAGTGAAGAAGATCAGCTAAAAGGATTAGTTGGGAAATTTTAAGGCTTAGGCAGAATACTAAGATCAACAAGTGAAATCAACATAGACAAGTGGTATTGACTGATTACAATATCAGTAAACCAGATACGCGTTTCTTTTCTCTTGTTCTGTGCTTACTTATCGGATCTTATCTGATATTAATTGCCTTACTGTACCCATTATCCTTGTGACGTATTCTATGCAAATCATTTAATGCGGACGTGGGGAACATGTATTAACTGCTACTAAATGTGCTTTTAAATCCAAAAGGTTTTCGTACGTGTTTTTTTTCCTGACCCTACGATCAAAACCGCTTAATCTGGAGCGTTCAATCTTTTCAAACGGTTGATCTTCAAAATCGTGTCTTCTTCTTCCCTCCTCGTCTTTATAAAGTTCATCAAAAACATACCGAGTTTTCCATTTCACAAACTTGCGATTTATTCTCACGAAAACTCGAGATTACTTCTCTCGATTTTTTTTTTTTTCCTAAGTTTCAAAAACGTAATCGGTAATTTATGTTTATTTGATGTATTCTTTGATCTTAAATGCTTTTATTCTGTGTTATGCTTTGTTGTTTCTTGGTTTCCGCATATATGATGTTCTTTGTATTAATGCACAATTTTTAACCGAATCTATCTTATCTGTAGATGATCACTCACGGTATGGGAAAAATAATGTGCAACTATACGGAACTGGCAACAAAGATTGTGGATGATAAGTTCGTACAGTTCAATATCACTCGGGATCCAGAATCCATGGAGGTCGAGCAAATTCTTCGAAAAGCAGGCCTTGAGAAATTTTACGCTTCATCGCAATCCAAAGTGATGCAGTATGAAGCACTAGAATTCCTAAGGAATTTAAGAGTGGATCTGGATGCTCGAGAGACGAACTACTTTCGGCGACCACCGGCCGAAGAAATCGATCGACGAATGATGATATAACCCGGTCTGTTCAAACCTACCAAAAGGACGGATCTTTTTTTGCTCATTACAGGAGAACGAAGATGAGCCGATCGAAAAAAGTTTTTTTCGAGAGGCCGACAAACATCATACTTCGTGTTTTGTCGGGCCAATGCTCAAGAGGAAATACCGATTGTTGTTTGACATATTGTCAAAAACAATTATGGGTATTGCATTCAAACCCAGATCTTGTTTCGTCTCATCAAACCAGACAAAGATGGTCAGCAATAATTGATGGAGCCAAGAACATCAACTGGCATGGGTTTCTGAAGGTCATTCTACTCCAAGAACATGAGAAATTTGGAGTTGATGAATGGAGGCAGGTATATCTGAAGAAGAAGATCAGCAATCTCAACAAGGTTGCAGTTATCCTTCAGGATAAAATGCCTACGGCCAAATGGGAACAAAATGGACTGAAGTCCTATAAGGCTTTTCTCACAGCCACTTCAGTCATTTTTGGGCCACCAGACGATGATATGCGGCCAACCCCCCAAAGTCAAAGAAAGGGAAAGGTAAGAAGGTAACTTCTTCTGCACCAGATGCGGGCGGATCATCTCGAGCTGGTGAAGGACCCCCAGAAGGCCCAACAGATGCCCCCAAGAAAAAGAAAAGAAAACTGGTGAAGGCCCAGGACAAGAGGCCGAAGAAAGCGAGCAAGCCCCCATGACTCTAATGCTAGAGGATGAGTCAGATGAAGAAGGAGCGCCAGAACAGTCTGTTGCACCAAAAAAAATCAGGTGAAGCATCAGACAGGCTGGTTTCTGAAGCTGAAAGATCGCCAGGACATTCTGAGGAAGACGCACAAGCCGAACGATCTCCTTCTCCTCCAGCCACAGCTGAATCGCCACTCAGACTAATGGCTGCTGAGCATAACTCTCCTATTCTTCCACCTGCCAGCGAACCTGAAACTACATCAGTTCGCGAACCGAAAAAACACGATGTGGAACCGAAACACACGCTTCCACGAGAAGAACCTCTGCGCAGTCGAACCGATCACCCAACACGCCTACTCAAGCACAACCAGAACCTTCCACATCTCATCAAACTGAATCTGGACCGACAATTCCTGAGTCCAGATCAACAAAGATCATAGCTGGGAAATTGATCAGAATGCGAATCGAAAGAGAGATTGATGAGTTGTACCCAGAACTGGTCGCCCAACCTGCCATACGAGAGGAAGTTTTGGAGATCCTCACCTGGAGAGATCTTCGATTAAAAAGCTTCTCAGACTTTATAATAATTATTGAACAGATGGGCGGTGCAGATGAGTTTGCAGACTTCGATTTCGACATGAGGAAATCTGCAAAAGTGGGATCACCGGTGACGATATCTCCTAAATCTGAAAGCTCGATCCACAGGAAGCTAGGGGTTCGGAACAGAAGACTGAAATCACGACAAGGCTCTCAAACAGATGCCATCATGAAGAATACGGGAGGAGCCGATGATATGTGTGGAACTGTGCCGCAGTTCATGACCAACCACCTCGGAGGCACAAACAAACCGAACCGGATCAAGTGACACTCAACATTCCAACATCACACGTCACTCTTGATCAACTTCGGAGATCAAATCTTGTCTCAAAGATCTCCGAAAAGAAGAAGTTGAGGGACCGATACCGATCAAAGGAAGATTGCCATCAAGGAAATAAAAGATGAAAGGGAAATGGCTATTTCCCAGATTGGGGCAATAAAAAGATCAGTTCTCTCAAATCAGGTTCATCAAGCGTCACCGAATCGATAAAGACCGTTGATGCCAAATCGACTCGGGTGGAACAACAACAAGTTTTTTTCGATGCTCACCGACAAGCTAGAATTGACAAGAAGAAACTTGATAAACCGATTAAAACACTCTCATCGCCATGGAATCTGGTCAAGATCGAATCGACATCGAAGATTCAAGAGCTAACTACTCAAAATTCAGGGCTTATCATTGCAGATCTCAACAAGGCGATCGCGATCAACTTTGGTTCTCGACCTCCCACCTCACTACTTTTTTGATCAAACCAAAAAGGGGAAGGATGAGTGAGAAACCAACTGACATTAACAGGTGCGAGGACATCACAAACTCGGACTTGAAAAAAGATGTCCAAAGAACAGATAGCGAAGAAGCCGAAAAAAGTCAAGAAGAAAAAGAAGGGCGCACAAAATGGCAGGGCGTAAAATCGAACAAGAAATTCGGATCGAGAGTGGAGAAAGGAAGAATTTGGAAAATCCGTGCGTAACCTAAGCCGCCAAAGAAGAGTTGATGAGATCATCCCAAAAAACTGGCAGCAAGATGCTAAGAAATTTGAGGAATGGAATAAGATCGAGAGTGAATGGCTTCGGATGCCTTTGTTCTTGATCTTGTCCCACAAGAAGAATCTCGATGAAGAATTCCTCAAGTTGGTTACAAAATAAATACCCGGATTTTTTCGAAGTATCCGGAAAATGAGGCCAAGCTTATCATTGCAAAAATAACTCGCCAAGAGTATGATCGATGGAATACTCGAAGAAGGCGGATGGCTCATTTGATGGTGGCATTTCAAAGATTCTATTTTGACATCGCGGCACGAGCGCGAAATAATCGATCCTCGTGAGGTGATGATGTCAAATGGAAACTTTATCGATTTTCAACGTTCCTCAAGATCAAAAGAGATGCGGAAGGATACAAGCCCAAAGAGTGAAGAATCGAAGACTACTCGGGATCGGTTTGTTATTATTTTCAAACTTTTCGGATGTAACATGTAATCAACATTCATTAATGAGAAAAGTTTATTTTTCCGATCCTAAGACAAAGTCTCATTGTCTTACGATTATATGCTCTTAATCGTTCTATTTTTTATCAATCGTATTTGGTTTCTCAAAGTGTTTTGGTTTCATCAAAAAGGGGAAATTGTTGGGAAATTTATAGTTTTGATGAAAGTTCCAAAACACATGTAATAGGACCAAATCAGGACTAATTAATGATCGATGTTTATATTAACCGCTATAGGAGACCGGGTTGATAATTATCAGATAGAACAACCGATGTAATAGATAGGTCACATATTGAGGGGGAACTCAATATGTATAGGTCGAATCAAGACTCAAAGAAGCAGTTGATATCCGATGTGCCAAAATGCTAGAGAAGAACAGAAGATCAGATCGATCTGATATAGTCAGATATCTCAGCTGAAGTCATGAGCTCAAATTCAGAATACTCGAAGATCAGACCAGAAGACCTACATTAGTCGAGTCTGCTAGTTGAAGCTAAGTCAACCGGCACCTGAAGACTCTATCAGGTAGACTGATCAGTTCAGACTGATCAGGTCAGCTCACCAGGCGAAATCTGATGTTTCACCTAATCATACGTCAATGATCTGAACAAGAAGAATGTCAAGCTTAGTTGGAAAAACTTCACTGAAAAGTGAGTCTGCTATCCAATAAGAACAAGACACGTATGATCGGAGCCGATAAGTAAGGGATTCGATGCTGCCTTCTCACTAACGGCTATAAAATACAAGATCACGCTTTCGGCCATGCCGTTCCTGAAGCACGTCACATCAATCCTGCAAGTCTACCAAATATAGCCTGAAATTCAAATTGCTCTCCAACGGCTCTTTGATTTCAAGGTCTATAAATATGGGATCACACTTTAGAGTGAGAGAAGGTACGGAAAAACGAAGAAACGCTGAACAATCAAGAAGCTAAAGCTAATTTCCGCACGAAGAACACGATCAAGAAGATTATTTTTATTAAGTGTTCATCCCATAAGTTCTTAGCATAGAAATCTTTTCATCTAGCTGTTAGGCTGCTTATACGCAAGAAAAGATTTCATAGTTGGAACAAAACAATCTTACCCAAACCCCCAAGTTAGGTTAAGTTGTTTAGCAAGATTTCAGACTAGGGTTTCTAGTTCTGATCTCTGGGATCGGTTGAGTGTGAACTCTTTAAACATCTAGTCGGTGTACTGTGTTGGACTAACACATAAAACTAAGTCCAGTTGGTTAAGTCGGTGCCCCTTGTGATAGGGAAGAGTGGACGTAGGACTGGTTTGTCCGAACCACTATAAATCTTGTGTGCCTCTACTGCTTTGATTAACTGCTTACACAATCGCACACAACCTTTAAAGCGCATACATATTCCAAGTTGAGATCAGCTAGCACCAAGCTTCTGATCAGATCAAACGTGACACTTCAGTAAAACTGATTAAAAGATTAAACTTGGAATCAGATTTATCAAAACTGGTTTTTCACACGGGTAAAACTTAAGCTTCCGCACACATCAGTTAAACTGATAGTTACCGAACTGATCTGCCTTCAGGCGATCAGTAAGTTGGTTATCAGCCCAAACTGATTCACTCGCACTCTGATCAGGCTAACTGCCCTCACACCTGATCTGCACAAAAAGTTTTCAGAAGTCTATTCACCCCTCCCCTCTAGACTTCTGCCCTCACTAAACCCGTTCGGGACCTACAGTGTTAGACTAACACGTTAAACTAAGTCCAGTTGGTTAAGTCGGTTAAGTTGGTGCCCCTGCTGATAGGGAAGAGTGGATGTAGGAGTTGAAACTCCGAACCACTATAAAATCGTGTGTTCTTTACTGCTTTATGTTCTTACTTGCCATATGCATTTGATTATAAGCAAAACACACATCGTTCTTAAAAGAAAAAAAAATTGGAATCACTCTACCCTCACCCCTGTTTTATATGCATTACATGGTATTTTCCGCGCACATGGGTTTTTAAATTGGGACCAAACACTTGACTTGAGCACTTGTATCATAAGTACCAAATCCTTCTTGGAGCAATCTTTCTGACTCAGTTTCAGTCTCTTTTTGAGCTTCAAGTTCTTCAGGTTCAGAGAAATCTATGATCAGCTTCCTCTGAATAGGTTTTGTAGAGACTTTCTTCCTTTTCCTCTCAGCTTCAACAAATGCCACTGACTTCCTCTTCTCAGCTCTCTTAGGATCAGTTGTCTCCACCACAGCATGAGCAGTAGCTGTCAGGCTTGTTTCAGTGTTTCTCTTCTCTGATCTCCTCAGTATCATAGCTTCCTGAGCTGTCTCTCTGTCAGTCTGAAATAACTCTGTATCTTCATGCTCAACTGACTTCAACTTTTTATTTGCCTCTATTTCTTGTAGAGTCTTCAGCATATGCTTAGCTTTGAGTTCCTGCTGAGCTTTCTTCTCAAGGGTTTTCTTCATATGCTCATCTAGCTTACCCCTTGTAGAATGAGAAGTCCTTTCCCCTTTTTGGCATCATAAATTGGAAGGATCTGGGAAAGAGTAGCATCCATGTGGAATTGTTCCTTGTTAATGGCTCTAATTTCTCCAGCCAAAAATATCCAACTCATCATCCATTCTCCTCAGGACATTCTTGCCAACAGAAATCTCTTCAGAAAGTGGAGCAAATTGTTGGGCAAGAACTCCATGCATTAATTCTGTCATTTTGTTCATGAGTAATGAGCTCATGTTCTCAATAGCTGATTTAATCATTTCCTCATTTTTCTCAGCTAACTTCTTCTCTAGATAAGCAGTCCTCTCATTGTATTTGGCATTTAGCTCTTCAGATATGTTTTTGGACATTTCTCCCATCTGAGTGTCCAAAGCAGAAATCTTAGCAATCACTTCCCCCTGAACTGCTTGTATTTCAGTAGATGTGCTTAGCTTAGCCATGTGTTGAACTTGATCATGCAAAGCAGCATCCATCTTTTTGAATTGATCAGACATCATCACTTACATCTGAGTGAGCTTGGCTGTCATTGGCTCAACCTTCTTTAGTTCATCCAAGACTTGAGCCAGATCAATCATCTGAGCTTGAGATGTATGGCTTGATTGAACCTCAGTCTGCATACCAAAATCAACAAACTTAATGATAGGTACTTCAGTAATTTTGGCATAATGAGTAATAGTGCCAAAAGGTACCAGAAGGGGTCTATCTTCAGTCTGAGGATTTTCAGTGATAGCAACTGGCATGACCATCTCAGCCTGAATGTCCTTCTTTTCCGGTTCAGGTCCTTTCTCAGCTTGAGTTTCCTTTTCAGGTTCAGGTCCTTTCTCAGCTTGAGTTTCCTCTATCCATCCTTGTCCTTTTCAGATTCATCTTTCCCACTACCTTCTTCTGGGCCACTTAGTTTCCTCTCAGCAATTTTCTTTTTGACCAGGTCATCAAAGTCTGAGACCTTCATCCTGAGTTTAGTCTTCCTGAATCCTGAGAATTCAGTAAGAGTTGCAGTTTCTTCAGACCACCAATCTTCTCCTCTGAATGCAGCAATATTAAGCATCTCAGGTAGGGTCTGATTCAGGATATAAATAGTCGTCCTTAATCTGACGAATAGATCCTGAAGGTCAGGGAACTCTGAGAGTTCAGGATATCTATCTAGGACGAAACATTCTCCCTTGCTTCTCCACTCAGCTTCTTCAGCTTCACCTTTCTGTAGAGGTGGAGGAAGAGTTTCCTCAGTGGGTTGGACAATTTTTAGGGCAGATGGATCAAGGAATGGTTCAGTGAGTAGAGCATCAAGGTTTAGAATATCCTGGAATTCATTTGGCTCTGAGGGGTATGAGGTTGGGATCTGAATTTGGCTATATTTACCATGTTGTTGGGAACCTCTAAAGATCTCTTGAGATATCTTGTCCTGATCAATGGAAGTTTCCATCACCTCTGAAAATACATTTTCTTCTTCAGCAACTTCTTTCTCTCCAATGTTCTTCACCACCTGAGCCAACACCTGGACTGGTGATTGCAGGTTTTGCTGAGTGTCAGTTTGGCTTTCCTCAGTTGTACTGGCCTCCTTTTCAACAATTGTCTGAAGTCTTTTCCTTTTCTGAGGAGCTAAGGCTTTTGTTTTCATCTTCTCTCCAGCCTCCCTCTTAATTTTCAGTAGGGCCTTCCCCCTAGCTTGCTTATCCTCCTCCATACTGGACTTAGTGACTTGCTGAACAGATTTCCTTGTTTCTCTTACAGATTCAACCACTGGAACCTCTTCCTCGGCTTCTTCTTCAGCAGTCTCCTCCTAAGACTCAGCTGGCTTTTCCTTCTTCCCTTTCATCCATTTCTTTGTTGATCTGAACATGATTTTGGATACAAGAAAAGATCTTGAATCTGCAAAAATATCTTCCTCCTCTCTGCAGGTTTCCAAGATGAAGGCAATTTTGGTGGCGTGTAAGATCCTTTTCTTGATCAGAATACTGCCATCCTTTTCCTTTTCTACATGATCAGCTTGACCACTGATTATCTTTATCAGATACTGCAGTCAATTGAATGCTCTGGAAGGAGAGTCTTCAATAGCAGCCATCAATCTAAGCTTAGGCCTACTAATCTGTTCAAGACTTTCTGTCCCACTCATGAGACATCTGCTCACAATATCAAGAAGTACCTTATACATTCGCTTCAAATATTTCTTGTTTAATGTAGCCTCAAGTTTATCAGAGCCTTCCACAATCCCATCCACATATTCTTGCTCCCTACCCATCATGTATAACGTAGGGTCCTCCCCCCTATCATTCAATTCATAGAACGCATTCAAGTTCTTAGGAATGATATAGAGCTCTCTAACAAAATCCACATACTTCGTACCATGTTCCAAATGAGAGACGGTAACCCTAGAATCTATGCAATTATCATCATCAAGTTGCATATTGGCTACAAATTCGATTACCTCTCTTGCGCATTCTGCCTCTGGGCGATTTGCGACCAGGCAGGTGAGCTTTGCCATCTGGATCATGTGCAGCGCCTCCTCTTCGTGTGCTGCATTGGCTGTACTATCTAGAGAAACAACATTCTCGTTGCATGGTTTGTTAGATATAGCAAGTTTATCGAAGATTGTGAGAGTCATTTTTTTTAAGAAAATCTGTGAAGGGATTTGATGTTTGAAGATAACTCTGGGTAATCGGAGGTTTTGAAGCGGAGTGTTTGTGAAGATGAAGATGTTTGAAATAGAGTATAAAGGAAGTTTGAATGGGTATATATTTCGAATCGGTTTTGATCCAAGAATAATCGTGCAGATTTGAAAGAATCAACGGTTAGGATCATTTTAGGCTAAATCGGGTAGTTGAAAGGACAACTAGAGAGTACTAGCCGCTAATTTTTATCCTTTTTGGTGAATAATGAATAGTGCATTTAATTACTGTTCCTGTAGACCATTGACTTTCCTTGAGAATTTTAAACGCCCCCTCAATTATTTTCTCAGGTGTTTTATCATTTATTGCCAATGATTTATGAGATTCAGTTAGACAATAAATGTGGTGCATGAGTCAATACTTCTTCAGACTAATTTTATCTGTCAGTCTTACTGAGTTTTGACCTTGATAAAATGTCAGTATAAAACTGAGTATTGAACTTCAGGATTACTGAGTTTCCCAGGACTCATTGTTCAGGACCATCATTTTATCCTGAGTTTTTCAGTATAACCTGAAAAATTTCATGCATCTGAAAACCTTCAATTTTTCAGATTTGCCTTATTCACCTGGATCCAACATACCTAATTCAACTGATAGTTCCTGAAATCTTGATTCAGCCAAAGGTTTAGTCAAGATATCAGCTTTCTGTTTATCAGTATGAATTTTCTCCATTCTGATATCCTTCTTTTCAACATGATCTCTGATGAAGTGATGTCTGATATCAACATGCTTACATCTGGTGCGCAATACTGGATTTTGTGTAATAGCAATTGCACTATTATTATCACAAAATATAGGTACTTCATTGGTTATAATCTTATAATCTCTCAATTGTTGTCTGAGCCAAAGAATCTGTGCACAACAGCTTCCTGCAGCCATGTATTCAGCTTCAGTAGTACTGGTTGCTACTGAGGTCTGTTTCTTTGAAAACCATGATATCAGTTTACTTCCAAGAAATTGACAAGTTCCTGTGGTAGACTTCTTGTCAATTCTACATCCTCCATAATCAGCATCTGAATAACCAGTTAATTCAAGGTTATCATCAGTTGGATACCATAATCCTCTATTCACAGTGCCTTTAAGATATCTCAGAATCTTTTTGGCAGCCTCCATATGACTAGCCTTAGGATTAGCTTGGTATCTTGCACATATCCCAATAGCAAATGTTGTATCAGGCCTACTTGCAGTGAGATATAGCAATGATCCAATGACCCCTCTATAATCAGTGTGGTTTACTGATTTGCCTTCAGGATCAGGATCCATCTTGTAGTTAGTATTCATAGGAATTCTAACTGCATTGCAATTCTGTACACCATACTTAGTAATTAGATCTCTGGTGTATTTTGCTTGATTGATGAAAATTCCTTCCTTAGTCTGTTTCACCTGGAGTCCAAGAAAGAAATTCATCTCCCCCATCATAGACATCTCAAACTTTCCATTCATTAGAGTAGAAAACTTCTCACACAACTGATGATTTGGAGATCCAAATATGATGTCATCCACATAAATCTGAACTAGTAAGATATTCTTCCCAACTTATATCCTGAACAAAGTCCTATCAACAGTTCCTTTGATAAAATCATGGTCAGTAAGAAACTGAGAAAGGGTATCATACCATGCTCTAGGTGCTTGTTTAAGACCATACAAGGCTTTCCTGAGCCTGTACACTTGGTCATTCTGACAAAATCCTGGAGGTTGTTCCACATAAACTTCTTCCTTAAGCACACCATTCAGAAATGCACTTTTCACATCCATTTGATAGACTGTGAATTTCATGTGGGCAGCATATGCAAGAAACATTATGATGGCTTCTAGTCTTGCAACAGGTGCAAAGGTTTCATCATAATCCAAGCCTTCTTCTTGGGAATAACCTTGTGCAACTAGCCTTGCCTTGTTTCTCACAATGTTGTTGTTTTCATCTCTCTTATTCTTGAACACCACTTACTTCCAATCACATTGTGCCACTTAGGTCTGTCTACTAGCTCCCAAACTTCATTTCTTGTGAACTGATTCAGCTCTTCTTGCATAGCAGTAATCCAGAAACAATCTTGAAGAGCTTCTTTAATCTCAGTTGGTTCTTTTTCAGATAGGAAGCAACAGAACAAAGCACTTTCGCCATGGAACCTTCTTGTTTTAACTCCTTCTGATAGATCACCCACAATCTGACTTGTAGAATGACTATCCGACCATCTTCTCCTGGATGTTCCCCCTTCAGTGGTATTCTCAATATCAGAATTGTTAAGTTCAGGTAATTCATCAAATTCAGGTAACAACAGAAAAGGAGAGAGTGAATCATCTTCCTCAGGGGAAATTCCATTCAGAGTTTGCCTCAGCTGTGACCACATCTTCATCGGCATTACATACCTGAGTCTGAACTGGTGTATGTTCAGATTGGTCAGCTTCAATGTGTTGGCTTTCCTTCAGTGGAGAATTTCCATCCTGAGTCTCACCATCCTAAGTATTTCCATCATGAACTTCTTTATCTGAGTCTAATTCACTCCATTCATAGAAAGTGATTGACTTCTTCTTTTCAGGTTCAGAGGATGTTTTATCATTCTTTTTCAGGCTAAGTCTGGTGATTCTCTTGGTCAGTTCTCCTGAGTTATGTTCATGTTTCTTCTGAACACAAGTAGATTCATCAAAAACAACATGAGGTGTTTCTTCCACAATAAGAGTCCTATAGTTTTAAACTCTGAAGGCTTTACTGAATTCATAATATCCTAAGAATATCCCTTCATCAGCTTTGCTATCAAAAGTTTTCAACTGATCTTTACCATTATTGTGTATGAAACACTTGCAACCAAACACACGAAAGAAAGAACAAGAGACTTCCTTTCAGTCCACAGCTCATAAGGAGTTTTTCCTTGATTCTTGGTCAGCATGGATCTATTCTGAGAGTAGCATGCAATATTGATAGCTTCAGCCCAAAATCTCTTAGGAATATCAGCTTCAACAATCATTGTTCTTGCATCTTCTTTCAGAGTCCTATTTCTTCTTTCAGCAACACCATTCTGTTGTGGGGTCCTTGCAGCTGATGTTTCATGAGCTATTCCATTTGCTGCACAATAATCAGATATAATATGGTTGATAAATTCAGTTCCTTTATCTGATCTGATTTTGACCACACTCAAATTCTTTTCAGTACTGAGCCTTTTCAGTAGTTCGGGCAGTTTTGTCTGAGTCTCTTTCTTACTAAGTAAGAATATGACCCATGTGTATCTAGAGTAGTCATCAACTACTACAAGTGTATATTTCCTCCCATTAGTGCTTATATGTGTCACTGGACCAAAAAGATCCATATGTAACAGTTGGAGTATTCTATCAGTAGAAACTTCTACTTTTCTTTTGAATGATGCTCTGATTTGTTTTCCTTTCTGACAAGCATCACATATATGATCTTTACTGAACACTTCATTGGGTAACCCCCTTACAAGTGCTAATCTTGCAAGTTTGTTTAGGCTTTTGAAGTTTAAGTGATTCAGTCTTTTATGCCACAACCAACTGGTATAAGTAGAACTTTTTGCAACCAAACATGTATCTTTAGGAGATAATTTCCAATCAGCAAGATACACATTTCCTTTTCTAGTATCAGTCAGTAATATTTGTTGTTAAGCATTATCCTTACATAACATAAGTTCTTTGAGAATTCAACACTGAATCCTTTGTCACAAAATTGGCTGATTGAAAGCAAGTTATGCTTTAAACCAGACACATATGAAACACCATGGATATGAACAAAATCAACTTCAAGAGTTCCATATCCTTCAGTCTGTCCTTTGGAGTTGTCTCCAAATGTAATCTGAGGGCCTTTTTGCTCAACACAGTCAGTGAGTAATTGCTTATATCCTGTCATATGTCTTGAACGTCCACTGTCCAGATACCATGCAGCAGGAGCCAATTCATTTCCACTCATCAGGGCTATGTTGTCTTCATTCAGCTCAGTGCCCTTTTCCTTCACCTGAAAAACAGATCAGGTCTTATGTACCCATTTGGAGTAGGGTCCTACCAGGTTAGTTGTACCTTTTGGAACCTAAATCTGCCTGATAACTCTAATTAGTTTAGAGTGGCTGATTTGTCTCCCATAAACATCTACATACACATTCACCACCCTAGGTGCCTTGGCAGTACCCTGTGTATGAGTGCCAACTTTAGCATGAACATGAGCCTTAGAGTTCTTCTTGGGTTCAGGTCTCTTGTTCAAATGCCTTGGCTTTGGTGCAGCTGGTCTCTGTCTCTGCTGACTTGGGTTAGAAACCTTTACCCTTAGGCAAGTGGGGTTTAGGTTGCTGTCTTTGAAATTGTGGTCTTCAAGATTTCGAGGACTTGGTCTTTTTCGGTTGAGAATATCTCTTTGAGTGTTTCTTTTCCGAAAATTCCTCTCGATGGTTCGGTCTTGATTTCTTGAGTTGGTATTCTTAGCTTTGAGGCTTTTGAAATCTTGCTTTGAAGATTTTTTACTGAGTGTTCAGGTTTTCTAGCCTTTTCCTGAGGTTTGGGCTTTCTTCCCTGAGCCTTCAGTTTTTCTTAAACCATAGGTCCTTTACCCTTGTCTAAAAACTCGGGTCGTTTGTTCTTGAAGAAGATTAGCACATGCCCACCGGTTTAACAAAAGGCGGTCTTAGTGCTACTAGAAGCAAAGATTGAGGAAGACCTTGTGAGGTTCTCCTAGATTATATCCCAATCCGGCTTTTTATAGTTTGGTCATTGGTAACTCAATTTCATCTATTACTTTAGATGCGAATTCAATAGAGCTAACTTTCTCTGCAAGACTATCCTCACTTTTCTTTAGAGTTTCATGCTTCTCAAAGAGGTCATTGAACTTCGATTCGATAAAATTTGAATCTCCTTAGTGGATTTCTCTAATTTTCCATTCGGGATCTCTATCATCTTCTCCTTTTTTCGAGAGTTGTACTTTTCGTAACATCCGATTCATCAATAGTTCCCATTAATTGAGAAGTGATCTCAAAGAATATTAGAGTCTTTCCACTTGATTCTTAGCAATCGTTCCTTATTACGCTCTTGAGTTTACGTGGAGCGATTCTTGTAAATACGAATAGTCCTTCATAAGATTCTCAAAAGAATCCATCGTAAAAGTTACTGTGTTCTGATTGAACTTGAAAACTTCAGTGCTTGTGTAGGAGCAACAACAGAGATAGAAGAATTTACCTCCTCCATAGCAACAAAGGCGAGACATCATCTTTGTCACTATCGAGAATATCTCATCCAAGAACTGGATCCTTCTTCAGATTGTTCTTCTTCTTCTGCAATCATAGCCTTCTTGCTAGAGATCTTTCTGTCTCTCTTGGCTTGTCTCTCCTTTCTTTCTTTAGCACTCAGCTCAGGACAATCATACAGGAAGTGACATTTCTTTTGACAGTTATAGCATCTGTTGGTATCATCATCCTGATCACTTTCCTCCTTGGTCTTGGAGTCCTTTTTCCTGGATGAGGATCCTTCAGTTTTGTAGTCCTTCCTTGCATACATGAGGCTTCCTACGGCGAAGCAGATATCCGGTCTCGTGCACAGCATTGCATACATGAGGCTTCCTACAGCCGAAGCATAAGGAACGCCCTTCATGTCATCTATTTCCTTTTGTGTCTTGGGACACATCTCCTTGGATAGATGGATTCCGTGTCTGAAAGGCACAAAACCTTTCTTGGAATCTTGCATGTTGAATCGCTTCAAAATGGTGTCTATATATGAGGCTTGCGAAAGCCCTATCATTCTTTTCCTGCGATCTCGAGTGATCTTGATCCCTAGGACGTGACCAGCTTCCCCTAAATCCTTCATATCAAACTGTTAGACAGTCATGCCCTTACGTCTGACAACATCTTTACATCATTCCCGATGAGCAGAATATCGTCTACGTATAGTACCAAAAATACCAAGGCAGTTCCGTCACGCTTTTTATAGACACAACTTTTGAAATTGTTTTGATCAAAACCGTAGGATTTTATAACTTGATCAAAACACTGATTCCAAGCACGGGATGCTTGCTTTAGCCCATAAATGAACTTCTTTAGCTTGCAAACCAGATGCTCTTGGTCTTTTTCAATGAAGCCTTCGGGTTGTTGCATATAGATCTCTTCGTCAAGACTTCCATTAAGGAAAGCGGTCTTGACATCCATTTGCCAGATCTCAAAGTCTAGGTGTGCAGCAATCGACAAGAGAATGCGGATGAACTTGAGCATGGCTACGGGCGAAAATGTTTCCTCATAGTCGATCCCTTATTTCTGAGTGTACCCTTTTGCCACGAGTCTCGCTTTAAAGGTTTCAACCTTTCCGTCCGGTCCCCTTTTTCTCTTGTATACCCACTTGCATCCAATGGGTTTTACCACACTAAGTGGTTCGACTAGCTCCCACACTTTATTGTGATCCATTGAACCCATCTCGACTTCCAGAAGTTGCATCCTAGTCTTGAATCGCCTCATTGTAGGACCATGGATCTGATTCTTCTCCTGAGATCAAGAGCACTCTCCTATCCCCAAGAATCGCTCGGGTTGCCTAACAACCCTCCCACTACGACGAGGTTCTGATTGTGTAGGTGTGATGCTCGGTATGTCGTCTTGTATAGTTGGCAACAGAGTCGGCCCCCTAAGTTCTTCTAAGGTAATCTCGCTTCTAGGCTTTTTATTATTCATATAGTCTTCTTCCAAAAATCTAAAGTGCGTACTAATTACGACCTTTTGATCTTCGGGACCATAGAACATGCATCCCTTTGTTTCTTCGGGGTACCCTATAAACAACCTTAATTCCAAATGTGCATCCAATTTACAGGCTTCCTTATCCAACACGTATGTCGGACACCCCCAGATCCTCATGTGTCCTAAGTTGGGTTTGTCCCCGTCCACAATTCCCTAGGGGTTTTGGAAACCGATTTAGATGGCACTAAGTTGGAAATGGTTAATCAGGAGGGACTCCAATGAACCATCTTGGACCAACCTTTGGATCCTTTTCGGGTTAATATTACCTAATCTTAGGTGCCAAAGAAGTGTCTCGTTCACATTAGTCGAACGTTTCCTTTTATTACTCGAAACAGTAGATGTGTTATAGGATGCATTCTGTGAGTGATGTGCACAATTAATGATATAGAGATTGTTCCGTAAAGTTCCATGACAGATAACCACATCGTTATGAAAAACAGTAACATGTTTATTAAACGAACAGAATATCCATCAGCAAATAGTTTTGAAACTGAAATAAGGTTTTTGCAAAAAACAGGAACATAAAGAACATTTCTTAAAATTAAACTCTTGTCTTCAAAAGATAGGTGCACGTCTCCCACTTCTTCAGCTGCCACTCTCGTAGCATCGCATAGCGTGATGAGGATCTCTCTCCCACTAAGTTGTCTGGTCCGCTTGAACCCCTGTAATGTGAAACAGACATGATCAGTGGACCCCGTATCCATTACCCACGAATGGGTAGCATACGCCGCTAAACAAGTTTCAATAACTAGTGCGTGAGAATTACCTTTCTTTCCATTCCGCTTGGGATTGGAACAAGCCCACCTTCAATGTCCTCTCCTGCCACATTCCAAACAGATCCTTGTACTTAAACTTTCATCTTTGAAGTTTGAATAGAACTGGTTTATCCTTTTTGTCTCTTCATTATTCTTACCACCAATTGGCCTAGAAAAAGAAGAAGACCTCTTTGTAACCATGTTCACTTTCTTGCGCTCAATGTCCTCTTCGACCAATGTAAAAGCTTTTACAAGATCATCCATAGTAAAGTCCATATCTTTTATTAGACACTCTACATAAGGATGATCGTAACTCTTTGGCAGAGAACTGAGTATGATATAAATCTTGGTTTTGATGTCATATTTTTCGCCAAGATATTCAAGTTCCTCAAAGAGAACCATAACCCTAAGAACGTGTTATTTTGCAGTCATTCCTTCTTCCATTTCAGCTTGACCACGTCATGCTTAATGCTTTGGATTTCTATATGGGCCGGATGTGCAAACATCGCTTCGAGATTTCCCATAATGTCTGCAGCTGATGCAAATCCTTGATTAAGGTGCTTTAACAAATCCGACATGTGTGTCAAGATTATGTCCTTTATCGATTCATTTGTCAGCTCCCATTCATTATATTCCATCTCTTCCCATATACTAGCACCCTTAGCTGGTTTTTCGGGTTTTGGTGCATTAAGTACCCATTTGGATTCATGCGAAGTAAGGACATTCATAAGGTTTAGTTTCCAAACAAAATAGTTATCTCCAGTAAGCAAATTGACTTTCAGTATATTGAACAGTGGATTAAAAGGTTGCGACATGATGATACAGAAAATAAACATACATCTTGTGTCAATATCCGGATCAACACAAAGAAAAACACATAATTCGATCACATGATTCATATTGAAATCTCAAAAAAGTATGAACATGCATCAGCCAACATCTCAAAAAAATGTTTTAAATGAGCTTCTTAGGAGGGTCATCATTTAAATCACATTCAAGCAGGTTATAAACAAGAACAGTTACAAACCTTTAATTAAAAAAATTAATAGTTAGCTCCCACTTGACCATTATAAAATTGACAGGGACTTCGACGAAGTATATGCATATCAATTTTATACCTAAGTAATAACCATGATTAAATACAGAATTAGTACTTCATTTTGATCGATCCTCTTGGGAGGATCATCGTCACCACTAATAATAATTCACAATCATCCTTTTGAGAATTTATTCATGTGAAAGCTTTCTTTTGGCCGTCCCTTAGGGGAATTTCTCCAAAAGATTTCCCAAATAAATAAATCATGGAGGTCAAAATTAATTCGATTCAAAACCAAATTAATTGTTTAAACATACTTAGTAATTTTTGAATTTGAGATTTTTCGTTGGGCAATTCTCATGCAAACACATTTCAACAAATTAAATAAAGCATAAGAAAATACAACAATAAATCAAGCAAAGCAGAAAAATAAACATATTGGGCACAAATTATCCAACTGTCATGGTTTGATTTTTCTTGGCTTGACTTTGAAGAAACGTCGTCTTGAATTTCTCCCACTCGTTCGTCTCGAAGAAAAATTCCATCTCGAATCGCCCGCCGAAGTAGCTTCGCGTAAGGATCGTACGCATCCGTGGCCCTGGCCGAGCAACCGCGCGTGTCGCCCTAAGCGAAGTGGCCCGCTTCCTTGCGGTCCTCGGGAACTAAACAACCTCGGCGAGCGGTGTAGGCGGGTCATGCCGTCTGTAGCATAGCAATAGCATCCGCCATCCGCGTCCTGGCTTGCCTCGTTTGCCTTGTTTTACTGCGCCACGGTGCCTTGCCGCGCGCCAGTGCGCCTTGCCCGTCGCTCGCCCCACGCACGTCCAGGCTTGGTCCTCCTTTGGAGCCTCGCTCCAGGCACATTTCGCATCGTCGTGTACCTCCTTTGGCGCGTTTTGTGAATGCACGTCGCCCGTAATGATTAAGGTCCGTTTCAACTCCTTGTTTCCATCTTCATCTTCGATTAGGTTACAATTTATTTAACGAGAAAATAAGTACACCTTAAATCTAGACTAGTCTATTACATTGAACAAATCAAATAGCCTAATCTACCCGTAGATTTTCTCACGAGAAAAACAAATTCGAACGAGTCGAATTAAAACCAAAACATACGCATGAAAATTAAAACACATTAAATACCATGACAATTGGATACCTGCAAAACAGATCTAACAATTCTACTATCCAATTTTCAATAAAATTTAATGGCCAACATAATTTAAATACAGAGCTTGAAACCGAGGCTCTGATACCAGTTGTTGGGAAATTAGGGGTGCCCGGATATATTCGAGGTGAATTTAAATACATATTTAAATTAATTAATTGATTACTAACATGAATTAATCCTAAATCAATTCAACACAATAATTAATAAGCAAATAAACAACAAGCGTACACATAATCCACGTAAATCCTAAGCATGCGGAATCTAGAAGTTACGAGACTACATACCTCTTATAGAGATAATCGTTGAGACGATGGATCAACCCAGAGTGCCTTCTCAAATATGTCCTGTTTGTCCCGGTGAAAAACCCATGAAATGCAGAAAAATCATGAAATGCATATGAAAATAGGGGTGAAGGAAAGGTGATTCCAGATTTTTGCGTTTTAAGTCCATGTGTTGTGTTTGGCTTATAATCGAATGCATATGACAAGATAAGAACGTAAAGCAATAAAGAACACAACAAAGTATAGTGGTTCAGAGACTCAAGCTCCTACATCCACTCACCCTATTCCTAGGGAAATTCCTTCAAACTGGACTTATCACCCTCTCGGGCTCGCCTCCAGATATTTAACGAGCTCTCACTCAAACGGAACTTATCACCCTTCACAGGATTGCCTACAAGCTTTCAGGCTAACTCACTGTAGCTTACTCACTTCTTCTACAGAGTTTTCTGGCTGACTCACTGCAGCTAACTAACTCTTTACAACTCCACACAAACTACCTAAAAATAGGGTTTGGGTTTGGTTGATGTCTCCAACTAAGGTGAGATTTTCCCGTACATTTGTTTAGCCTCAATGCTAAGGTTGGGAAAATCTCTCTAAGCTTAGGATATATCGTGGGTTGCTTAGATTGAGTTTTAGAACTCTCATGAATGTATTTGTATATCTACAGACTTGTGTTCTATGGTGGGAATGCCTTGAGTATATGGCTCTTGTCTCTGTAGCATCTTTTTCCACATTCTCCACGCTTAATTTGATGTAAGATCTTGTATTTATAGTGTGGATTTGAATGTTACCGTTGGAGAGAATCACATTCAAATCCTTACTATTCTGTAAGTTCTGCAGCGTCTTCAGGCAGGTTGTCGTCCTCTCATTGGTCCACGTCAGCTGAATACTAACGGCTATATTCTTCAGTTTCTTCTGAGTCTTCAGGTTTCTCTGAGTCTCCAGGTTTCTCTGAGTCTCAGTATCTTCAGTGAGATACTGAGTCTCCAGGTCTATCTGAGTCTTCAGGTTATACTGAGTCTTCAGGTTTCTCTGAGTCTCAGTGTATTCAGCAACATCTTAGGATAGCATCAGGTCAATACATCAGGTTAGCATATCAGGTTATCATATCTGATCTAGATCACGTCTGATCTTGATCAGTCTCATCTGCTCATCTTCTGATCTGCAACCTTCTCTTCTGATTTGCTGGCTTTAGCTTTTCTTCACATTTGATTTGCACAGCTCATCAGTTAACTCGGAACTCATCTAATTCATCTGATCTCGATCAGTCTCGTCTACAGCCTCGTCTGATCTCGATCATCTTCTTATGATTTCGTGAGTTCCCCCTCAACTTGTTCTTTCGTTCCCCCTCAACTTGTTATCTGTAAATTAGCTTGAATAACACAAGTTGATAATGTTTTGGCATAATTCATCAAAACTAAAATATCCCAACATGTCCCAAGTCCACGAACGTAATCCGGTGGAAGGATTCTCAACGACTGATTTTAATTTAAAAAATAAAATAAAAATATTTGTCACCACCTTTGTGGATTTCTAATTTTTTCAACACATGGAATTGCATTTGGGGATGAAAAATTCATCCCCTATTTATAGGACGGGGGGGGGGGCGAAAATTTTAGGTCAATTGGGCATTGGGAAATTTCCTTGCTTCTTCCTCAAGATACAATCTAGAATATATCCAATATATTCTATTTCCCAAAATATCTCCCAACAAAATCTTCTCCTCCTTTCTTGTTCCCCAATTTTCGAAAACTTCACACAAGTAGGAAGAAAATAAGATCTTTTTCCTTTCTTGAATTTATGGGATAAACTTGTATCTCAAGAATACTTATTCCATAAGATCTTTCCAAGAAAATCAAGAAAAAATCTTTTTCTCTCTCCTACCCAAATTTTCGAAAATTATCATGGAAAAATAGGCAAAATATTTTCTTCTCCTTTTCATTAATTGGACTTTAATTTGGGCTATTTGAGAGACCTTTAGGAAATTTAAGATTGGACCTACTATGGGCTCCAAAATATTATTCAAGCCCATTAATATTAATTTACTCCACTATAAAATTAATATTGAACTATCCATCTTAACCCATATTATGACTTCACAATAATATGGCTCCCGGTCATTATTTCCAGCGTTTAAGATTATCTTAGTCCATTAATTAACTAAGTCACTGAACCGACTTTATATTAATTAATATCTTTGTCCTTGGAGTAAAGACAGCTCAACATTATTATCCATACCGGAAATAAATTTCCACTTGCAAGATTTGGTATGATAAAGATTCTGAGCCCACCAAGGGGACAAATCAAGAAAGCCGTACTTGCACGCGATTCTCCATATTAAATCTTAGCAATCGTCATGTAATCAATAATATTGCCCAGGATACAAGGTATCGAATCGCATTGATTCTCTTCCCATCATAAGTCAAAGCAATAGTTATTAATTTCACACGATCCTATTTAAGGGACGAAGATTAAGAAATAACAAACCACTGAGGTCTAATTCTTATATATTCAGTACCAAAGAATTTATCCTCCTATAGGTCCTATTCAGAGCATTATAATGCACTGGTGTAATCTCTTGGTCAAGACAAGCCAATCTGAGCCTTACACTTCAACCTTTCATGATGGATTGTTCATTTCCATCTGGGTTGTGAATTTGTACTTAGTCACGAGGAACTGTTAATTTGATCTTATGTGATCTGGTATCACCAAATTAACTGCAACATAACACATACTTATTTATTGAACAGGTATGCAGTAAATATATATAACATTAATTCATATTTAATACAACATGTGATTAATAATTTATTTCAGTAAATAAATAAGAAATTTAGTTTGGTTATACAAAGTAAAAAGCATGATTTTCAGTATAACCCCAACAGTTGACAAGTCAAACATCTCCTTACGAATTCGGCGATAGTTTTCTCCATTCCTCTCCACCAGAATGTTTCCCTTAGATCTCTATGCATCTTTGTTTCCCCTGGGTGTATTGTGTAAGGAGTGGTATGTGCTTCTTTAAGAATTTTCTCTCTTAAGGATTTGTCTTGGGCAATATATATCCTTCCTTCAAACATCAAGGTTCCATCGGGGGCTATGGAAAAACCATTAATATCTCCTTTTTCTGCTCTTTTCTTAATTTTGTCAAGAAACTTGTCGCCTTGTTGTGCCTCCTTGATCCTCTCCTTAAGGGTTGGCATTTATGCAACATTGTTAAATATACTCTAACCTTAATTCAGAAAATTCTCGAATTAGTGATTCTTGCTTGGTAGGCATTAGTGTAGTTATGAATGCCAACTGAAGGTTACCCTTCCAGCTAATGGTATCAGCTACAACGTTTGCCTTCCTGGGGTGGTAGTGGATCGTGCAATCATAACCTTTCACTAACTCCAGCCATCTTCTTTGCCTCATGTTTAGGTCCTTTTGGGTAAAGAAGTATTTGAGACTTTTGTGATCGGTGTAAATTTCACATTTTCCGCCGTACAAATAATGCCTCCAAATTTTCAATGCATGAACTACTGCTGCTAACTCCAAGTCGTGAGTTGGGTAGTTTTGCTCATAGGGTTTTAGTTGTCGTGATGCATAAGCAATAACCTTTCCGTTTTGCATACGAACGCATCTTAAACCCGTATTCGAGGCATCCGTATAAATTGAGAATCCTTCACTACCATCTGGGATGGTTAATATTGGAGCTGACACTAGTCTCCATTTTAGCCCTTGGAAACTCTCTTCGCATCTGGGCGACCAGACAAACTTTTCATTTTTCTTAGTCAGTTGCGTTAGGGGCCTCGCAATTCGAGAGAAATCTTGAATGAACCTCCTTTAGTATCCAGCCAAACCCATGAATCTTCGTACTTCATTCACATCCCCTGGTTTATCGAGACAATCAAAGCCCTGTCGAAGACTTCGTGGTACTATGGAAGTTTTAGTCCACTCACAATACCTCCAATTTCAGGGCACAGACCACGCTCAAATCTTCTGGCTTTTCTTTCATCGGTATCTACCAGGTGAGTGGCATAACGAGATAGATGATTAAACTGGCATTCGTATTTAGTCACAGTAAGCGTCCCTTGTTGAAGATTTAAGAACTCTGATTCCTTTTGGTCCCGCAGAGCTTGTTGGAAATAACGCCTTAAAACAGCTTCTTTAAAATTTTCCCAAGTCAGGGCATGCCTTCCTTCGGGTATCAAAGTGAGCTCGTAAGATTCCCACCATCGAAGCGGCATCTCCGCCCGGTTGAAGAAATCTTGCAGGAGACCTTCTGTGCGTCAGTCAATTCCATTAGTCGATAAATACGCTCAATTTCGGCCAACCACTCTTCAGCGGCTACAGGCCCTTCCTTTCCGTTGAATTGTGGTGGTTGAAAATGCCGAAATTGTTTCACTGCATCATTATTTTTAGGTTCTCTTGTAGGTGTTGGCGTCTGTTGTTGAATTAGTCCTTGTAACGAGTTGAAGAACTCTTTTGCTTTATCTGCCCCTGAACTCGTGCTTCTTTGGGCAGGTTGTTCGTTTGGTACTTCCATTGGTGGATTCACTCGTGGTCGTCCGCGTTTAGGCATAGTAATAAACTGTTTAGATTCGCAACATTATTAGGAAACAAACTATTGATGTAAATATGTAAAAATAAAATAGAAGGATGCAGCTATATTAATAAGCAAACTACGAAATTTTTATTATAACATATGCTGCTTAACGAGACAAAATATCATAAGTTAGTACATATATGCGTCTAAGGACTTCATGTTCATGCGGGAAAAATATGAACACAAGTATACTAAGTCCGAGTCGACGTATTCTTCCCGCAGGGCGAAGAATCTAAGGTCTGCTACCCTTGCGACGTAGTCTCGTAACAGCTCCTGATCATATTGCTAGGCACCCTGGTATTGAATTGTGTACGAAATGTACGGGGGCACAAAAGGTCCTAGTGCGCCTAAGTCCATCTATCCTTCAACACAACACTTAAACTTAAGTAAAGTGAAATTTGGGGACGTTAAAAGTTTTTATGCATTTCATAAAATGAGTTTAATGAAAAATCATATATACAAATTTTCCATAAATCATGCAACAAAATTAAATTCTTACTTACTTTTTTTTTCCGAGTGAATCTCGGTTTCTGCTGCAAACACCATCTCCCCTTCTTATTTCTTAATTTCATGTCATTTACTTATTTATTCATATTTCCTTTTAAAGAATTGAAATTTTATTTGTAAAATTTTATTTTCGTAAAGAATACCATATAAGAAATATTCATTTTTGAAAAAAAAATACTTACCTTTGCTCTGATACCACCTTGTAGCTCCCCGTTCCAGGTACGATAAACCCTCTATGGTTTGAGCGAGCCGAGATCGAATTGCCACGTAGCAAACACATGTCTGACTAATTTTTTTTTTTTTTCCAGTGGAAAAGAAATAACAAATCTAAGTGGCAGAGGGATAGAGCAGGTAATACATATATATTATAAAAATGTAATTTAGCAAAACACTGCTAATGCAAATAATCCTGCCTGGTTTATTACAAACATAAGAGTATTATAGCTAAAAATACTAGCTTAAATAAAGTGGCTTTATTTAAATATTTGGTCAGGGTCTTGGTGTTACGGCAGCTCCCGAGCTTCAACTTTGAAACCTGAAATGTTAAAATGGGGTGCGAGATAAAATCTCAGTGGATAACCTGCAGGCTGTTAAGTCATTTAAAATTGCACACAGATTGTATTATTACGAACCGCACTCGTTAGTCATTTTATAAATAAAATTGCCCAATAGATCCGTCGATCCTTAACCCGTAGGTCCAATAGGCTCTATCATCTGAAGATCACTATGGTGATTGCACATGACTCAATGAGCACATAAGGCTCTGGCCCGATAGACCCGTCGGTCCTTAACTCGTCAGTCCAAATGGCCACTTAGATCCGAAGATCCGGAATAATAATAACACATTGGTTGATATAATAAATACAATGCATACATTAACAAACAACAAAACATTACCACTTTACTGGAGATAATGTTACCCACCTTGTTAACTTGCACTTTATGTTCTGGATGGGAAAAAGATTGGTCTGAGCCTCGAATCCTTTAGTACTGCACTTAGCACATTTCATTTAGGAATTTATTTCTAAATGGCTCTATAATTTATTCTTTAAAGTACAACATTATTAGTATTTTTAATTAATACTTAATATTAATAATATACTATAAGTCGGGTGGTATTTTAGTAAAATGAAATTACATTATATTTTCACATTCGTTATGTGAATTATAAAGAGATTTCCCTGCTATTTTACATGATTGAATTTTACTAGTTTGCATGCACTCGATATACAAGTTCAATATAATACATGCAAATATTAGTTTTACCAAAATTTTCATACAAATCCCATTCTATATTTTTAACAAAAGAAATAATAATATATTTCCCTAATTATTCACGGTAATGATATGTTTCATTTTCTTAATTATTAATCATATTTCATGCATGGGAATAGATGTATGATTTTTCACAAATTAAGAATCTAATAAAAGTTAAAAGACTAAGAAGATAAAATTACCTTTCTTTGGATTAAAACTTCAATTACGCCAGTTGAATTTTAGGCGAGCAAATTTAAAATTGTAGAGTGATAATTTTTTTTTAATTACTATTGATTCGAATTGTTGAATGAAATGAGTTCCTATTTATAGATAGGATATGTGCGTGTAACTTAGTATTTAGGATAATTATCTAGCTTGGTGACTAAGTTTACCTAGGCTATCCTAGGTTGATTAGGTGTAAGTTTTATCCATTTTATCCCCTGCCACGTTTTGCATTTATCCTCCCCCCTTTTTTTATTTATTTATATTTATATATATATATTAACTAAAGGATGTATATGTATATAAACTTATATATTTATAAATGCCTATTTTATTTTATACTCTTTAGTTATTTTATGGGTTAGTCTCAAATTTTATTTTTAAGTGCTATGAGTACCTTTGGGTTTGAACAGCTCGTTCAACTTTTCCTGCAAAAATAATTTTTTTGAAGATACTAAAATTGTTGTTAGTAAAATAAATATTTAAAATTATGCTCAAGTATGAAATATGCAAGGGGTATTACATTGGGTCATTTATAACTCTACCCCTATATATAGCAATATAGGTTTAGAACGTATAAGTTGTATACACGGCGCTGAAACATTAGGGGAAAAAAATGCCTGAAAAAAAAAGGAAAAAAAAAGTGTGAAGTAACGTCGAAACATCAAAAAAAGAAAAGAAAATTATAACGCAAAAGTAGTTTACGTCCATCTTAAAATTAGAAAAAAGAAATGCTTGAAATCAGTATAGACCATAATAACAACATATGTGTAGGTCCCGAACGGGTTTTGTGAGGGTGGAAGTCTAGAGGGGAGGGTGAATAGACTTCCAAAACTTTTCGTGCGGATCAGGTGTGATTTGTAGATTACCCGATCAGAGTGCTAGTATATCAGTTTAGACCGATGTTCAATCTTACTGAGTGTCTAAGGGCAGATCAGTTTGATATCTGTCAGTTTAACTGAGTGGTGCGGAAGCTTGTTTTTACCCGTGTGAAAAACCAGTTTTATCAATTCAGATTCTTAAGTCAGTTTTTAATCAGCTGACTAAAGTGTCAACCTGATCAGATCAGTTGCTTGGTGCAGACTGAGCTTAACTTAGAATATGTATGCAGTTTCAAACTCAGTTGTGTGAATAGTGTAAAGCAATAAGAAAGCAAGTAAATTCACACAAAACTTTTTATAGTGGTTCAGACGAAACCCGTCTTACGTCCACTCTTCCCTTAACACAGGGGAACCTTAACCGAACTTAACCTGTAGGACTTATACCCCTCGAGGGATGGCCGAGATGTTTACTGAGTTCTCACTCTACAAACTTAACCTGCGGGACTTATATCCCTCACGGGATGGCCGAGATGTTTATTGAGTTCACACTCTACAGATGTTTATCGAGTTCACACTCAACCGAACTAGAAATCAGAAAACTAGAATCCCTAGTCTAAAATCTTCCGGGAACAAACTTAACCTAACTTGTGTTTGGGTAAAGAATGTTTGAGGGTTCCAATTTGGAAATCTATCCGGTGTTTTAGGTAGCCAAAATGCTTTAGTGGATAGGATTTCTTGCTAAGAACTAAGGGGATGAACACTCTAAGAATAATCTTCAAATATAGTGTTCTTTTTGAGCGGAGATTTTTCTTTGTAGTTTTTGCTTCTTTTTTGCGGTGTCTCCGTTTTTTGTTCTTTGCTAGTTGTCTCTTGTTGGTCTCCATCTTCAAAATGAAGATCGATCCCATTTATAGACCACAAAATCAAAAGAGCCGTTGGAGAGCAATTTGAATTTCGGGCTATATTAGGTAGGTTGTAGGATATGATTGTGGCGTGCTCAGGATTATCGGCGTGGCCGTAGGCATGATTAAGCGTCGTTTTTGTCCTTGGCGTCGTATCCGCATTGTCGGCTCTTTTTTGTGCGTGTCGCTTTCTCCTTAAGCTTCGGCGAGGTGGCACTTCGAAATTTGTCCGTTAGGCGATTGATATTCCTTTTGTAGAAGATTCGTCTTATGCGGTGTATAATTTTGATTTGACACGGTGTGGTGACTTGATCGAATGGCTAGTCGATCTACCTTGTTGAGTCTTCATTTGCATATTGTCTTAGCTCAATATCACGGACTCCTACCGATATAGGTCTTGGTCTTCGGTAGTCTTCGATCTGGTGACTCGAGCCTCGATGTCTTTAGTCATCTTGAGTCTTGGGTTTATTCTTGAGTCTTGAGTTTATCCGAGTCTTGAGTTCATCCGAGTCTTTGTCTATCCGAGTCTTGAGTTCATCCGAGTCTTGATGTCTTTCTTGTCTTCACCGATCTTCCGACTTCTTATCTTACGATTTGTTCTTAGTCTTGATCATCGACCTTATCCGGGTCATCTGATACTTCGACCTGACCTATACATATTGAGTTCCCCCTCAATATGTGACCTATCTTTTATATCAGCTATCTATACATTTCAGTTGGTCATCTTAATCTGATTCTAAGTCATCAGTCAGCTAACATATTTGACTGGTCCTATTACAACCTGTTTTGGAACTTCCATCAAAACTAAAATACAGATTTCCCAACAATTTCCCCCTTTTTGATGGAACCAAAACACTTAATCAGAAAAACAGATACCATGAATGGAAATGTAGATAATGTAAACAGTACATACCTCAGAAGACAATGAGATGTTGTCTTAGAATCAGTGAGATGGAATATTTCATTCAGATAGGGGTGTGCATTATAGAATACATGAAAAGCGTACCTATCATTTGATTCCAAGTTGTCTTCTTCAGGTGTACTTGAACATTTGCATCTCTTTGGGGATGCCAAACATCATGTACATCCTTTGCATTAGTTTGTCCAGCTCTTCTTTTCTATGGATCCCTCCCTTTTCAGCAAATCCATAGTAGATATTCTTGAATTTAACAGGATCTAGCTTTTTATGCGGGCCTTAAAGGTGGAAGGAAGGAGTAGTTCAAAGAATGGAGCTTCGGTATTAGTGACATGATCTTGCCTTCTTTCATCTTTATGCGGTAGAAGTCTAGATACTTTGTTTCTAAACGATTCAAATTCATCATCATTTTTGATCGATCTCGATGAATTGGAATCTTCTCGAGGATGTAGGCGTCACATAACCATTCTTCTCGATCGATCCCATTCGAAGCGAGATCTTGCCGTCTGTGAAGGATGCCTTTAACAGTCTTGGGAAGGGCATTCTTCTCCCAAGCAATCTCCTCTGCTGTAGCTTCGTTCTTCCTCTTCCTTCGGATGTAAGCGATGTTCAGTCCCTTAGCCTCTGCTTACTTCTACTTCTTGATGGCGGCCTCTATTATTCTCTGTCTTGTTTGCTCTTGAACTTGTTAGAGTCATCAGCTTTGGTAGAGAATAATTGGCCTTGTCTCTCGATCTTCATGATTGCTTTCATCATCTTGCCTTTGCCTTTCTTCCTTCTCAGAGTTTGCTCAGGTTCATCTTGTTCGTCTTCTTCAGCTAATTTCTTAGCGAGTTCAAGGCTCTTGGCCTGATCATCAGTTTCCATTCTTTTACGAGCGAGCGAAGAAAAGTCTTCAATCTTATCGACTCTGGCGGTAACCTCTGAAAAGCGGTTTTTACCTTTCGGCTATCATTTGACTATGTTGCTCCACAGTTTCTTTCATTTTAAGAAAGCGAGATCGGTAGATGGAGTGGCTAGTAAGTCAGATACAGTGGTTTTTGGTAGAGATGAAATTGTTACCAAGCGTATGCGAGTCTGTTTTTTTCTTCCTTCTCTTTATTCCCTTTTCCTTCCCCTTTTGGTTTCATCAAAGAGGTTGGACATCTTCTTGGTTCGGAAGCGGTTAATTGCGGTGAGATCTCTCTCGAGTTCCTCGACAACAAGTGGAGTGATCGAGCGGTGGCGAAAGGTGCGAGGAGTGTAGAAGCGTCGAGAGCAATTTCGATTTCTGTCTTGCTAGATTCTGTAGAGAAGCTAAAAAATGTTTCCAACCCATATCCATGTGTTTGTTAGTTTTGTCAAGGATGCCCGGACACTTTCCAAAAGTACGCGGTTCCGATTGAGCATCTCTATGCGAAGCGTGAGTTTGTCGGATCGAGTTTGAGCTTCTCAAACAAGAGGATTTACTAGTTGCATTACTTGACAAGGATGGCATTGTGCATCCCAAGCGTGTGACCGTTCCTTGTCAACTAGTTTTGCTTGCTCATCTTCAAATCGCTTCATCAGATCTGCTGTGAGCGCTGCGAATTTGTCTTCATATGCAGCCTTGATCCCATCCTGAATCTTCTGAGTATAATGATCTAGGGTATCAGAGCTCATCGTAGCAGTCTGGTCAGATGTTGAAGCCTTGCCAAGTCGGGTCTCATCTGCAGCACCCATTCTTGATTCATCGGCAGCTCCCTCATGATCTGTAGGAGGTTGAACGGTTTCCTCCCTGTTATCAGCAATTCTGAACCTTTCGTGAATCAACCATCTGATATCATTGTCAGATGCCAATTCAACAGCACTTTCAATCCCAGCATTGTTTAGGCATTTCAACTCCAAGTCGACAAAGAAATCTGATCCCAGAGTAGTCATGAGAATCAGAAATTCTTCAATGCTTTTCAGTCTGATATCCCTCCAGAACACAATCTCTTCTATCTGTTGATGGATGCCAGGATGTTGATCCAATTCAGGGCATAGATCCAGCAGATATTCCTTGATTTGTTGCTTCATTATTCTTATGATGGGGCTCTCTGGAGCAGGTGAAGCAAGCACTGTTCTGGTGTTGAAGGGATTATGGGAGATGGACACTCGCTTGTCGGATCTCTCAGGCTCTTGTGACTTGATTGGGGATTGGGATGTTTGTAGTTGAGGTTCTTTTTCAGCGTTTTGAGGGTGTTCAGTTTCCTGAACTGGTTCATTGATTGGTGGTGTGGGAGATGTTGTTCTGATAGGTGAGGGTGAGGGTGAGAAGGTTTTGTGGGGAGAGGATGGTGGTGATGATTTTTGAGGAGAGGGTGATGTTGATTTGGAAGTGGGCGTTGGCGATCTTGCACTCTGGAAGATCTTGGTGAGAGGCAGAGAATCAGATGGTGATTCTTCCTCAGATTGTTCCACTTCTGTCCCTCTGACAGATTTCTCTCCTTCTGCTGCGATCATCTGCTCTTCCCTTACTTCTCTGATAGTTGGCTCCGAGCGGACTGCCATCTCATCGTCTGATCTTACTTGCATCAGATCCTTCGTTTTGCTGACTTGCTGGGCAGAACTTGGAGCAGTTTTCAGAGGAGATGAGACTCTCTTCTGACGTTTCCGCTAAGCATCTGGTTTCTTGGCCAGATCCTTCCTCTTCATCCTCTTCTCTGGAACGGACTTTTCCTGCACTTCAGACGATGCAGTTGCCTTATTTTTTCCCTTCTTTTCTCCCTTGGGTTTGGGCACATAAGGAGTCGGATCCTCATCAGCTTGTCCAGGTAGGGACTCATCTTTGCCCAGTACGGCCTTGTGCTTTGCTTGGTAAATCTTCGCTCCATTCTCGTTCCATTTATAATTCTGTGGCAGCTTATCTGACAGAATAATAGAGATTTTGTGTATGAATGAGCACTTGGAAGATAAACACACTTCATTGCTCAGTTCGAACTTCCCGGAGTCTTTTCTCAGTCTTGCTTTGACCATACCCAACCAATCGATATCTGAAGCCTTCTTGATTATTGCAGCCATGACACTTATCTTGTCTGAAGTGCGCATCAAGGCGTAAGTTGAGCACATGATCACCTTACGAACAATCTCAAGAAGAAGGCGATATTTTCTCTTCGGTAGGAGGCTTTGGCGTTAAATGCGTGTTCTCCTTGTTTCTTTGGTCTCAACAAATTTCGACTTCAAGAAATTCCTTTTCTCCTACAGCAGTCGTGTAGGTCTCTGGATTGATACTTCCTCGAGTTAGGCGAAAATCCTCTGGAGATCGTCATTCGACACTCGAACTTCCATTTCGCCAACGAAAGAAATCAGGTCAGCATCATTGTCTTCATCCCTCTGCAGATTGTATAGAAACTCCAGAGCTTCATGTGCGTGGACGATGTTCTGATGTGTAGAGCAATAGCGTTCAAGTCCACACACTCGCAAGCAATCCAGAATTTCCAGCGATTCAGGATCTGAGGTGATGGTGAATACTACATACTTCTCATCAATGATGTCTTTCTTCATCGATGAAAAGTTGCAGAACTTTTTCCCTTGGCCTGGTCGTGGAACAAAATGTGCCATTTCTGTACGATATGCAAATTGATGTTTAGTTTGAGTAAGATATTTCAATAAATTCAGTCAAACTAGCAATTTTAGCATCAATTTAGCAAATAAGCGTTTAGATCTAATACTAATTACAGAAATACATCATCACAACTTGTAAACCTAGGTACCAGAGAGAAATTGAGATCATGCAATTAATTGAACAAGAAATTACCAGAAATTGATTCGAAAGATTTAGAAATCGGAAGAGTAGAATCAAAAGATTTCGAAGGTAGTTCTCTGAAGATTTTGAAAAAAATATGATCTTTAAGGAATTTTGAGAAGACGAAGTAGTGGAAAGCGGTTTTCTGAGAAAGATTTGGATTTTATAGAATACGAGGGAAAACCTTTTTGCACAACTTTCCAAAGTACTCAAGTATCCGTGTTTTGAAATCGATGGCTGAGATTAATCGGCCAAAAAGTATTTTGATCGCACGGTTGAGAAAAGTAGTCTTCTCGTTTTTCGGACTCGAAAAATCGCAATAAAACGTTTTGAAAACATATTCCCAAGTCCGCATTAAAAGTTTTGCAGAGCATGCGTCATGAACAGAATAAAATAAATTATTTATTTAAATAACGCATATAAGGTATTCAGAAAGGGATAAATAAGTGAATGTATCTGACTGATTGATATTGTAATCAACCAGTTACCACAGTGATCTGATCTGGTACTTGTTAACCTATCTGATGGTTGCCTTATGCATTTCCCAACAATATCTCACTCATCTGATCAGATTCTTGCTTGAAACACTTCGCCACTTATCTGATCCACTTATCTGATACACTTCATCCTTCAGTCTTCTTCTAATTAGCCCGCATTTACTGAAGTCAACTCCTGCCAAAACTTTTACTTCGGGGAGTCCAAAAGTCACCTCGATTCCCAAATCGGTGCGATTTGACATTCCATAATAATGGCATAGATACGTTGTGATTAAACACACCGTTAACTCATCCAATCATTAGCCGCGTGTTCCATACGCATTGTCGATGCAAATTTCTCTTAAGATCTTCTGAGAAGATAAAATTTGCATTTATACCCCTAATTTCCTTCTATAAATTAGCCTGGGGTGTTAGGCAAACAACACAACATAAACCATTTCATCTTCTTTAGCATATCCTTCGTGCTTTTCCGATGAGTTCCTTATTTCCGGTGAAACTTTCGGTGGGAACCTTTAGCCCTTTTCCAATGAATTCAGCTTCTCAAATCAACCCTGTGTGTTCCTTCACACTGCTTTCGTCGTCATCTAAGATTTCACATACGATCAATGTTAAGCTTCTTTACCACCATGGAGGCGGATCTGCTAAGGCAAATGAGAAGGCACTTCTCCTAACCGTATGCACCTTGTGTGCCTATCGAGATGATGGAATTAGCATCAACAGACTTAGTCTGAAACAAAACATGGGTTTGATATACAATATAGTGCATCAAACTCAATATTTGCATGAGACACTCATGGCCATATGGTCTTTGTGACAAAACCTGTGGCACTGTGTCCCATTTAACAGCTGGAAAGCCCATTGATTTTAGGTCTAAGGGCTCCTAGCTTAAAGATCCTTCAAGGCCCGCTCTCGCTCCTCACTCCGAAGCTCTAAGAGTGGCTTTCAGGATTCTAGAAGCTTCTCTGTTCCCCCTGGGTCGGAGAGTCTGAGAGCATCAGCTCTTAAAATCTCTCTCTCTCCTTCCCTGCCTAGGGTTGTCTTAGGGCTTATGGTTTATGTATCGGCCTCCGGGTCTTCTTGTACTTGTAATACCACTTTAAGATAGCTTGTAGCATTTGTAGCTTGTGATATCACTTGTAACTTGTAAATCTGACCTCCGGGTCCTTATCAATGAAAAACTCTGTTATTCCATTGTTGTGTTGTTTCTTCTGACTTATGCGATCTGTAGCTTTAATCTTGATTTGCTTGTTGAATGCAGCTTTAATCGACTTATAAAGTAATATTCCGATCTGACCAGTTCCCCCTTAATCTGATATGTCTTGAACTGATCTGCTCCTTATCTGAACTTCAGATCGGCTACTTATCGACTTTTCGACCGCTCTCCTTATTTGAACTTGATTGGCTCCTCGTGCGGTTTAATACGATCGGTTGAGATTCCTAACTCAAATGATTCCACTTAACCTGGTTAGTCTTTTAACCAACTGGTTCTGGAGATCAATCCTTCAACCATATCTGGTGCATTTTCTCCAAAGATCCAGAAGCCCTAGCTCGTTGCATAACTCTCTCGAATCGATCTCGGCTTATTTCGCTTGGTTAAGATATCGACTTTTTCGCTTGTCAGTGTGGATCTTTTCCATCCTGATATTCTTCTTTTCAACGTGATCTCTGATAAAATGGTGTCTGATATCCACATGCTTGCATCTTGTATGTAAACGAGATTACGAGTGATTGCACTATTCTTTGTCACCGAGAATATAGAATGCGTTCTTAGCTACGACGTTGTAATCCTCACCGGCCGACTTAGCGGAGCGATTTGGGAACAATGACTTTTCTGCAGACCATATATTACGCTTGGTAGTAGATGTCATGAATCGATGTCCGCTTCTTGAAAAACCAAGAGATCGGTTTATTTCCCGGCCCGACATGATGAACCCGAGGTTGACTTTCCGTCGATTCTGCAACCTCCATAATATGAATCAGAATACCCACTAAGCTCTAGATTATCCTCTGATGGGTAAAATAAACAAAGGTTTACAGTCCCCTTCAGATACTTGAGAATCCGCTTAGTTGCTTCTAGGTGGCTTTGCATTGAATTAGCTTGAAATTTGGCACATACACCCCTTGCCAAAAGTAATAATGTCCGGTCCATTTGGCGGTCGGGTATAGTAGTGATCCAATCGAGCTCTATATTTTTTTTCGATTAACTTTTTCGACCATCTTCATCGGATCCATCTTGAACCCGGTCATCATGGGAATTCTAGCTTCCTTGCAATGTTGAACTCAAACTTGGCGATAGATTCCTTTGTGTGCCCTTTGGCGAGATGAATATCCCTTACGTACTTTGCTTGACTTGTAAACCCAGAAAGTAATTCATCTGACCCATCATGGACATCTCGAACTTCCCTTGCATCAATTTGCTGAACTTCTCACATAGCTTCTTGTTGGGAGATCCGAAGATGATGTCGTCCACGTAAATCTGAACCATCGGAATATCTTCTCCATCTTCTATTCGAATAAGGTTATGTCCACTATTCCTTTAGTGAACCCGTTGTCTATCAAGAACTGAGAGAGTGTATCATACCAAGCTCGAGGAGCTTGTTTCAGGCCGTAAAGAGCTTTCCTTAAATGGTACACTTGGTTGCTTTTTCAAAGCCTGGAGGTTGTTCGACATAAACTTCCTTTGCTAGTACCCGTTTAAGAATGCACTCTTTACATCCATCCGACACACAATGAACACTCGTAGGCAAAGATATGCCGAAAAAACCCGAATGGCTTCTAGGCGGCGGATCGGTGCAAAGGTCTCATCATAATCAATTCCTTCGATTGTGAATACCCCTTAGCAACAAGTCTTGCCTTATTCTGGTTATGACATTTTTCATCATCTCTTGTTCTTGAATACCCACTTCGTGCGATTCGCCTTGATGAGTTGGTACGTCCACCAATTTCCAAACTTGATTCCTCTCAAACTGTTTCGGCTCCTCCTCTGCATGGCTAGAATCTAGCTTACATCTTGTAGAGCTTCCTCTTCGTAGTTGGTTCCTTCAAAAGACAGAGATAACAAAGATACATGGCACTTTCTGTCAATCGGATGTCTAGTTTTGACTCTATCGGATGGGTCTCCGATAATCGATCGGTTGGATGGTGGTAATAATCGAGATCATACATTACGATGTGCGTCTGTTTGGAGAACATCATCCATATCGATAGTAGTTCATTACTAGTGATTGGGAGTGGTCGGAATTATGATCCACTTGATAAGAACATGTCTCGGTGATGTTGGACTCATCATGTCTTTGATGTACATTCGTAGGAACTTCAGAGTTCCCCCCGAACCAGATGGTTCGGTTGATCTTTATCTCATTTGAATAACTTCTTGGCAGTTTGTGCATACCTTAGGGTGCGATTGACTGTTGAATCAGCAAGATCAAGTTCTGGGATGTACACTTTTACGTGTTCAGCTTCTTTCTCCTTGATGCTTAGCTGATCCATTTTCTGCGTGTCAGATAGCAGTTGATCTGGTAAGACTTGTTCTGAGGCAGCTTTCTCTGTTTCAGAAGATGTATCATCAAAGACCACATGGGGTGTTTCTTCCACAACTAGGGTTCGTTTGTTGTAAACCCTGAAAGCCTTGCTGGATGAGGAATATCCTAATAATATACCCTCACCTGACTTGGCCTCAAAAGTCTTCAACTGACTTTTCCCATTGTTGTGAATGAAACACTTGCACCCAAAAACATGGAAGTATGAAACACGAGGTTTTCTTTCCTTCCACAGTTCATAAGGTGTTTTGAAGTGAGTCTTAGTCAGAGAACATCTGTTCTGAGTATGGCATGCGGTATTGATTGCTTCTGCCCAGAAACGGCTTGGTGTGGCATGTTCAGCTAACATAGTGCGAGCAGCTTCCTTGAGAGTTCTGTTTCTCCGTTCTGCTACTCTATTTTGTGGTGGCGTTCTTACAGCTGACGTTTCATGTTGTATACCAAACTCAGTGCAAAAATCAGTAATAAAGGAATTCAGGAACTCTGTACCTTTATCTGATCTGATTTTTACTATGCTGACACCCTTCTCCTTTTGTAGCTTCTTGAGCAGCTCGGGTATCTTTGTCGTTGTCTCGTTCTTCTTGTATAAGAATACAACCCAAGTAAACTTGGAATAATCATCCACGATTACTAGAGTATATTTGCGTCCACTGAGACTGACTGGTGTAACTGGTCCGAATAGATCCATATGGAGCAGTTGCAGTACTCTACTGGATGCCGGTCCAGGTATTCCCTTGAATGAGGCTTTAACTTGTTTTCCCTTCTGACATGCGGCACATGTCTGATCTTTGGAGAATATCTCATTCGGAAGTCCCTCAACCAAAGACATCCTAGCTATCTTGTTAAGAGTCTTGAAGTTCAGATGGCTCATTCTTTTGTGCCAGAGTCAACTGCTACTTTTGGAACTCTTAACAATTAAGCATGTATTCCTTGGGCAACTGTTCCAATCTGCTGTGTAGATTGTGCCTTTCCTTGAACCAGTTAGCAAGGTTTGTTGAGTGGCTCGATTCCTAATCGTACACTTGTCGCTCGAGAACTCAACGCTGAATCCGTTGTCGCAGAATTGTGATACTGATAGTAGATTGTGCTTTAATCCTTCGACATACGAGACTCCAGTTACTTGTACATCATCATTCTCTATGGTTCCGAATCCTTTGGTAAAACCAAAATTATCATCACCGAAGAGTACATGTGGGCCTTCTTGTTCTTTGTAAGAGCTAAGGAGATGTTTGCTTCCAGTCATGTGCCTTGAGCATCCACTATCGATGTACCAGATAGTTGCTTGTACACCTCCTTTGTTGGCCAGTCCCACGCGAACCTGCAATCAAATCAGGCTTTAGGTACCCCTTTGGAATTGGGTCCTGGGGGGTTAGTGGTGGATTTAGGGATCCACACAAATAGAGCACTTCTATGGTAATCAGATAGATTATAAGGTCTGATTTGTCTCCCATACATATCAACATAATCATACGTCTCTTTATATGTTTTCTGATTAGTATGATTATTAGTGTGAGCCTTGGGTGACTTAGAAGACTTGGGATTTTTCTTTATATTTTGTCTTCTTTTAATCCAGTGTGGCTCAGGTGCAGTAGCCCTAGATCTCTGGTTATAAGGGTAGGTACGACTGCTACCATCGAAAGATTCATATCTTTTTTGCATAGATGCTCTTTGCAGTTTACCTATAGCTTGCTTATTAGGCAGCTGACCTTGATTGGGTCTCAGATTAGATTTCCTTCTTACAGGTTGTCTCTTCTGATACATAATCTGCTGATCAGGTTGAGGTTTCTTCAGAAGAACTGGGTTCTTCTGTTGGTTCCTCAGCTGATGCTTAATCAGTTGGGGTCCATTTATGTTCCCTTTCTGATTAGGCACTTGCCTTACTTGCTCAGCAGGTCTTTTTCCCTTATCTGATACAAGTTTAGCTTTTTGTGTATCTTTGTCAGAGACTCGTTTGATTACACCCTTCTGAAGTGAATCGAACGGGGCTTTTGAGGATGCAGATGGGTTCTCATACCCAATTCCCTTCTTGTTAGTTGGCGTTCAAAAATAGGTGTTCATATCTTGAACGGTTTTTGATGACTTCGTGAAAACCTCTATTTTCTTGCGCAAACTATCCTCAGTAGATTTTAGACTCTCATGTAGTCGGAATAGCTCATCAAATTTACCTTGAAGGATTTTGAAATCATCAGCTTGCTGTTTGTTGATTGCTAGCTGATCTTTGATCTGCTTCTCCTGATCAGAAGTTTTAACTTTCAGAACATTAAGTTCCTCAGTTACCTTCTGAGCAGTTTCAGCTGATTTCAGTTCAGTAGCTTTACTGAGAGCGTTCTCTTTAACAAGCTGATTATTTTTTATCCTTAGCTTGTCATTTTCAGCTTCCACTATTGTATAAGTGTCTACTGCATCAGAGAGATCATCAAGCAATTGCTCAGAGTAGAGCTGGAAGTCAATCTCTCCTGCAGGTGTGCTAATAATAGCAGGTGTGGAAATTGAAAAAGCAGAAGGTTTGGAGGTTACCTCAGATTGGTCCTCCTTGGCCATCAGGCAGATTTCATCGTTATCTGAAGAGAATATCAGATCTTCATGCTCGTGGAAGTCAACAGCACTGCTTATCAGACAGAAGTCTTCTACAGATGAGTAGCCAGAATCCTCGGAAGGCAGATAGGAATCATCAATTCCAGATGTGTCAGCGACCATGGCTTTTCTATCTCTGAGGCGTTGCTCTCTTCTATTCCCTTTCTCTGGGAGTCAGGTCAGGGCAGTCGGTGCTGTAGTGACCTGGTTTCTCGCAGTTGAAGCATGATCCTCGATCTACAGAAATTCCTCTGCCAGGTGAGTCACTCTGTCTGTAGGATCTGTCAGGTGACTTCCCTTTCTGATGGTAATCTGAACTCCTTCTGTCAGATCTGTTATCTCTTCTCTCATCTGACAGATCATCTCTTTTCTTTTCTTCTCTGTGATCTCTTCGATCATCAGGTCTGGTTCTTTCTAGTGATCTGTCAGTTGGCCTCCTGTTTCTTCTGTTGTCTTGATAGTCACTGTAGAATCTGCGATACTTACCAAGCTGAGTATTTGTTCTTTCAAGTTTCCTGGTAAGCAGAGCGATCTGTTCTACTTGACTCATTATGTTTCCAACAGGTTCAGTGGCCTTTGATCTGCTGCTAGTTGTTTTAAACGCAACTGATTTAGACGTTGAGGCTTCAGCAGGCGTCTCGTCTTCATCTGCTTGTCCTCTTTTGATTAAATCGAACTCGTGAGCTTTAAGGCTTAGGAACAAGCTACTCGGCTTCATCTTTGAAATGTCTTGGCAATCCTTGATTACTGTGATTTTCATGTCCCATTTCTTGGTGAGAGATCTTAGGATCTTGTAGTTGATATCTTTGTCTGACATCTCTCTTCCAAGTTCTCGTAGCTTATTTACTGACATGGTGATCCTCCCATCAAGCTCGTTGATGGTCTCGTTGGGAAACATTTTGAGCTTTTCGAACTTCACCAGTTCAGCTTGTAGTCAGCTGTCTTTGATCTGATCATTACCTTTGCATATCTCAGCAAGAGTATCCCACATTTGTTTCGCAGTTTTGAGATACTTTATTTTCTCCTTTGTGACTTTATCCATCGTCTTCATGATTATATGCCTGGCGATTGTATCTAGAGTATACAGTTTTCTTTCTTCTGCATCCATCAGGGCTGGGATTTTTCGTACAAGACTTCCCGGTGCAAAGTCTGGATCTCCTCCAACTGCTGGGTTGTCGTGATATATGATGATGGGTCCTCGCTCAATGACTTCCATCATTCTGCCGCTTATCGATCCCAAATGGTTGCACATATATATGGCCCAATCTCCATACTCATCAATTGAAAACTTAGGCAAATCATGATACATGCCAGAGGTATTATCCAGGCTGAGTGATTTTGAAAAACGAATGAGTTTTGAAAATGGTTTTTCAAGATCTGTTCAAATGACCACAAAGATTCTTCCTCAAGAATTGATGATACTCAAAGCCTGTGGTCTGTAGAACCACTGCTCTGATACCACTTGTAGGTCCTGAACGAGTTTTGTGAGGGTGGAAGTCTAGAAGGGAGGGGTGAATAGACTTCCAAAACTTTTCGTGCGGATCAGGTGTGATTTGTATATTACCTGATCAGAGTGCTAGTGTATCAGTTTAGACTGATGTTCAATCTTACTGAGTGCCTAAGGGCAGATCAGTTTGATATCTGTCAGTTTAACTGAGTGGTGCGGAAGCTTGTTTTTACCCGTGTGAAAAACCAGTTTTATCAATTCAGATTCTTAAGTCAGTTTTTAATCAGCTGACTAAAGTGTCAACCTGATCAGATCAGTTGCTTGGTGCAGACTGAGCTTAACTTAGAATATGTATGCAGTTTCAAACTCAGTTGTGTGAATAATGTAAAGCAATAAGAAAGCAAGTAAATGCACACAAGATATTTTATAGTGGTTCAGACGAAACCCGTCTTACGTTCACTCTTCCCTTAACACAGGGGAACCTTAACCGAACTTAACCTGCGGGACTTATACCCCTCACAGGATGGCCAAGATGTTTACTGAGTTCTCACTCTACAAACTTAACCTGCGGGACTTATATCCCTCACGGGATGGCCGAGATGTTTATTGAGTTCACACTCTACAGATGTTTATCGAGTTCACACTCAACCGAACTAGAAATCAGAAAACTAGAATCCCTAGTCTGAAATCTTCCGGGAACAAACTTAACCTAACTTTGAGGGTTCTAACTGGAAATCTATCCTGGTGTTTTAGGTAGCCAAAATGCTAGTGGATAGGATTTCTCTCTAAGAACTAATGGGATGAACATTCTAAGAATAATCTTCAAATATAGTGTTCTTTGAGCGGAGATTTTGCTGTAGTTTTTGCTTCTTTTGCGGTGTCTCCGTGATCGTTCTTTGCTAGTTGTCTCTTGTTGGTCTCCTTCTTCAAAATGAAGATCGATCCCATTTTATAGACCTCGAAATCAAAGAGCCGTTGGAGAGCAATTTGAATTTCGGGCTATATTAGGTAGGTTGTAGGATATGATTGTAATGTGCTCCGATTATCGGCGTGGCCGTAGGCATGATTAGCGCCGTTTTTGTCCACAGCGTCGTATCCCACATTGTCAGCTCTTTTTGTTCACGTGTCGTTTTCTCCTTGGCATCGCGAGGTGGCACTTCAGAAATTTGTCCGTTAGATGATTGATATTCCTTTTGTAGAAGATTCGTCTTGTCTGGTGTATATTTTTGATTTGACACCAGGTGTGAGCTGACTTGATCAGGTAACTGATCAGTCTACCTTGTTGAGTCTTCTGTTGCATATTGTCTTAGCTCAGTATGCAGACTCCGCTGATATAGGTCTTCTGGTAGTCTTCTGATCTTCGGGTGACTCTGAGCCTTAGTGTCTTCAGTCATACTGAGTCTTCAGGTTTGTTACTGAGTCTTCAGGTTTATCTGAGTCTTCAGGTTCATCTGAGTCTTCAGTGTCTATCTGAGTCTTCAGGTTCATCTGAGTCTTCAGTGTCTTCTGTCTTCACCTGATCTTCTGACTTCTTGTCTTCTGATTTGTTCTTAGTCTTCTAATCATCTGACCTTATCTGGGTCATCTGATACTTCGACCTGACCTATACATATTGAGTTCCCCCTCAATATGTGACCTATCTTTTACATCAGCTATCTATACATTTCAGCTGGTCATCTTAATCTGATTCTAAGTCATCAGTCAGCTAACAGGTCTGACTGGTCCTATTACAACCTGTTTTGGAACTTCCATCAAAACTAAAATACAGATTTCCCAACAAAATTATAGCCACTTACGAGAAAATTATAAATTTGTGTTATTGAAGTCCATAAGACATTTCTATTACACAAAATTCAATTTTTAAAGAAGATGGTTATTTAAATAAAAAATTATAAAAAAAAGGCATGAAAGAATGATATTTTATTTTGACTAGGCTCTCTGTATAAAAACACCTTAACTCGCATAAAAGTGATGCAATTTGATAATTTTTCTTAAACAGACTCAATTTCATTAAAAAAACTTGGTGTTCTTTTAATAATACTTTATGATATTCGCAAAGACCTGCTAAGTTATCCAATTGACTAGAAATTTAACATATATGTCGTTATGACAAAATGTATGTCGTAATTGAAATATACAACTATAAATTCATTATTTTTCTACCCTATCACGTTTTTAATATTTTGAACATAAAAAGTACATGAAAATATATAAATAAATACTTGAAATCAAACAAATTGTAATAACAACATATGTACCACTATAACAAAATACATATTCTTATGTCCACTTACGAGAAAATCATAAATTTTTATATATGGACAAAATCCTATATGACATTTCTATTACTGAGAACACTTCATGCATCATGTCTGTCATCTTGGTCATAAGCAGGGAGCCCATTTTCTCAACAGCTGTCTTAATTATCTGATCATTCTTCTCAATCAGTTTAGCTTCAAGGTAAGCAGTTCTGGTTTGATACCTTTGCTCCATCTCTGCATTGAGCTCAGTTTTGACTACATCAATATTTCCTTCCAAAGTAGCCATTTTATCTGCAAGAGTTGTTTGTAGTTGCAGCATGTCTGAAGATGAACTCAGATTTTCCAGCTTTTGAGATTGGCTTGCCAAGGTTTCTTCAATTTGAGTCACTTTCTCCACCATTGGCACCACCTTCTCCAATTCATCCAGGATTGGACTGAAATCAATTTCTGGAGGCAAAACAATTGTCTCCAACTGAGCTGGTTGCTCCAATTGAGCCTCAGTCTGCATATCATACACAACAGATTTAAAGATAGGAACTTCAGTAGCTTTGGCATAATGTATAATAGTGCCAAAAGATACCTGAAGAGTGCTAACTTCAGTCTGAGGATGTGTGATATCAGTCTGTGCAGCATCAGTGTCCTTCTCCATCTGACTTTCAATTTCCTTTTCTTTCTCAGTATCTGTCTGAGGTTCCTTCTCCCCCTCAGATTGCCTTTCTGCATCACCTCCCTGATCTCCATCTTTGTTCTGATCATGAGAACTTGATGCATCTACTTTTTCAGTATCTTTCCTTTCAGCTAACTTCTTTTTCACCAATTCATCAAAGTCAGCAGCTTTCATCCTGAGCTTTGTCTTTCTGAAGCCTGAGAATTCAGTCAGGGCAGCTGTCTCAGCATTCCACCACTCTTCACCTCTAAATGATGCGATGTTCAGCATTTCCGGAAGTGTCTGATTCAGAATGTATACTGTCGTTCTGAGCCTGAAGAGCATATCCTGAAGGTCAGGATAAGCATTTAGCTCAGGGTATCGGTCCAGGATGAACCGTTCCCCCTTGCTCCGCCACTCAGTCTCTTCGGCTTCTCCCTTCTTCAATCTTGGGCTTTCAGGAGCTGTTTGCTCAGATTGTTCAAGTTCCAGTGCTGATGGATCAAGAAAAGGCCTGAGGTTCAGACTGATCTGAAGTCTGCGCTGGTATTTCTTCAGTAGAGATCTGAGGTCCCTTGAAGATTTCCTGAGAGATTTTGTCTGAGCTCAGAGATGTTTCAAGTACCTCAGAGAAAACCTGCTCCTCAGTTTCTTGCTCCTGCACATTTGTCACTACCTGAGCAAGAACCTGAAGTGGAGATTTCAACCCTTGCTGGCCTTCAGGTTGAGTTTCTTCAGTTTCACTGGCCTCCTTTTCCACAATTGTTTGAAGCCTTCTGCGCTTCTAAGGAGCCAGTGCTTTCTTCTTCAGTTTCTCACCTTTCTCCCTTTTAATTTGCATCAGGGCTTTCCCCCTAGCTTGTTTGGCTTCTTCATTAGTTGTCTCAGTGGATTTCTGAGAAGTCTGTCTTATTTCCCTGACTTGCTCCACCACTGTTGTATCTTCCTTAGTTTCCTCTTCGGCAGTCTCCTCCTGAGACTCAGTGTTTTTCTCTTTCTTTCCTCTCAAAGTCTTCTTCGTTGGTTTGAACATGATTTTTGACTTTGGAAAGGAAGTGGAATCGGCAAAAATGTCCTCCTCTTCTCTACACGTTTCCAAGATAAATGCAATATTGGTTGCATGTAGAATTTTTCCCTTGATAACTACAGAGCCATTCACCTTCTGAATGTGTTTGGCTTGATCACCACCACCTTGATCAATTAGTGCAACCAATTGAATGCCGTAGTAGGTGAATCTTCAATCGCCGCCATTAGGCTTAACTTAGGCGTGCTTATCTGTTCGAAACTACCAGATCTACTCATGATGCATTTGCTTACAATATCCAACAATACTCGATATTTAGGCTTCAAATGCCTCTTATTCAAAGTAGCTTCAAACTTTACCAGATGCTCAGTAATTTTATCCAGATACTCTTGTTCCCTACCCGTCATGTATACCGTAGGGTCTTCACCTCTATCACTTAACTCATATATGGCATTCAGATTCTTAGGAATACTATATAATTCCCTAACAAAATCCACATATTTTGTACTATGTTCCAAATGCAACACCGTAATCTTAGACTCTATGCAATTTTCGTCATCCAATTGCATATTAGAAACAAACTCAATTACCTCCTTGGCATATGCAGCATCTGGTTGATTTGCGATCAGACAAGTAAGCTTTGCCATACGAATCATATGCAATGCCTCCTCCTCGTGAGTTGCATTGGATGTGTTTTCCAGAGAAACAACATGTTCGTACCATGGTTTGTTGGAAATGGCGAGTTTGTCGTATACAAAGAGTGTCATTTTTTCTGATTTTGAGTGAAGGGTTTTTTAGATAAGAGATTTTTGGGTAATCGAAGGTTTTGAAGCAGAGGGTTGTGAAGACAAAATCCTTTTTGGAAATAGGGCTTGAATGGGTTCTTTGTAATGGATATAGGATTTTGATTTATGGAAAATCGCGTAAAAAAATGACGGTTGAGATTAAACACCGGCTAAAACGGGTATTTGAAAGGACGGTTTCGCAAATACTTAGCCGCCAATTTATCCTTTTTGGTCATTAATGAACAGTGCATTTAATTAATGTTCCTGCAGATCATTGACTTTCCTTGAGAATTTCAAAAGTCCCGCCCAATTATTTCTTCAGGTGTTTTGTCATTTATTGCCAATGATTACTGAGATTCAGTTTTGGACAATAAATGAAGTGCATGAGTCAATACTTCTTCAGACTAATTTTCTCCATTAGTCTTACTGAGTTTTGACCTTGATAAAATGTCAGTATAATACTGAGTACTGAACTTCAGGATAACTGAGTTTCCCAAGACTCAGTGTTCAGGACTCTCAATTTTATCCTGAGTTTTTCAGTAAAAATCTGAAAATCTTCATGCATCTGAAAACCTTCAATTTTTTTTTTTTTGATTTGCCTTATTCACCTGGATCCAACATACCTAATTCAACTGATAGTTCCTGAAATCTTGATTCAGCCAAAGGTTTAGTCAAGATATCAGCTCTCTGTTTATCAGTATGAATTTTCTCCATTCTGATGTCTTTCTTCTCAACATGATCTCTGATGAAGTGATGTCTGATATCAACATGCTTACATCTGGTGTGCAATACTGGATTTTGTGTAATAGTAATTGCACTATTATTATCACAAAATATAGGTACTTCATTGGTTATAATCTTATAATCCCTCAATTGTTGTCTAAGCCAAAGAATCTGTGCACAACAGCTTCCTGCAGCCATGTATTCAGCTTCAGTAGTACTGGTTGCTACTGAGGTTTGTTTCTTTGAAAACCATGATATCAGTTTACTTCCAAGAAATTGACAAGTTCCTGTGGTAGACTTCCTGTCAATTCTACATCCTCCATAATCAGCATCTGAATACCCAGTTAATTCAAGATTATCATCAGTTGGATACCATAATCCACTATTCACAGTGCCTTTAAGATATTTCAGAATCTTTTTGGCAGCCTCCATGTGATTAGCCTTAGGATTAGCTTGGTATCTTGCACATATCCCAACAGCAAATGTTATATCAGGCCTACTTGATGTGAGATATAGCAGTGATCCAATGATCCCTCTATAATCAGTGTGATTTACTGATTTTCCTTCAGGATCAGGATCCATCTTATAGTTAGTATTCATGGGAATTCTAACTGCATTGCAATTCTGTACTCCATACTTTGCAATCAGATCTATAGTGTATTTTGCTTGATTGATGAATATTCCTTCCTTAGTTTGTTTCACCTGAAGTCCAAGAAATAAATTCATCTCCCCCATCATTGACATCTCAAACTTTCCTTTCATCAGATTAGAAAACTTTTCACACAACTGATGATTTGGAGATCCAAATATGATGTCATCCACATAGATCTAAACTAGTAAGATATCCTTTCCATCTTCTATCCTGAACAAAGTCCTATCAACAGTTCCTTTGATAAAACCATGGTCAGTAAGAAACTGAGAAAGGGTATCATACCATGCTCTGGGTGCTTGCTTAAGACCATACAAGGCTTTCCTGAGCCTGTAAACTTGGTCATTCTGTCTGAAACCAGGAGGTTGTTCCACATAAACCTCTTCCTTAAGCACACCATTCAGAAATGCACTTTTCACATCCATCTAATAGACTGTGAATTTCATGTGGGCAGCATATGCAAGAAACAATATGATGGCTTCTAGTCTTGCAACAGGTGCAAAAGTTTCATCATAATCCAAACCTTCTTCTTAGGAATAACCTTGTGCAACTAGCCTTGCCTTGTTTCTCACAATGTTGTTGTTTTCATCTCTCTTATTCTTGAACACCCACTTAATTCTAATCACATTGTGCCTCTTAGGTTTATCCACTAGCTCCCAAACTTCATTCCTTGAGAACTGATTCAGCTCTTCTTGCGTAGCAGTAATCTAAAATGAATCTTGTAGAGCTTCTTCACTCTCAGTAGGTTCCTTTTCTGATAGAAAACTGCAGAATAAAGCACTTTCACCATGGAACCGTCTTGTCTTTACTCCTTCTGATAGATCACCCACAATCTGACTTGTAGGATGGATATCCAACCATTTTCTCCTGGATGTTCCCCCTTCAGTAGTATCCTCAACATCAGAAATGTTAGGTTCAGGCAGTTCATCAAATTCAGGGAATAATAGAAAAGGAGAAAGGGAATCATCTTCATCAGGGGAAATTCCATTCAGAACATTGTAAGAGACATTTGTTCCTCCTTGGTTGATAGATTCAGAGTTTGCCTCAGTTGTGACCACATCTTCATCGGCATTACATACCTGAGTCTGAACTGGTGTATGTTCAGATTGGTCATCTTCAGTGTGTTGGCTTTCCTTCAGTGAAGAATTTTCATCTTGAGTCTCACCATCCTGAGTTTTTTCATCCTGAACTTCTTTGTCTGAGTCTGATTCACTCCATTCATAGAAAGTGGCTGACTTCTTCTTTTCAGGTTCAGAGGATTTCTTTTTCAGGCTAAGTCTGGTGATTCTCTTGGTCAGTTCTCCTAAGTCATGTTCCTGTTTCTTCTGAACACAAGTAGATTCATCAAAAACAACATGAGGTGTTTCTTCCACAATAAGAGTCCTACAGTTGTAAGCTCTGAAGGCTTTACTGACTTCAGAATATCCTAAGAATATCCCTTCATCAGTTTTGCTATCAAAAGTTTTCAACTGATCTTTACCATTATTGTGTATGAAACACTTGCAACCTAACACACGAAAAAGAAAGAAAACAAGAGGCTTCCGATTCATTCCACGGCTCATATGGAGTTTTTCCTTGATTCTTGGTTAGCATGGATGCATTCGAGAGTAGCATGCGGTGTTGATAAGCTTCAAGCCCAAAATCTCTTAGGAATATCACCAAAGAATCATTGTTCTTCAGAACTTCTTTTCGGGGTCCTATTACTTTCTTTCAAAGAACACCATTCATTGTGGGGTCCTTGCGGTGATGTTTCATGGGTTATTCCATTTCTTTGCACAATAATCGAGATATGATATGATTGATAAACTTCAGTTCTTTTATGCGATCGATCTTGACCACACTCAGATTCTTTTCAAGATCTTGAGCATTTTTGATGAGTTCTGGCGATTTTGTCTCGAGTCTCCTTTTTACTAAGTAAGAATATGACCCATGTGTATCTAGAGTAGTCATCAACTACCACAAGTGTATATTTTTGTCATTTGTGCTTACGGAAGTGTTCTTGGACCAAAGAGATCCATATGTAACGATTTGCGATGATTCTCGATCAAGAGAAACATCAACTTTGCTTTTGAAAAAGATGCTCGATTTGTTTTCTTTTCGACGGGCATCACAAAAACATGATCTGAACACTTCATTTGGTAACCCCCTCACAAGTGCTAATCTTGCAAGTTTGTTCGGGGTTTTAAAGTTTAAGTGATTGGTCTTTTTGTGCCACAACCAATCGGTATCGATTGGAACTTTTGCAACCAAACATGTATCTTTAGGAGATAATTTCCAATCAACAAGATACACATTTCCTTTTCTAGTACCAGTCAGTAAAATTTTCTGTGAAGTATTGTCTTTCACATAACATAAGTTCTTTGAGAACTCAACACTGAATCCTTTGCCACAGAATTGACTGATAGAAAGCAAGTTATGCTTTAAACTAGACACATATGAAACACCATGGATATGAACAGAATCAACTTCAAGAGTTCCATATCCTTCAGTTTGTCCTTTTGAGTTGTCTCCAAATATGATCTGAGGGCCTTTTTGCTCAACATAGTCAGTGAGTAGTTGCTTATATCCTGTCATATGTCTTGAACATCCACTGTCCCGATACCATACAGCAGGTGCCAATTCATTTCCACTCATCAGTGCTATGTTGTATTCATTCAGCTTAGTGCCCTTTTCCTTTACCTGAAAAACAGATCAGTTTTTAGGTACCCATTTGGTGTAGGGTCCTACCAGGTTAGATGTACCTTTTGGAACTCAAATCTGCCTGAGAACTCTAATTACTTTAGAGTGGCTGATTTGTCTCCCATAAACATCTACATACACATTCACCACCCTAGGTGCCTTGGCAGTACCTTGTGTATGAGTGTCAGCCTTAGCATGAACATGAGCCTTAGAGTTCTTCTTGGGTTCAGGCTTTTTGTTCTAGTGCCTTAGCTTTGGTGCAGCTGGTCTCTGTCTCTGCTGACTTGGGTTCAGGAAACCTTTATCCTTAAATAAGTGGGGTTTAGGTTGCCTGTACTGAAATTGGGGTCTTTCAGTAAACTGAGGACTTGGTCTTTTCAGTTGAGAATACATCTGCTGAGTGTTTCTCTTCTGAAAATTCCTCTGATGGTTCAGTACAGATCTCTTTAGGTTGGTATTCTTAGCGAGGAGGCTTTTGAAATCTTGGCTTTGAAAAATTTTCTCTTGAGTGTTCGGGTTTTCTAGCCTTTTCCCGAGGTTTGGGCTTTCTTCCTGAACCTTGATTTTTTTTTTAAAACCATAGGTCCTTTACCCTTGTCTAAAAACGGGCAATTTGTTCTTGATGAAGAAGATTAGATGCCCTTTGGTTTAACAAAAGACGAGTCTTGGTGCTACTAGAAGCAGCATTCAGAAGACCTTGTGAGGTTCCCCCTGGAATGTATCCCAATCCAGCTTTTATAGTTGCAGGTCTTTGATAACTCTGAATTTTATCTATTACTTTAGATGCGGTATTCAATAGAGCTAACTTTCTCTGCGCACTATCCTCACATTTCTTTAGAGTTTCATGCTTCTCAAAGAGGTCATTGAACTTAGTTCTGATAAGCTGAATCTCCTTAGTGGATTTCTCTAATTTTCCATTCAGGATCTCTATCACCTTCTCCTTTTCTGAGAGTTGTACTTTCAGAACATCCGGTTCATCAGTAATTCCCATCAATTGAGAAGTGATCTCAGCATTTTTAGAGTCTTTCCACTTGATTTTCATTGATCGAGTTCCTTGTTACGCTCTTGAGTTTTGATGGGAGTTCTTGTAATACGAGAATAGTCCTTCATAAGATTCTCAAAACGAATCCATCGGTCAAAGTTCATTTTACAGTTGAACTTGAGAACTCATGTGCTTGTGTAGGAGCAACAACAGAGATAGAAGAATTTACCTCCTCCACGGCCATAAAGCAGACATCATCCTTTATCATTTATCTCGAGAAAATCTCATCGAGGAACTGGGACCCTTCTTGAATGTTCTTCCTCTTCGCAATCATAGCTTTCTTCTTTGGAGATCTTCCGACTCTCTTGGCTTGTCTCTCCTTTCTTTGTTTAGCTTTTCTCACCAGGCGGTCATATTGAAAGTGACCTTTCTTCGGCGGTTTAGCATCTGTTAAATATCATCATCCTGGTCACTTTCCTCCTTGGTCTTGGAGTCCTTCTTCTTGGATGAGGATCCTTCAGCTTTCTGGTCCTTCTTTTTCTCAGTGAATCTGTCCTCAGCTTCTGAGTTTCTCTTGTACCTGTGATTCCTGTAGTATTTCTTATATTTTCCATATCTGCTATTGAGTCTTTCAAAGCTCCTTGCCATCAGTACTAGCTTATCCTCTTGCTCATCCTGATTTCTGGCAAGTGAGTTTTCAGACTCTCTAGCTTTACAGGGTTTCTCTTTGGCTTTAAAAGCCACATTCTTGCTAGATGAAGAATCATCTTTGCTGTCATATTTCTTAGTTTTCTTGTCAATCACAAACTCATAAGCTTTCAGTTCAGAGAAAACTTGTTGGTATGGCATGGAATAAATATTTTTGGTGTTTTCAATCACCACAGCATGTATATCCCATTTCTTAGACAATCCTCTAAGAATTTTCAGTGCCACTTCTCTCTGTGGGTATCTTTTCCCAAGAGCACTCAGATCATTCATGATGCTAGTGAATCTGACCTCAAGTTTTTCAATGGATTCACCATCTTCCATTTCAAAGCCATCAAACTTTCCAATAGCAACAAAAAGATTGTTTTCCTTAATATGATTTGTGCCTTGACACATAACAGCAAGTGTGTCCCATATTTCTTTTGCAGTTTCACAGTGAGAAATCATCCCCATAACACCATCAACAATTGTGCTATACAAAGTATCTTTAGCAATGTAGTCCAGATTGACTAACTTTCTCTCATCAGGAGTCAGTTGGTCATCAGGTTTAGGAAATTCATCCCTGGAATCATTTCTCTCAGTATCAGTGATTCTGGGATTTATAACAGTAAATTTGAATGGTCCTTCAGAAACCACTCTCCACATTCTTTCATGTTTTAAATACAGATGAGCCTGCATTCTCAGTCTCCATAGGTCATAACTCTCAACAGAGAACATAGGAAGTTTCTTAGAAGGCATGATGACTGAGCCTTGTAAGATATCAGCAAATATATCTATTCAGTAGACCACCAAAGTCTTTCAGCAAATAGACTATGGCTACCAAAGCAAGTGGTCAAAATGAACCACTGCTCTGATACCACTTGTTGGTCCCGGTGCTAACGAGTCTCACACGTGTATGTGGGGGGGGGAATACATGTGTTCAGTGATTTTTAAAACTTTTTATTCACTGAGGTCAGATGGGTCAGGTTATCCTGATAATTTTGCCCTGAGAAGCACGGATTGCCCTGAGTCAAAGTCTACTGAGAGAATGATCCTGAGCTGCTTTCAGAAGCTTCAGATTAGCCCAACTGATCCTGAATTTATCAGAGATCCTGAGGAGCTTGGATCAGATAATTATCTTACTGAACACTCAGTAGAGTTAGTTCAGTTTGGTAACTATCTACTCTAGCTACTCAAGTGTGCTGAATGGTTGGCCCTAAGTTTATACTCCTTTTAGCTTTGCTGAAAATCTTCTTCCTTTAATAAAACAGTGATTAAGGTTGTGACCTATTTTATGCAATTCAGTGGATTGATTCCAACTGAATATCAGTGAAATATGTTTTCAGTGAGAAACATGCAACAGATAAAATGCAGTACAGAAAGCAAACAACAATAGCAATTATAGTGGTTCAGAGACTCAAGCTCCTACGTCCACTCTCTATGATCTTCAGAGAAATTCCTTAACCACTTCCTAAAGCTTTCAGGATAACTCACTGTAGCTTACTCACTTTTCTACCTTGAGTTTTCTGGCTGACTCACTGCAGCTTACTAACTCAAACACACACAAGTGTTCAGACTACCACAAGTCGCTAACTAACTTCTTCTCTAGAGTTTTCTGGCTAACTCACTGTAGCTTACTCACTCTTTACAACTCTAACTCACCAACAAAACACACACAAACTACCTTAACAAAAGGTTTGGGTTTTGGGTTGGTTTCCAACTAGGGTGAGATATCCTTTAAAATAAGAACAAATGCAAAGGCTAGGATATCTCTTCTAAGCTTTGGATATATCTATCAATCTAGGCTTAGAATAGTGGGCTCTCTCCAATGTGAAACACTTGGGAAATTCTACGGTTTTCGAGTGCTTCAATACGAATGAGCTCTTGAGTTGCTTTGAAATTTACCGTAACCTCTCAATGTAAAGGGTCACTGGTATTTATAGGCAACTTCACCAAGGTCACTCTTTGAAAAACTATCTGTTGGAAGAGATAGCTTCATGAGTTTCCTCTTCTGGAGTTTGATGAACGGCTATTTTTAGGGTTTGAACACTCCCTTGCATGTTTTAGGAAATATGCAGTCATGTAGTCACTCACCAATTTTTGCGGTCTGGAACTTAGTACTACTGACATAATTCAGGGTCCTGTCGCTTTCAGTATCAGTGAAGTACAGTGTTGTCTTCCTCTGATTGGTTCTTGTCTTCAGTGAATGTAGACAAACAAAACGGCTCTTTTTGGTCAATCTCTTTGAATGAGACAACCTTAAACAACATTTAGACTTAGTTCCTTTTGTCTGAACTAGAATGTTTTGGGCAATATCTACTTTTCAGAACATGTGCGTTTTTCTTAGTTTTTGTAGTCTTCAGATAGATATTATTCAGTGCCTCTGAACAATCAGGTTATACTGAGTATTCAGTATCTTACTGAGTCTTCAGTAACTACTGGATCTTCAGTGTCTTCAGTAACTTACTGAGTTTTCAGTAATATCTGAGTCTTCATTCCTTCAGCATCTTTGGTACCTTTCTGAATATTCAGTTCTATGATTCTTCAGTTCTACTGATTCTTCAGTTACTCAGTACCTTCTGAGTTCTTCAGTAACTTTAAGATCTAACCTGATCTATATCTGCTAACTATTCATTGTGCAGATATCTTCCTGAACAATTTATGCTGAAAACCTGACTCAGACTATCAAGATTATCCTGAACATGTCATACTCAGGGGTTTTTGGTATCTAATCAAAACTTCTTTATTAAATTCATCTCCCAACAACCAAATTAACTACAATGTAACACGTATTATTTATTAAACAGGTATGCAGTAAATATATATAGATTCATTCATATTTAGTGCAACAGTGATAAATAATTTATTTCAGTAAATAAATAAGAAATTCAGTTTGGTTATACAAAGTAAAAAGCATACTTTTCAGTATAACCCCAACAATCTCCCACTTATACTCAAAGTTTGCTTTTAAGTATACTACAGCATGTCTCGTGTTCTATGTGACATCTAATGTCACCTACACGAACCTAATAATATATCTCGCACTTATACTCAAAGCAGATTGGCAACGCTCTTGACACCCATTCCTTCCACATGTCTCTCGAATGTACTCTGAGGCAGACCCTTTGTGAATGGATCTTCTAGGTTGTGGTCTCTCGGTTCTCTAGAATTTACAACTGCTCCGGCGTTATCACAGTAAACCGTGATCGTGCTGGGCAAATCCGGAATGATGTCCAAGTCCACTAGGAAGTTCTTGAGTCAAACTGCTTCTTTCGCTGCTTCACAAGCAGCTACATATTTGGCTTCCATGGTAGAATCAGTGATGCATTTCTGCTTAACGCTTCTCCATGTCATGGCTCCCCCCCATGCATAACACACTACCCGAGGTTGACTTTCTGGAGTCTAAATCTGATTGGAAATCCGAGTCCGTGTAACCGACGGGGATTAGACTGTCTGACTGATAAACTAGCATTTTGTCCCGTGTCCTCTTCAGATACTTCAGAATGTTTTTAACTGTAGTCCAATGCTCTTTCCCGGGGTTACTTTGATATCTTGCCACCATGCCTACGGCAAAGTAGATATCCGGTCTCGTACACAGCATTGCATACATGAGGCTTCCTACAGCCGAAGCATAAGGAATGTCCTTCATGTCATCTATTTCCTTTTGTGTCTTGGGACACATTTCCTTGGATAGATGGATTCCGTGTCTGAAAGGCCCAAAACCTTTCTTGGAATCTTGCATGCTGAATTGCTTCAAAATGTTGTCTATATATGAGGCTTGCGAAAGCCCGATCATTCTTTTCTTGCGATATCGAGTGATCTTGATCCCTTGGACGTGATAAGCTTCCCCTAAGTCCTTCATATCAAACTTTTTTGACAGCCATGCCCTTACGTCTAACAACATCTTTACATCGTTCCCGATGAGCAGAATGTCATCTACGTATAGTAATAAAAATATCAAGGCAGTTCCGTCACGCTTCATATAAACACAACTTTCAAAATTGTTTTGATCAAAACTGTAGGATTTTATAACTTGATCAAAACACTGATTCCAAGCATGGGATGCTTGCTTTAGCCCATAAATGGACTTCTTTAGCTTGCAAACCAGATGCTCTTGGCCTTTTTCAATGAAGCCTTCGGGTTGTTGCATATAGATCTCTTCATCAAGACTTCCATTAAGGAAAGCGGTCTTGACATCCATTTTCCAGATCTCAAAGTCTAGGTGTGTAGCAATCGACAAAAGAATGCAGATGGACTTCAGCATGGCTACGGGCGAAAAGGTTTCCTCATAGTCGATCACTTCTTTCTGAGTGTACCCTTTCGCCACGAGTCTGGCTTTAAAGGTTTCAACCTTTCAGTCTGGTTCCCTTTTTCTCTTGTATACCCACTTGCACCCAATGAGTTTCACCCCATTAAGTGGTTCGACTAGCTCCCACACTTTATTGTGATCCATTGAACCCATCTCGGCTTCCATTGCGGTTTGCCAAGAAGTTGCATCCTTGTCTTGGATCGCCTCATTGTAGGACCATGGATCTGATTCTTCTCCTGAGATCAAGTTCGAGGACTCTCCTATCCCCAAGAATCACTCGGGTTGTCTAACAACCCACCCACTACGACGAGGTTATGGTTGTGTAGATGTGATACATGGTACATCATCTAGTATAGTTGGCAACGGAGTCGACCCCCTAAGTTCTTCTAAGGTAATCTCGCTTCTGGGCTTTTTATCGTTCATATAGTCCTCTTCCAAAAATCTAAAGTGCGTACTAATTACGACCTTTTGATCTTCGGGACCATAGAACATGCATCCCTTTGTTCCTTCGGGGTATCCTATAAACAACCTTAATTCCGAACGTGCATTCAATTTACCAGCTTCCTTATCCAACACGTATGTCGGACACCCCAGATCCTCATGTGTCCTAAGCTGGGCTTGCGCCCTGTCCATAATTTTCTAGGGGTTTTGGGAACCGATTTGGATGGCACTAAGTTTAGAATATAAGTTGTTGTTTGCAAGGCATAACCCCAGAACGATTTTGGTAAATCCTCATAACTCATCATTGACCTTACCGTTTCTAGAAGCATTCTATTTCTTCGTTCTGCAACCCCATTTTGTTGAGGGGTATCGGGTGCAGTCAACTGAGATGAAATCCCTTCATCCGACAGGTAGTTCAAAAATTCATCGTTGAGGTATTTGCCTACACGATCAGATCGTAGAAACTTGATACTCTTTTCCTTATGATTCTCTGCTTGAGCCTTAAATTCTTTGAATTTATCAAAGGTCTCAGATTTATGCATCATTAGGAAAACGTACCCATAGCGTGAGTAATCATCGATAAAAGTAACGAAATACTCGTAGCCACCTCTAGCTTTGATTTGCATTGGACCACACACATCGGTGTGAACGATTTCCAACACTTCTTTAGCTCTAAGCCCCTTGGCTCCAAATGCCCTCTTGGTCATCTTACCCTCCAAGCATGATTCGCAAATTGGAAATGGTTAAATCAGGAGGGACTCCAATGAACCATCTTGGACCAACCTTTGGATCCTTTTTGGGTTAATATGACCTAATCTTTAGGTGCCAAAGAAGTGTCTCGTTCACGTTAGTCGAACATTTTCTTTTATTACTTGAAATAGTAGATGTGTTATAGGATGCATTCTGTGAGTGATGTGCACAATTAATAATCTAGAGATTGTTCCGCAAAGTTCCATGACAGATAACCACATCGTTACGAAAAATAGTAACATGTTTATTAAAACGAACAGAATATCCATCAGCAAATAGTTTGGAAACAGAAATAAGGTTTTTGCGAAAAACAGGAACATAAAGAACATCTCTTAAAATTAAACTCTTGTCTTCAAAAGACAAGTGCACGTCTCCCACTGCTTCAGCTGCCACTCTCATAGCATCGCCTAGCGTGATGAGGATCTCTCTTTCACTAAGTTGTCGGGTCCGCTTGAACCCCTATAATGTGAAACAAACATGATCAGTGGACCCCGTATCCATTACCCACGAATGGATAGCATACGCCGCTAAACAAGTTTCAACAACTAATGATTGAGAATTACCTTTCTTTCCATTCCTTTTGGGTTTGGAACAGGCTGACCTCCAATTTCCCTTTTCACCGCAGTTAAAACACTTCCCTTTAGTCGGTTTCTTTACTCCACCCTCCCTCTTCACCTTTCATTTGCCCTTGGCAACACTTGAGTTAGCTTTACTTTTGGCCTTCTTCTTCTTCTTGCCTCCCTTTGGTCTAGAAGAGGAAGATGGACCAGCTGACGCTAAGGCTTGGCTGCTCTCTCCCAATATTCCTTCAGCCGAGACTAGAGCTTGTAGCAGATCAGGCAAGGAGAACTTCTGATTGTTCATTTGGTAGTTGAGCCTGAACTGATCGAAGCTCTTGGGCAGGGAATGGAGTATGAAATCGATCTGGGTCTCGATATCATATTCAGCACCAAATACCTTAAGTTTGTTAAGGTGAGCCATCATCTGGAGAACGTGTTTCCTTACGGGCATTCCCTCCACCATTTTCATTGAGAGCATGTCTCTCATGGTGATCTGGCGAGCCACACGGTTTTGATGTTGGAACATCGCTTTAAGATTGACTATGATGTCTGCAGCATTTTCAACTTTTTGGTGCTGGTGTTGCAACACGTCTGACATAGAAGCCAAGATGGTACACTTTGCCATTTCGTTGGAATGCTCCCAGTCAGCATACTCTTTCTTTTTTGTTTTACTAGACTCATCAGTCGGCTTTTCTAGTTTGGGTGTAGTAAGGACCCAGTTGTAATGTTGTGCGGTGAGGACAATTGTAAGTTTTCAATACCAATCAACAAAGTTTTCTCCAGTAAGCAAATTTTCTTTCAGTATATTGAACAGTGGATTAAAAGGTTGCGACATGATGATACTGAAAATAAACATATATTTGTGTCAATGTCCGGATCAACACAAAAAATATCACATAAATCGATCACATGGTTCATATTGAAATCTCAAAAAAATATGAACATGTATCAGCCAACATCTCGAAACAGTTTTAAATGAGCCTCTTGGGAGGGTCATCATTTAAATCACATTCAAGCAGGTTACAAACAAGAACAGTTACAAACCTTTAATTAAAAAAAATTATTAATAGTTGGCTCCCACTTGACCAATACAAAATTGACAGGGACTTCGGCGAAGTATATGCATATCAATTTTGTACCTAAGTAATAACCATGATTAAATACAGAATTACTACTTCGTTTTGATCGAGCCTCTTGGGAGGTTCATCGTCGCCACTAATAATAATTCACAATCATCGTATTGAGAATTTATTCATGTGAAAGCTTTCTTTTGGCCGTCCCTTAGGGGAATTTTTCCAAAAGATTTCACAAATAAATAAATCATGGAGGTCAAAATTAATTTGATTCAAAACCAAATTAATTATTTAAAACATACTTAGTAATTTTTTGAATTTGAGATTTTTCGTTGAGCAATTCTCATGCAAACACATTTAAACAAATTTAAATAAAGCATAAGAAAATGCAACAATAAATCAAGCACAGAAGAAAAATAAACATATTGGGCACAAATTATCCAACTGTCATGGATTGATTTTTCTTGGCTTGATTTTGAAGAAACATCGTCTTGAATTTCTCCAACTCGTTCGTCTCGAAAAAAATTCCGTCTCGAATCACCATGCCAAGTAGCTCGTAGCCGGGACGACGCCAAGATTCACCGCCCCTTGGCCGGCGATCGGGCCCGTCTTTAAGCTTAGCCACAAGATCTCCCAGACGACGTCCTCGGTAGCCTCGGCAGGCGACGGGTGGGACACATGCATCTTGTGGCGGCGCATGCGTGGGTCCGCTTATTATCGACAAATACCGCCAGCGCTTCTTCACCCGTGGCGTGTCAGACCAGAGCCGCGTAGCGTGGACGCGATGCACTCCGTGACGTCGCTCTCTAGCGTTTGGGCCGACCACGCTGGCGCCAGGCGCCACACCTGCAGATACATCTGGCAATGCTCGCATCGCGCGCGTGCCTCCCTTGGCACGTTTCACACGATGCACGTCGCCTATGTACGGTTTTGGGTCCGTTTCAACTCCTCGTTTCCATTTTTGCCTTCATCTTCGATCAGGTTACAATTTATTTAACGAGAAAATAAATACACCTTAATCTAGACTAGTCTATTACATTAAACAAATCAAATAGCCTAATCTACTCATGGATTTTCTCACGAGAAAAATAAATTCAAACGAGTCGAATTAAAATCAAAACATACGCATGAAAAATTAAAATACATTAAATACCATGACAATTGGATACCTGCAAAATAGATCTAACAATTCTACTATCCAATTTTCAATAAAATTTAATGGCCAACATAATTTAAATAATAATTTAAATGCAGAGCTCGAAACCGAGGCTCTGATACCAGTTGTTGGGAAATAAGGGGTGCCCGGATCTATTAGAGATGAATTTAAATACATATTTAAATTAATCAATTAATTACTAACATGAATTAATCCTAAATTAATTCAACATGATAATTAAATAAGCAAATAAGCAACATGCGTACACGTAATCCACGTAAATCCTAAGCATACGAAATCTAGGAGTTACGAGATTACATACCTCTTGTAGAGACAACCATTGAGACAATGGATCAACCCAAAGTGTCTTCCCAAATATGTCACACGTCCACGAACGTAATCCGGTGGGAGGATTCTCAACGAACGATTTTAATTAAAGGAGAAAATAAAAATATTTGCCACCACCTTTGTGGATTTCTAATTTTTCCAACACATGGAATTGCTTTGGGGATGAAAAATTCATCCCCTATTTATAGTACTAGGGGGGAACGAAAATTTGGTGTAGAATAGGATGGGAAAATCTTTTTCTTGGTCTCCAAGAAATCTTGAATATATCTCATATATTCTTTTTCCATAATTAAATATTCCACAAAATCCCACCTCCTTGTCTTATGGGAATTTTTGAAAAATACAAGGAAACAAGAATCAAGATTTGATTTCTTGAATTTATATAATATTGTATTCCAAGAATACTTATCTTTTTCCATAAAATCTTTTCAAGAAAATCAAGAAAATCTTTCCTATTCTTTTTCCTACAATTTTCAAAAATATCTAGGAAAAATTAGGCAATAATATTTTTTTCTCCTTTCATTAATTGGACTTTAATTTGGGCTATTTTGGGGGGCCTTTAGGAGAATTAAGATTGGACCTCCAATGGGCTATGAAACTTTAATATTTAGCCAAAATATTATTCAAGCCCATTAATATTAATTTATTCCACTATAAAATTAATGTTGAACTATCCATCTTAACCCACATTACGACTTCACAATAATATGGCTCCCGGTCATTATTTCCCGTGTTTAAGATTATCTTAGTTCATTAATTAATTAAGCCACTGAACAGACTTTATATTAATTAATATCTTTGTCCTTGGAGTAAAGACAGCTCAACTTTATTATCCATACCGGAAATAAATTTTCACTTGCAAGATTTGGTATGATAAAGATTCTGAGCCCACCAAGGGGAAAAATCAAGCAAGACGTACTTGCACACGATTCTCCGTATTAAATCTTAGCAATTGTCGTGTAATCAATAATATTGCCCAAGATATAAGGTATCGAATCGCATTGATTCTCTTCCCATCATAAATCAAAGCAATAGTTATTAATTTCACACGATCCTATTTAAGGGACGGAGATTAAGAAATAACGAACCACTGAGGTCTAATTCTTGTATATTCAGTACCGAAGAATTTATCCTCCTGTAGGTCCTATTCAGCGCATCATAATGCACTAGTGTAATCTTTTGGTCAAGACAAGTCAATCTGAGTCTTACACTTCAACCTTTCATGATGGATTGTTCATTTCCATCTGGGTTGTGAATTTGTACTTAGTCACAAGGAACTGTTAATTTGATCTTCTTTGATCTAGTATCACCAAATTAACTACAATGAAACACGTACTATTTATTGAACATGTATGCAGTAAATATATATAACATTCATTCATATTTAGTGCAACAGTGATAAATAATTTATTTCAGTAAATAAATAAGAAATTCAGTTTGGTTATACAATGTAAAAATCATACTTTCCAGTATAACCCCAACACACTTGCCTATCCTTTTCATGGGCACAATTAACCAAGTGTAACTTTAATGTTTTCTTAGTGTCAAGATGACCAAAATCTCCCAATCCATGCGACAAATAAACCACAAAATCAAAAAAAAGAAAGCATCAATTTATGTACTAAAATTAAAAACACTAATCGACACATATATGATTACAAAAATCAGAAAGAAACGTACAAAGATGAAATTAAGTGTATCTATTCTTAAATTTGAAGCAATTTAAATCATTACATCTTCCAGTAAGAACCTCAAGCTACGACAACGACTTTAAAAAAGCTTGTAAATAGATTCATCGACACTTTCAAAATATTTGATTGTTCAACAATATAAGTTAAAATCAAATGTCATGAATTTGCAAGAACGTAGAAGTCTCATGTTTATTTTATAGGCAGATTGTATTCATTTCTTCCACCCTGATTGATCCCAAAACTTTTCAAATTTAAATTTCTTGGAGTATCATTCTGTGAAGACTCATTAAGATGAATAGTATGAACATTTTTCCTGACAAAACCATAATAATTAGTTTTGAGCACCTAAAACCAGATCGAGATTTTATTTTAAGTCTCAAATGGACATCTTATAACAAAGAACTTGCACTTGACTAAACTTTTGTGCATAAATGGATTATTTAGGTAATTGGGGAAAAAGGGAAAAAAGAAAGAAAGAAAAATTGTGATTATTATAATCCTGAATATTAATTTCAATTTTTAGGAAAATGTAATTACTATTATACCATATTGAATCCAACAAAATAAATAAAAATATAACTGAAAATGGAAAGAAAAATAACTTAATCAACATGGGAGAAAATTAAGGATCAAATTTAACTTTTTCGTCCTTTTAGTCATCAAAACTAAGGACGAAAATATTGAATTTTGTAAACCTATTTTAGCTAGTTCAAGGTTAAACAACTGTATTTGATAAACTTAAGGGACTATATCTAAAATTGGAGAAAGTTAGCGTACTAAAATCAGAATTAACTAGTGAAAGTTATAAGAAAAAAAAAGGCATTTTATACCATTTTTTAATATTGTATATTTGCAATATATTTTTATTTTTTATTCTAATTTATAAAGTAAATGTATTCTTAAATATAATGTATATACAATTGCATATCATGTTGGTTCAATGTTTATTGTATTCACATTATTAAAATATTATTTCAATACATATTTAATAACACTATATAAGTTATAATTATAATTTTAAATGCTCATGCATTATCATCATTATATTTTAATTTAAATTTTACAAAGTACCAAAACCTCTTAATGAATAAATAATATGTCATTATATCTAATCTTATAATTTTAAAATCAATTTCTCCAACATGATTTGTGTGTAGAAAGTGAAAGAGATGAATGTAACTTTATACTTCATTCGTCTCGGATTAACTTACACCGTTTGATCGGCACACAAAATAAGAAAGCTGAGTAATGAGTAGGATTTTGAGGGGTAATTTTGTAAATGATTATGTGTATGTGTGAGTCCAAAAGTAATAGCATTTTGTGTAATATTGTGGATATTGTGAGGATGAAGTTTATGGAGGACTTTCTACTTTTAGAGCGTGCAAATTAATTTGGGACATCTTTATAAGTAAAGTGTGCAAGTTATTATATGAGGTGGAAGGAGTAATTACTTTGAGTGTTGTTCTTAATATGTGATGACTCATCAATTCCTCTAATTTAGTCTCGGAGACTCAGAGAATCTGTTTCGTATTGTTTTAGGACTTGAGATCTTGTAAGGAATATTAATTTACTCCACTATAAAATTAATATTGCACTATCCATCTTAATCCATATTACGATAATATGACTCCGGATTATTATTTTTCGTGTTTAAGATTATTTAGTCCATTAATTAATTAAGTCACTGATAAATTTTATATTAATTAATATCTTATTCCTTGGAGTAAAGACATCTCAACATTATTATCCATACCGGAACTTAATCCACTTGCAAGATTTGTATGATAAAACTTCTGAGTCCACCAAGGGGACAAATCAGACAAGACCTTCCTTGCACACGTTGCTCTGTATTAAATCTTAGCAATTGTCATGTAAATAATAATATTGCCCAAAATGCAAAGTATAGAATCGCTCTCAACTCTAAACCCAACGCAGATCAAAGCAATAAATACTAATTACACACAAACCTATTTAAGTGACAGAGGTTAAGAAATCAACAATCACTGAGGTCTAATTCTTCATCCCATAAGTCAGTACGGAAGATTATCCTCTTTGTAGGTCCTCTTCAGCACACCACAATGGCTAGTGCAATCTCTTGGTCAATACAAGTTAATCTGAGCTTTGCACATCAACCTCTACCAATGGAGTGTTCAATTCCATCTAGGTTGTGAAGATGTACTTATTTACAAGGAACTGTTAATGTGATCTTCTATGATCGGGTATCACCACATTAACTACAATGGAATATGTACTAATATTGAACGGTTTGCGATAAATAAATAACATTCATTCATATTTAAAACAACAGTGATAAAACATTTATATTCAGTAAATAAGAGTACATTAGTCTGTTATTACATAAAAGCATACTTTCACGTATAACCCCAACACAGTAAACCACAAACTCCCACCCCACTCACCAGAAAAACCAGAAGAGCAAACTGTTAATGTTCAACAACCTGAACAGGAAGAACAGTTTGTCTCTATTTCCTATAATCCTTTCAACAAGAAAACCTTGCTTGAATCACCTGAACATGTTCACCCTGCTGTGAAATATCTGAAGAGAAAGGTGAACAACTATCTGAACAGGAACTTTCCTGATTTAGTGAACCATCTAGGCATCAGACAACAGATGGAAGATGTTGTGCACCGGTTAATATTCTGGCCAACAAGTAATTATCTACGGTGAATTAACTATTTAAATGAACAAAAATGCAATAAGGAGATCGAAATTTGGTGACCCAGTTTGTCATTAAATTAGACTATGTTTGGGGGAGAACCATGCCAGGAATGTTTTATTATTTTCTGCCTAAGAACACTAAAATGCCAATCTCTTACAAGTGAGGCCGTAGAGGCCTATTTATACTAGGTTTCCTGCCCATGGGTTGGCGATTATAGAAAGAATGTTATTTAATGGTGCTTCAATCCCGCTAGCCGAGAATTTTGCCTTGCTGGGTCAATGGTCGCCTTAGTTAATGGTGTTGGGGAATTAATTGCCCGGATCTATTCGGGATGAATATTTAAATACAAATTTAATTCTAACAATTATTACTAGCATGAATTAATCATATATTAATTCAAATAATAATTCAACAACAAATCATGCATATAAACAGTTCACATAAATCCTACGCATGCGGAATTGCTACGGGTTTACGTGAACTAACCTGTTTGGAATGGCAATGGACTCGGTTGATAAGAACACACCAAAAGGCCTTCCCAAGTATTCCCTAGCCCTTGCTCGTCAATCCGGTGGAAGGAAACTCGCGAACAATTAACAAAAGGGAAAATAAATTATTTGTTGCACCACCTTTGTGGATTTCTAATTTTTTCAACACATGGAATTGTACTTGGGAATGAAACATTCATCCCCTATTTATAGAGGGGTGTTGGTCGAAATTTTGTGCATGAATAAGATGGGAAAATCTTTTTCTTGATCTTCAAGAAATCTTGAATATATCCAATATATTCTTTTCTCCATATTTAAAATATTCCACAAAAATCCCAACTTCCTTTTTTTATGGTATTTTCGAAAATTTAAGGATAAAGATTCCAAGATTTGGATCTTCTTGATTTTATGAGATATTCTTGCATTCCAAGAATACATATCTTCCATAATATCTTTTCAAGAAAATCAAGAAAATATTTATTTTCCTTCTTTTTCTATGTTTTTCGAAATCTTCATATAAATAACCAAGTGGGAGATTTCTTGAATTTAATTAGATAATCTTGTATTCCAAGAATACATATCTTCATTCCATAACAAAATTCAAAGAAAATCTTTCTCCCCTTTTATTCATATTTTTCGAAAAAATGAGGAAAAATAGCAACAAAAATTTATTTTATTTTTAAACACTTTTTTCAATTATTGGACTTTATGTATGGGCTACTTGAGGGGCCTTTAGGAGAATTAAGATTGGACCTTCCAATGGATCTTGAATTATCAATATTGAGCCACAATATTATTCAAGCCCATAAATATTAATTAATCCCACTACATAATTAATATTGCACTATCCATCTTAACCCATATTACTGTTAATATGGCTCCCGGTTATTATTTCCCGTGTTTAAGATTATCTAGCCCATTAATTAATTCAAGTCACTGAAATAGCTTTCCATTAATTAATATCTTTTGACCTTGGTTAAGGAACGGTTCAACATTATTATCCATACCGGAAACAAATTCCACTTGCAAGATTTGGTATGATAAATCTTATGAACCTCCCAAGGGGGCAAATCGAACAAGCGTACTTGTACATGATTCTCCGTATTAAATCTTATCAATCGCATGTGACCAATAATATTGCCCAAGATATAAAGTATTGAATCTCGTTGATTCTCTACTCGTAATAAGTCAAAGAAATAATTACTAACCACACGAGATCCTATTTAAGGGACGAAGATTAAGAAATAACGAACCACTGAGGTCTAATTCTTCCTAGTTCAGTTCTGAAGAATTTGTCCTCATGTAGGTCCTATTCAGTGCATCAGTCATGCACTAGTGTAATCTCTTGGTCAAGACAAGCCAATCTGAGCCTTACACTTCAACCTTTCACGATGGATTTTTCATTTCCATCTAGGTCGTGAATGGTGTACTTTTGGTTACAAGGAACTGTTAATTTAATCTTCTATGATCTGGTATCACTAAATTAACTACCATGTAACACGTACTGTTTATTGAACAGTTATGCAATAAATATATGTAACATTCAATGATATTTAAAGCATCAGTGATAAATAATTTATTTATGTAAATAAGACAGAAATTCAGTTTGATTATACAAAGTAAAAGCATACTTTCTAGTATAATCCCAACAAATGGGCGCCATTTGCGGACCGAGCTCCAAAGGCGGATCTTGAGGCTTGTCGGGCGTTTGCTCCATAACTGATAGGATTTGCGACTTCATGACCTCTGGCCTGCGGAGTTCTTATTCCAAGTCGCTTTTCCTAGTCCCTGGCAGGGACCTGTTGGTTTTACGACTTATGGGCAAGTCGTATTCATGCATGACATAGCAGTGTTTATCTGATCTTCTGATCTAATATTCCGACTTTCGGCTCTGGGGTCCTGCCTCGAGTCGCTTTATTAGATCGCCGGTTGGCGACTTGTCAGCTTCGCGACTTTTCCACAAGTCGGGTTTATCCATATTACAACAATAGTCCCTCAAGTTGAAGTCTTGAGCTTTGCTTCTGGGCCTTGACTTGAACATTAGTATCCCGACTAGCGACCTCTCGACCTAGGGACTCATTCTGGGTGCATCATCATCTTCGGGCAGGCAAAAGGTCTCCTCGAATATGCAAATCGGCATGACAGGTTATTAGGATTTGATGACGTGAGCGCCGTGACTCATTCTAATGGGAGGTCGCAGTGATAATCACGCGCGACTCCCTTGTTATTCTTGTCTGTAGGGGGGCCCAAAGTTTGGTTTTTCTGCACTTTGGCCCCTTCCTTTGCTTATAAATGGGCTAGGTTTTCAGATTGAAAAACCCTTCTTTGTTTTCATCTCCCTCGAGCCTTCAAGTGTTTTCTGCAAGAGAAGATTCATGTTGGGAGATGAATTTAATAAAAGATATATGATTTTGATTAAGATCCCAAAACCCCTGAGTATGACATGTTCAGAATGATCTTGATAGTTGAGTCAGGATTCAGTTTTAGAGTATCCAGGATATTATCTGCAAAATGTATAGTCGCAGATATAGTTCAGATAGGTTTCAAGACTCAAGAACTCAAGATATGTTTCAAGAAACCGAAGTTTCAAAGATGAAATGAAAGTTTTTAAGACTCAAGATGAAATCGAGATATTGAAGACTCAGTATGAAACTGAGTAACTGAAGACTAAGCATGAAGACTCAAGACATCACCAAGATATATCAAGACTCAAGACTCGTAAGACGTCAAGACTCGAAGACGTCAAGACTCGAGAAGACTCAAGACTCAAGACTCAAGACTCGAAGACTCAAGACGCAAGATCAAGAGTGAGAATCAAGATCAAGAATATCGATGGCACGTAAATTATGTGAGACTCAAGAATATCTTGAAATGCTCTGTATAAACCTGAATGTTCCGAGGCACTGAATATATCTATCTGAAGGATGCAATACTGAGAAGATCGCGATTCCTTAGATAATAGATATTTGCCAAGACATTCAAATGCAGACAAAAGGAACTAAGTCAGAAGTGTTGTTAAGGTTATATCAAACTCAGAGTTTGTAACCAAAAGAGCCGTTGAAGGTGTCTACCTTTAACTGGAGACAAAAGTCAAAAAAGAGGAAGACAACACCACCATCGACATCGGCGTTGACGGTCATTTGAAAAAAGATGTCAAATCACGAAAAGTTCAGATCGCAAAAAAGTGAAGACCGGCTACATGAAAGGCTATTGCCTAAAACATGTTAGGGAGTTTCAAACCCTAAATATAGTCGTTCCTCACACACCATAAGAGGAAACTCACGAAGCTATCTCTCCAACGGATAGTTTTCAAGAGTGACCTTGGTGTATGCCTATAAATACTGGTGACCCTCTACATTGTAAGGTTACGGGAAATTTATACGCAACTCAAGAGCTCAAACTTATTCTTGCAAAAGTTAAAGCACTCGAAAAACTTAGAATTTCCCAAAGTTTAGTCGAGATATCCTAACCCTTTGCATTGTACTTCATTGTAAAGGATATCCAATCTTAGAATTTCCCAAAGTTAAAGCACTCGAAAAAGTTTAAGCTTCTATATTGAAGAGAGCTCACTATACTAAGCCTAGCTTGATAAGAATTATCCAAAGCTTAGTCGAGATATCCTAACCCTTTGCATTGTACTTCATTGTAAAGGATATCTCATCCTAGTTGGAAACCAACCGAGAAACCCCAAACCCTTGAGAAGGTAGTTGGAATGTGTTTGTTGGTGAGAGGAGTTGTAAAGAGTTAGTAAACTACGCGGAGTAGTCAGAAAACTCTAGAGAAGAAGTTAGTAAGCTACAGGGGTAGTCTGAAAGCTTGTTTGTGTTTGAGTAAGTAAACTACGGAGGTAGTCAGAAAGCTCAAGGTCGGGTTGAGTAAGTAAACTACGTGGAGTAGTCAGAAAACTCAGGGCCGAGTTGAGTAAGTAAACTACGCGAGGTAGTCAGAAAGCTCAGAAGTGATTAGTGAATTTCTCTGAGAATCAGAGAGAGTGGACGTAGGAGCTTGAGTCTCTGAACCACTATAATTGTTGTGTTATTTATTGCTTTCCTTATCTGTCCTTAACTGTTGCATCACTGAGTTTGAAAGCATAATTTCACTGACATTTCAGTTGGAATCAATCCACTGGAAGTTGCATGTAATTGAATCACAGCCTAATCACTATTCCATTCAGGAAGGTTTTCAGCAAAGCTTAAAACGAGTATAAACTAAAGGGCCAACCATTCCGCACATCTGAGTAGCTAGAACATATAGTTACCAAACTGAACTCTCTTCTGAGGATTCAGTAAGTTAGTTATCTGATCCAAGCAACTCAGGATCTCTGACACTCAGGACTCAATTGGGATTATCTGAGGTATCTGAAAGCAGCTCAGGATCACTGTCTCAGTAGACTTTGACTCAGAGCGATCTGTGCTTCTCAGAACCTAATCTTCAGGATTATCTGACCCAAGCTGACCTCAGTAAGAAAAAGTTTTAAAAACACTGAACACGTGTATTCCCTCCCCATACACGTGTAAGACTTGTTTGCACCGGGACCAACAAGTGGTATCAGAGCAGTGGTTCAACTTGACCACTTGCTTTGTTGACCAAAGTTTTATTTTCTAAAAATACTTGTGGTCTATCTGAACTGATCTTATTTACTGATTTTTTTTCAAAAAGCTCAGATAAAAATGTCTTCTAAAAAACTTCCCATGTTCTCAGGAGAGAACTATGATCTATGGAGACTGAGAATGCAGGCTCATCTGTATTCCAAACATGAGCGTATGTGGAGAGTGGTCTCTCAAGGACCATTCCAATTTACTGTGGTGAATCCCAGAGGAAAAGAAGATGAGAGAATTGATCCTAGAGCAGAATTTCCTAAGTCTGACCAACTGACTCCTGAGGAGAGAAAGTTAGTCAATCTAGACTGCATTGCTAAAGACACACTATACAGTACAATTGATGATGGTGTGATGGGAATGATCTCTCACTGTAATACTGTAAAGAGATTTGGGATACACTAGCTGTAATGTGCCAAGACACAGATCATATAAAGGAAAACAAACTTTCAGTGGCAATTGGAAAGTTTGATAGTTTTGAAATGGATGATGGTGAATCAATAGACAAATTGGAAGTCAGATTCACTAGCATCATGAATGATCTAAATGCACTTGGAAAGAAATATCCACAAAGAGAAGTTGCATTGAAAATTCTTAGAGGTCTTTCTAAGAAATGAGATATTCATGCAGTGGTGATTGAAAACACCAAGAACATTAATTCAATGCCCTACCAACAAGTCTTCTCTGAGCTGAAGGCCTATGAATTTGTAATTGATAAGAAATCCAAAAAGGCTGACAGCAAAGATGATTCATCATCTAGTAAGAATGTGGCTTTAAAAGCCAAAGATAAAACCTGTAAAACTAGAGAGTCTGAGAACCCCCATGCCAAAAATCAGGATGAGCTTGAGGAAAAGCTAAAGAGCGATGGCAAGGAGGTTTGACAGACTTAATAATAGATTTGGGAAAAATACAAAAGCTATTACAAGAAACCACAGTACCGGAAGAAACACGAGGACGGATCAACCTGAGAAGAAGAAGAAGGACCTGAAAGCTGAGGGATCTTCATCTAGAAAGAAGGACTCCAAGTCCAAAGAAGAAAGTGATCAGGATGATAATACCAACAGATGCTATAATTGTCAAAAGAAAGGTCACTTCCAGTATGATTGTCCAGATTTGAGTGCTAAGGAGAGAAGAGAAAGGCAAGCTAAAAGAGACAAGATGTTCTCTAGCAAAAAGGCCATGGTTGCAGAAGAAGAACATTCTGAGGAGGGATCTAGCTCTTCAGATGAAATATTCTCAGACAGTGAAAGTGATGACATCTGTCTGATGGCCATTGAGGAGGTAAACTCTTCTTTCTCTGTTGTTGCTCTTACACTAGCACAAGAGTTTTCAAGTTCCACTGAAAATAGTCATTTTGACGTGATGGATTCTTTTGAGAATCTGATGAAGGACTATGCTGTTTTACAAGAACTGCTAAATAGAACTCAAGAGCAGAATAAGGAATGAAAAGTTGAAAATCTAAAATGGAAAGACTTTTAGCCATAATCGAAATCACTTCTCAATTAATGGGGCTTCTTGATGAACTGGATGTTACGAAAGTACAACTCTCGAGAGAAAGAGAAGTTGATAATGACCCTAAGCGAAAAGCTAGAGAAATCCTTTGAAGAGATTCAACTAATCGGGGACTAAGTTCAATGACCTCTCCGAGAAGCATGAAACTCTACAGAATCGTGAGGATAGTGCATGAAGAAGTTAACTCTATTGAATAATGCATCTAATGTAATAGATGAAATTGAGTTACCAGAGATTTGTGACTATAAAACTGGATTGGGATACATTCCGGGGGAACCTCACAAGGTCATCACGAATCTTTGCATCAAGCAAAGAAGAAGACAATCTTTGTAAAACCAAATGGCACCTACACTTCAAAAGTCAAGAAATGCCCAAGGTGTTAGACAAGAGTAAAAGACCTATGGTCTCAGTAAAACTGAATGATCAGGTTGGAAAGCCCAAACCTCAGGTGAAGGCTAGAAAACCGAAAGCGATCGATTGGAAAGATTCGAGCAAGTACTTCAAAGCCCTCGGGCTAAGAATGCAAACTGAAAGGCTCCACATCGAACCATCGGAGGAATCCTCGGATGAGAAACACTCACAGAGACATTCTCAATGAAGAGACCAAGTCCTCGATATCGAAAAGACCAGATTTCAATCTGAGACAACCTGAACCCCACTTGCCTAAGGGTAAAGGTTATTATCGAACCCGAAGTCATCAAAGATTTAGACAAAATTTTGCACAAAAGCCTAAGCATCTGAACAAAAGGCCTGTACCAAAGAAGAATTCAAAAGCTCATGTTCATGCTAAAGCTAGCACACATACACAGAAAACTGCTAAGGCACCCAGAGTAGTAGATGTGTATGTTGATGTTTATGGAAGACAAATTAGCCACTCTAAAGTGATTAGAGTTGTCAGCAAATTTGGATTACGAAAAGGTACATCTAACCTTGTAGGACCCTACACAAATTGGGTACCTAAAAATTGATCTTTTTCGGGGAGGAAAAACAAGGGCACAAAAGTCGATTAAAGATCACATAAAGACGATGAGCAGAGATGAAAAGGCCCCTGATGTATGGTATCTTGACAGTGGATGTTCAAGACATATGACAGATTCAAGAAGAAACCCCAGTGACTATGTTGAACAAAGAGGCCCACAGATCACTTTTGGAGATAACTCCAAGGACGGATCAAGGATATGGAACTTTGGAAATCGACTCGATTCATATCCATGGTGTTTCATATGTATACGGATTGAAGCATAATTTGCTTTCAATAAGCCAATTACGTGATAAGGGTTTTAATGTTGAGTTCTCTAAGAACTTATGTTTTGTGAAAGATGATACATCACAGAAAGATTTATTGACTGGTACAAGAAAAGGGAATGTGTATCTTGCTGATTGGAGTTCAACTCCTAAAGATACATGTTTGGTTGCTAAAAGTTCCACAGATACCCAGTTGGTTATGGCATAAAAGAATGAATCACCTAAATTTCAAAACCCTGAACAAGCTTGCAAGATTAGCTCTTGTAAGAGGGTTGCCTAATGAAGTGTTCAGTAAGGAACATATTTGTGATGTGTGCCAGAAAGGAAAACAAATAAGAGCATCATTTAAAAGCAAAGTAGATGTTTCTCTTGATGTAAGAATACCGATTCTTGATATGGATCTTTTTGGTCCTATAACACCAGTGAGCACTAATGGCAGGAAATACACATTGGTAGTAGTTGATGACTACTCAAGATATACTTGGGTCATATTCTTTCAAGAAGAAAGAGACTCGAGATAAAAGCCGCGGAGTTCTTGAAAAGGCTTAGTATTGAGAAAAATCGAGTGTGGTCAAAATCGGATCGATAAAGGAACTGAATTTATAAATCATATCATATCGATTATTAGGCAAACAAATGGAATTTCACATGAAACATCAGCTGCAAGGACCCCTCAACAAAATGGTGTTGCTGAAAGAAGGAACAGGACTCTGAAAGAAGCTGCAAGGACAATGATAGTTGAAGCTGATATTCCTAAAAGGTTTTGGGCTGAAGCAGTCAACACTGCATGCTACTCTCAGAACAGATCCATGCTGACCAAGAGTCAAGGCAAAACACCCTATGAGCTTTGGAATGAAAGGAAGCCTCTTGTTTCTTTCTTTCGTGTGTTTGGTTGCAAGTGTTTCATACACAATAATGGTAAAGATCAGTTGAAAACATTTGATAGTAAAGCTGATGAAGGAATATTCTTAGGATATTCTGAAGTCAGTAAAGCTTTCAGAGTTTACAACTGTAGGACTCTTATTGTGGAGGAAACAACTCATGTTTTTTTTATGAATCTACTTGTGTTCAGAAGAAACAGGAACATGATGCAGATGAACTGACTAAGAGGATCACCAGATTAAGCCTGAAATAGAAAGATAAATCATCCACTGAACCTGAAAAGAAGAAGTCAGTCACATCCTATGATTGGAGTGACTCAGACTCAAATAAAGAAGTTCAGGATGGAACTCAGGATGGTGAGACTCAGAAAAACCAACACTCCAAAGGTGACAAATCTGAACAGACACCAGTTCAGACTCAGGTATGTGATGCCAATGAAGATGTGGTCACAGTTGAGGCAATTTCTGAATCTATCAACCAAAGGGGAACAAATGTCTCTGACAATGTTCTGAATGGAATTTCCCCTGAGGAAGATGATTCCCTTTCTCCTTTTCTGTTGTTCCCTGAGTTCACTGATTTAACTGAACCTAACATTTCAAATGTTGAGGATACTACTGAAGGGGGAACATCAAGAAGGAAATGGTTAGATAGTCATCCTACAAGTCAGATTGTGGGTGATCTAACTAAAGTTGTTAAAACAAGAAGGTTCCATGGTGAGAGTGCACTATTCTGCTGCTTCCTATCAGAGAAAGAACCTGCTGAGATTGGTGAAGCTCTACAAGATTCTCATTGGATTACTGCTATGCAAGATGAGCTGAATCAATTCTCAAGGAATGAAGTATGGGAGCTAGTAGATAGACCTGTAAGGCACAATGTCATTGGAACCAAGTGGGTTTTCAAGAATAAAAGAGATGAAAACAACAACATTGTAAGAAACAAGGCAAGGCTAATTGCACAAGTTATTCCCAAGAAGAAGGCATGGATTATGATGAACCCTTTGCACCTGTTGCAAGACTAGAAGCCATCAGATTGTTTCTTGCATATCTTTGCCCACATGAAGTTCTGATCTATCAAATGGATGTGAAAAGTGCATTTCTGAATGGTGTGCTTAAAGAAGAGGTTTATGTGGAACAACCTCCGGTTTCAAACAAAATGACCAAGTTCTGTGCTCGAAAAAGCTTTGTATGGTCTCAAGCAAGCACCGGAGCATGGTATGATACTCTTTCTCGGTTTCTTCTTGACCATGGTTTTGTCAAAGGATTGTTGATAGAACTCGTTCGGGGATAGAAGATGGGGAAGATATCTTCTTTGGTTGAGATATATGTTGATGACATCATTTTTGGATCTCCAAACCATCAATTTGTGTGAAAAGTTTTTCAAAGACGATGAAAGGCAAGTTTGAGATGTCAATGATGGGAGAGATGAATTTCTTTCTAGGTCTTCAAGTGAAACAATCAAAGGAAGGAATATTCATCAACGAGCAAAGTACACCGAGATCCGATTGCCAAATATGGTGTATGCAGATTGCAATGCGGTTAGGATTCCTATGAATACTAACTACAAGATGGATCCCGATTACGAAGGCAAATCGGTGAGTCATAATCGATTATAGAGGAATCATTGGATCATTGCTCTATCTCACGCCAAGTAGGCGATATAACATTTGCTGTTGGGATATGTGCAAAATACCAAGCTAATCCTAAGGCTAGTCACATGGAGGCTGCTAAAGAGATACTGAAGTATCTTAAGGGCACAGTGAATAGAGGATTATGGTATCCAGCTGATGATAACCTTGAATTAACTGGTTACTCAGATGCTGATTATGGAGGTTGCAGGATTGACAAGAAGTCCACTACTGGGAACTTGTCAATTTCTAGGAAATGGTGATATCTTGGTTTTCGAAGAAAGCAGGACCTCGATGTAGCAACCAATCTTCTTGAAATTTGAATACATGGTGAAGGAAGGCTGCCGTGCTTTCAGATTCTTCGCTCAGACAACAACTAAGGGATTATAAAGTTATAGCCAATGAAGTACCAATATTTTGTGACAATAATAGTGTCATTGCTATTTCACAAAATACGGTATTGCATACCAGATGCAAGCATGTGGATATCATACATCACTTCATCAGAGATCATGTCGAGAAAAAGGACATAAGGATGGAGAAAATTCATACTGATAAGCAAAGAGCTGATATCTTGACTAAACCTTTGGCTGAATCAAGATTTCGAGGAACTTTCGATTGAATTAGGGATGTTAGATCAGTGTATAGAGTAAATCGAAAAATTGAAGGTTTTCAGATGCATGATGTTTTTCTCAGAATTCTACTGAGAAACTCAGGATAAAATGGAAATCTCGAATCGAGTCTCGAAACTCGGATTCTTGAAGGTCAAGATTTCGATAATATCTTGAATCCATTCAATTTTCGATATCATCTTGACATTTTATCAAGGTCAGTACTTAGTAAGACTGATAGAGGGAAATTAGTCTGAAGAAGTAATGACTCATGCGACTCATTTATTGCTTAAGTAAAGCTCAGTAATCATTAGCAATAAATACAAAACACCTGAGGAATGTTTTTGGGCGGGATCGTTTGAAATTCCGAAGAAGGTCAACAGTCATTTAATGCTCTATTACATTTCTTGACCAATGAGGATATTTTGGCGGCTTACTTTTCGGAGATCGTCTGTTCGTATACCCGATTAATCGGAGATTAATCTCAACCGTTGCTTTTCACCTAACCAATGTGATTCCCCACGATCTCGAAGCTATATATTCCCCAATAAGCCATTCAGCCCAAATTTTATCAAACCCTTCGTTTCCAAAATCCTCTGCGAAAAATCCCCTTTGCCCGGAAAATCCTAAACCCTAAATCTTAAAATCTTCAATCTCTAAAATGGCCCCAACCTTGTTCGAGAGATTAGCCGAATCCAACAAGCCTTGGTACGAGTTTGTTGTCTCACTCGATAGCACAACCAACTCAAAGCCAGAAGAGGAGGCTCTGCATATGATTCAACTGGCTAAACTCACCCATCTCGTCGCAAGCCGACCGGATCAAGAGTTCGCGAAAGAGGTAATCGAGTTCCTCTATAATCTGGAGATAGATGAAGAGGATGGTTTACATTCTAAGATTATTGTATCACATTTAGAGCAGTCATCCAAATACATCAATTTTGAAAGGGAATTATATATTATTCCAAAGAATTTAAATGATGTTTTTGAGCTCTGTGATAAAGGAGAGGATCCTGCGATGTATATGTTGGGTAGAGAGCAGGAGTATTTAGATAGGATTGCTGAGAATCCTGTGAAATTTGAGGCGACACTACATAAGAGGCATTTGAAGCCACAATATAAAGTGCTGATGGATATTGTGAGCAAATGCATCATGAGTCTTGCGGGGAGTTTTGAGCAAATTAGTACCCCGAAGCTCAGATTGATGGCGGCGATCGAGGCCTCACCCACCACCGACTTCAACTGGCTGAAATTTTTTATTCAGACGGTGAGTGAGCAGACCAAAGTTTTGAAGAAGGTTGACGGGGCGATCACAATAAAAGGCAAGATCCACCATGCAACCAAAATAGCTTATATTTTGGAGATGTGCAGAGAGGAGGAGGATATCTTTGCCAATTCGACCCCATTCCCTAAGTCAAGGTGCTCTTCAAGCCCATTCTTTGTGAAGAAGCGAGCCATCGAGGGAAGAAGGAAAAGAAAGTAGAATCACCTAAAGTGCTGCTGGCTGCTGAAGAGACTCAACAAACCCGGGGAAGGTTTTTGGAGGCAAAGAAGGAGCAAATGAATAAAAATGATGAAGGAAGAAGAACCTTGCTCCAAAGCTGAGAAGATTGGTGGTTCTCACCGATGAAGATGGCGATGATTCTCGAAGAGATTCAACCGAGGGCCAAACCGCTCGAAATTCGCCATTGCAAGTTTTGGCTCGGAGTTATCTCTAAGGCCTGAGGACCAAACCGAGGAATGTGTCTTTTCGAGGTGCTTGAGACATCGCTCAGTTCAGATAAAATTTCTCAGGAAATTTTTAAAGGAGCTCAGGCCTCAGAGATTCCTACCATAGATGTGTCGGCTCAGACAGAGGAGACAACTCAGAGTCAATCTGAAGATGTGCAGGCTCAGACTGAAGAGCCAACTCAGACTCAATCTGAGGATATGCCACCAGCCCTCGTAACCCACTCAGATGCAACCGAGGACCGACAGACATTCAGATGTCACGAGACTCGGGAGCGTAATATTCTTGATGAGCCCCTCGAAAGTGATCTATCGCTTGATCCTCACCGATGCTTCAACTGAACCAGAGAGCCCTAGATGGAAGAAGGGAGAAGCTGAAGAAGGCGAGTGGAGGAGCAAGGGGGAACGGTTCATTCTTGACCGCTACCCTAAGCTCAGCTCATTCCCTGATCTGCAAGATATCTTCTTTAGGTTAAGGTCGACTGTGTTCATCCTCAATCAGACTCTTCCCGAGATGCTTGATATTGCTACATTCAGAGGGGAAGACTGGTGGAATGAGGAGACAGCCTTCCTGACTGACTTCTCAGGGTTCAGGAGGATAAAGCTCGGGGATGAAAAACTCGATTTTGATGAGTCGTTCAGAGGAAGATAATGAAAAAGGAGAGTTATCAAGTTGGTGCCCCTAGCAGCGGAGACAAATCTCAAGATGGAGATGGGGACCAACAGGGAGAAGCTGAGGATCAGTCTCAGATGGAAAAGGAGACTTCTGGTGCTGATCAACCTGAAATCATTCAACCTCAGACTGAAGCTAGCACTCTTCAGGTACTTTTTGGCACTATTAACAATTATGCCAAAGTTACTGAAAGTACTATCCTTAATTCTCAATTGTTCGATAAAATGATCGAGGCTCGGTTGGAGACCGGAGCTCGTAATGAAGTCAAGCTCAGATGATCAAACAAAGACAGAGGTGCGAAGGTGTCCCCGAGATTCATCTCACTCCCTTGGTAGAAAAGCTTGAGAAGGTTGAGCCACTGATGATCAAGATTGCTCAGATGGAAGAAACATTGGCCAGCTAAGCTCAGACGATGGAAAGTCTTAGTCACTCTTCAGAGCTGGTGCTAATCCAAAACACTCTGACCTCACAGATGACCTCCATGGAAGATAAGCTGAATGAAAAATTTGGAGGAGTCAATACGAGCTTCGATCTTTGAAATGAAACAGAATAATTAGAGTCTCTTGCATTTCTAGAGGTGAAATTGGCAGAGAGGAATGAAGTGATGATCAAATTTGCTGTTGAGAAAATGAGCTCAGTGCTCATGACCAAGATGACAGAGATGTTTAAGGAAGCTCTCTCTGGCCAGTTTGCCCATATCTCTGAAGAACTCTCGGTGGCTAAGAACCACCTCAGGAGGATGGAAGATGAACAAGATCAGATAGCAGGAGAGGTTCGCTGTGTGAGCAAAGAGCAATATCACATGGACACAGCACTCTCCAGACTTCTTCCAAAATTACGGTGCCAAGAAGGGGGAAAAGGAAGGTGAAGACCTCAGGAAGTTCATGGCACGTGCTTTGGAGAAGAAGGCTCAGAAAGATGCTGAAATGTATAACCTATCAAAAGCCTTAAAAGAAGTCGAAGCTACTGACAAACTGAAGTTCGCTCAGGTGGAGAAGCCTATCTACACTCGAGTTTCTGAGGAAACCATGCTTGAAATTGCAAGAGAGAAGCTGAGTGCTAGAGCAAAGGTTGGAACAAGCCAGGTTGCTGCTGATTTGCCAATGAAGAGAAAAGCCTTGGGCGTTGTTGAACTCAGAAGTGTCGCGTGGAAGGCTTTCTAAGCCAATCCAGAGAAAGTTGATTCGGATGATGAAGGAACGGAAGAATCGAAGTCTCAACCTCGGAAGAAAGTCTTCAACACGAGGAATGCTCAAGACACTCCTGTAGAACAAGCTAAGAAAAGTCGCCGGCTTCTCAAAGGCGTGCTCGTGATAAGAAAGAAGACTGAAGAGGAGCTGAAGCGAAGGAGTGGATTCAAGAAGTTTGCGAGCAAAAGGAGAGAGACATCAAAAGAACTGAAGTGGCCCCACGTTGATAAATGGATGCCTATCAAACTCAACGATATGTGGGAAGAGGTCAAGAGAACCTTCTGGTTCTATTATGATGTGCTTTCGAGGGGAGTGGAGAGGGAAAGCTCAGATCAGAATGAATCATTCATTGAATATCTCCTAACCTTCTATCCAAAGTATCTACAGAGTTGGATTAACCTTGCGGATGAAGGAGAGGTACAGATAGTAGCCCCTGGTCCATATTCCTATCCTCCTCCAAGACTTGGTAATGGCGTTGTGAATGAGAAGGCCATTACTCAAGAAATTGCTCAGTATGCTGGTCAGTTGGGTTTAACAGGAAACAGTCCGGATATCATTAAGGAGAGAAATGAACTGAAGAAGAGATTTTTCGGAATGTTCGACCTGGATGTGCCCGCTGATGAAGTTGAAGAAATAGCAAACTGAAGAGCAGTAGACTGAAGAGCCAAAATCTGAAGACTGAAGACTCAGAAGATTCTATAATCTTTAAATTTTTGTCTTTTTGATTTTGTTGATAAATTTCATTGTAATCTGTAATGGTATACTCATCTTCAATGGAAATTTATCATTTATGCTCACAAGATAATATCTCATTATCTTATTTATATGTCTTTTATTTTTTATATGCTGAATGAATGTCTCTGAATTAATTGTTTAAGTATTTGGTGATGAACTATTTAAGAAGATTCATTACTGAAGAAATTGGGAGACTCTCTAAAAGTGTTGGGAGATTCTATGATTTAAATTGTTGGGAGACAACCAATCTTGTAATAGGATAAACTGAAACCTGGGTATAGGTTATATGTTTGTAACAAGATAGGTTTTGACATCATCAAAAAGGGGGAAATTGTTGGGAGATGAATTTAATAAAAGATATATGATTTTGATTAAGATCCCAAAACCCCTGAGTATGACATGTTCAGAATGATCTTGATAGTTGAGTCAGGATTCAGTTTTAGAGTATTCATGATATTATCTGCAAAATGTATAGTCAGCATATATAGTTCAGGATAGGTTCTGAAAACTCTGAAGAACTCAAGATAAGTTTCAAGAAAACAAGTTTCAAAGATGAAATGAAAGTTTCAAGACTCAAGATGAAATCGAGATATTGAAGACTCAGTATGAAATTGAGTAACTGGAGACTCAGCATGAAGACTCAAAAGACATCACCAAGATATATTTCAAGACTCAGACTCAAGACTCAAGACTCAAGACTCAAGACTCAAGACTCAAGACCTCAAGACTCGTAAGACTCAAGACGCAAGATCAAGATCGAGAATCAAGATCAAGAATATCGATGGCACAAGAATTATCAAGACTTCAAGAATATATCAATGCTCGAGATAAACCTGAATGTTCCGAGGCACTGAATATATCTATCTGAAGGATGCAATACTGAGAAGATCGTGATTCCTTAGATAATAGATATTTGCTAAGACATTCAAATGCAGACAAAAGGAACTAAGTCAGAAGTGATGTTAAGGTTATATCAAACTCAGAGTTTGTAACCAAAAGAGTCGTTGAAGGTGTCTACCTTTAACCGGAGACAAAAAGTCAAAAAGAGGAAGACAAAGATCGTACCATCACGACCTTCGATCGTGATGTGTGTTTTGAAAGAGATGTATGAAGTATGAAAGTTCCAGACTGCAAAAAGTGAAGACCGGCTACATGAAAGGTTATTGCCTAAAACGTGTTAGGGAGTTTCAAACCCTAAATATAGCCGTTCCTCACACACCATAAGAGGAAACTCACGAAGCTATCTCTCCAACGGATAGTTTTCAAGAGTGACCTTGGTGTATGCCTATAAATACTGGTGACCCTCTACATTGTAAGGTTACGGGAAATTTATACGCAACTCAAGAGCTCAAACTTATTCTTGCAAAAGTTAAAGCACTCGAAAAACTTAGAATTTCCCAAGTGCTTCTATATTGAAGAGAGCTCACTATACTAAGCCTAGCTTGATAAGAATTATCCAAAGCTTAGTCGAGATATCCTAACCCTTTGCATTGTACTTCATTGTAAAGGATATCTCATCCTAGTTGGAAACCAACCGAGAAACCCCAAACCCTTGAGAAGGTAGTTGGAATGTGTTTGTTGGTGAGAGGAGTTGTAAAGAGTTAGTAAACTACGCGGAGTAGTCAGAAAACTCTAGAGGAGAAGTTAGTAAGCTACAGGGGTAGTTTGAAAGCTTGTTTATGTTTGAGTAAGTAAACTACGGAGGTAGTCATAAAGCTCAAGGTCGGGTTGAGTAAGTAAACTACGTGGAGTAGTCAGAAAACTCAGGGCCGAGTTGAGTAAGTAAACTACGCGAGGTAGTCAGAAAGCTCAGAAGTGATTAGTGAATTTCTCTGAGGATCAGAGAGAGTGGACGTAGGAGCTTGAGTCCTCGAACCACTATAATTCTTTGTGTTATTTATTGCTTTCCTTATCTGTCCTTAACTGTTGCATCACTGAGTTTGAAAGCATAATTTCACTGACATTTCAGTTGGAATCAATCCACTGGAATTTGCATGTAATTGAATCACAACCTAATCACTATTCCATTCAGGAAGGTTTTCAGCAAAGCTTAAAACGAGTATAAACTAAAGGGCCAACCATTCCGCACATCTGAGTAGCTAGAATAGTTAGTTACCAAACTGAACTCTCTTCTGAGGATTCAGTAAGTTAGTTATCTGATCCAAGCAACTCAGGATCTCTGACACTCAGGACTCAGTTGGGATTATCGAGGTATCTCGAAAGTTGTTTTTCAGGATCTTTGTCTCGATGAGACTTTGACTCGGAAGCGATCTGTGCTTCTCGAAACTAATCTTGAGGATTATCGACCCAAAAGTGACCTCGAAGAAAAAAGTTTTAAAAACACTAAACACGTGTATTCCCCCCCCCATACATGTGTAAGACTCGTTTGCACCGGGACCAACATAATTATTTCGATTATTTTCTCTCAAGTTTCTCCAATGGCCACTGGTCCATCGACGACTCCCATTGCTCCTCAACCTATGGTGGTGTCGTCGTCCTCCAAAGATGATGTTCCACTGATCCACCTCTACCGCCACCATGGCTCAGCCTCGGCGACGATGGTTTCGAGGGGGATCTTCTACGAATACGAAATCTGCGGTTGGTGCCCCTGGTGGTAATAGGGAGGACGACGACAATGATGTGGAACCCGATAAGGCATTCTTGGCAGAGTTGGATGATATCATGCATCTTTCTCCGGTGGATATTAGTCTTATCCATACCGTCTTGCCGAAGGCGGACGAGGCTGCGGGACCCTCTGAAGATAGGGTATTTTGGGGCAAATCTTCGACTATGAGGTTTATATGGCACTGGGCCCATATAAGCGACCTGATGGCGAGTTTCGCAAGTCGATCACTTCGGTTTTTGTGGCCTCAGACAAAAAATTTCGGTCTTGTCTGTCCGATTGATACGTGTATTCGCTCTGCCGTCGGTACAGAGTGCCTAAAGATGTGAATTTTTATGGGGCGACCTCTGATGAGAGTGCCAACCAGCCACCTCCCGGAATGATAGTGGTGAACGAGCACACCATGGAGGTCGGATTTGATTTCCCCTGCATCCGACGATCTCCCATCTGCTTGCAGTCTGGAAACAGAGCCTTACCCAAATTACCACGAATGGATGGAGTTATATTCTCTCCACCATGACTGTGTTGGGGCAGGTTGGGTTGTATCGGTTGCCGACTCTAGGCGAGCTTAATTATGTGATGCATCATATCCACTAGGCGGGTGGTATTAATGTCGTGCGACTGCGCAAAGGTCGGGAGCTCGTGAGCGGCATCCCGAACAAAGTTGATGGCTGGCACCATAGGTGGTGGTTTGTTGGGGGGCATGGGAGTTCGTAGACCCTGTGAGCCCGCTAGCCATAAGAGTGCCGACGGATTACACGATTCGCATGGAACATCGTAAGTCCTTTTATCCTTACATTGGGAGTCGTACTGATCTAATTCCCTTCTCATTTTGCAGCGTACCTGCCCCGAGCCAGCGACTTGTATTGGGACTTTAAAGAGGCTTTCAATAAGGTTCGAGATACCCCTCCTAGCCTTCGAGAGATTGAGTTTCTGATTTCTGAGCTCCAACAACTTCAGGTCAGATTGTATACATATCCTCGCCATCTCAACATCCCTGGTAAGTTTCTCATCTCGCCTGCTCTTTTCCTTTGATAGGCGACTTGCAATTTGCGGCTTACACAATCTTGTGTTGTTTTGGCAGCTCCAAATTTTCCAGTATACCAGTGGCAACCATCAGCTTCTGTGATGGCCTCCAGAAAGAAATATGTGCTCGGTTCGATGAGACGGGTGTTGAATACTACTCCTCCTCATGTTCACACCGGCCCCTCTGCTGCTAATAAAGCAAAAAAGACCTCAGAGTCTGCCCCACCAGCTTCTGACCATCCCCGAAAGTGGGCGAGGGAGGGCAAAATCGATCAATATCAGTCTGATATAAACCGGTCCAGAAGGTCGCCGCCTCGCGTGGCCCCGAATACAAAATCCTCCACCTCTAGAGGTCATCGCCCCGAGGATAACTCGTGGGTTGGATGGGACGAGGGGCTGGCCGCTGAGTAAGTTCCAGACTTGTATAATATTTTTTTTTACGACTTCTATTCTGTTCGCAGCTCGGATTTTACTATTGGGGTTATACGTGAAAGTATGCTTTTACTTTGTATAGCCTATGTATTAAACACTTATTTACTGAAATAAATTGTTTATCACTATTGCTTTAAATATGATTGAATGTTATATATATTTATTGCAAACCGTTCATAGCCCGCGTTACATTGTAGTTAACGTGCTGATACCAGATCACAGAAGATCATGTTAACAGTGCCTTGTAAACGAGTGTGTGTTTCACAACTTAGATAGATCCGAACAATCTATTGGTAGAAGTTGATGTGTAAGACTCAGATTGTCTTGTCTTGACCAAGAGATTACACTAGTGCATTCGATGCGCTGAAGCGGACCTGTAGAGAGGATAAACTCATTCGCACTGTGTTGGGAGATGAATTTAATGAAGAAGTTTTGATTAGATCCCAAAAACCCTGAGTATGACATGTTCAGGATAATCTTGATAGATCGAAATCGTTTCAAAGATAGATTGTTCAGGAAGTTATTTGCACCATGTATAGTCAGCAGATATAGATCGTTAGATTTCAAGACATCAAGAATCAAGATATCATCAAGACATCAAGACTCAATAAGTTGTCAAGAAATCAAGACTCAAGAAGTAATCAAGACATCAAGACTCAAGATGTCATCAAGACATCAAGACTCAAGATATCACTAAAGACATCAAGACTCAAGAAGTTGTCAAGACATCAAGACTCAGAGATGTCATCAAGACATCAAGACTCAAGAAGTTGTCAAGAAATCAAGACTCAAGAAGTAATCAAGACATCAAGACTCAAGATGTCATCAAGATATCAAGACTCAAGATGTCATCAAGACACTAAAGACTCAAGAAGTTGTCAAGACATCAAGACTCAAGATGTCATCAAGACATCAAGACTCAAGAAGTAATCAAGACATCAAGACTCAAGATGTCATCAAGACAGAGAAGACTCAAGAAGTTGTCAAGACATCAAGACTCAAGATGTCATCAAGACATCAAGACTCGTAAGATATCAAGACCCAAAGAGTTAATGAAGATTTAAAAGAAGATATCAATACTCAAGATAACCTGAATGTTCAGAGGCACTGAATAATATCTATCTGAAAGACTACAAAACTGAGAAAAATGCAGATATTCAGAAAAGTAGATATTGCCCAAAACATTCATATGCAGACAAAAGGAACTAAGTCTAAGTGTTGTTTAAGGTTATCTCATTCAGAGAGATTGACCAAAAAGAGTCGTTTTGTTTGTCTACATTTACTGAAGACAAGAACCAATCAGAGGAAGACAAACACCGCATTTCATCAAACCGAAAAGTTTGACGGGACATCGAATCATGTCAATTAGTTCTATGTTCCAGACTGCAGAAATTGGTGATTGGCTACATGACTGCATATTTCCTAAAACATGCAAGGGAGTATTCAAACCCTAAATATAGCCGTTCATCAAACACCATAAGAGGAAACTCGTGAAGCTATCTCCTCCAACGGATAGTTTTTCAAGAGTGACCTTGGTGAAGGTTTCCTATAAATACCAGTGACCCTTCACATTGAGAGGTCACGGGAAATTTCAAAGCAACTCAAGAGCTCATTCGTATTATTGCAAATTGAAGCACTCGAAAAACCTAGAATTTCCCAAGTGTTTCATATTGGAGAGAGCTCACTATTCACTAAGCCTAGAGTGATAGAAATATCCAAAGCTTAGTAGAGATATCCTAGCCTTTGCATTTGTTCTTATTGTAAAGGATATCTCATCCTATTTGGAAACCAACCCAAAACCCAAACCCTTGTTAAGATAGTTTGTGTGTGTTTTGTTGGTAAGTTAGAGTTGTAAAGAGTCAATAAGCTACAGTGAGTTAGCCAGAAAACTCTACAGAAGAAGTTAGTAAGCTACTTGTGGTAGTCTGAACACTTGTGTGTGTTTGAGTTAGTAAGTTGCAGTGAGTCAGCCAAAAAACTCAAGGTAGAAAGCGAGTAAGCTACAGTGAGTTAGCCAGAAAGCTTTAGGAAGTGGTTAAGGAATTTCTATGAAGATTAGAGAGAGTGGACGTAGGAGCTTGAGTCTCTGAACCACTATAATTGTTGTGTTGTTTTGCTTTCTGTACTGCATTATTATTTGTTGCATGTTTTTCACTGAAAGCATAGTTCACTGATATTCAGTTGGAACCAATCCACTGAACTTGCATCAAATTAATCACAGCCTTAATCATTGTTTATTGAAGGGAAGATTTTCAGCAAAGCTAAAACGAGTATAAACTTAGGGCCAACCATTCCGCACACTTGAGTAGCTAGAACAGATAGTTACCAAACTGAACCAACTCTACTGAGGGTTCAATAAGATAATTAACTGATCCAAGCACCTCAGGATCTCTGATAAACTCAGGCTCAGTTGGGCTAATCTGAAGCTTCTGAAAGCAGCTCAGGATCATTGTCTCAGTAGACTTTGACTCTGGGCAATCTGTGCTTCTCAGGGCAAAATCATCAGGATAACCTGACCCATCTGACCTCAGTGAAAGAAAAGTTTTAAAAATTACTAAATACATGTATTCCCCCCCATACACGTGTGAGACTCATTAGCACCGGGACCAACAAGTGGTATCAGAGCAGTGGTTCATTTTGACCACTTGCTTTGGTAGCCATAGTCTATTTTGCTGAAAGACTTTGGTGGTCTACTGAGTAGATCTGTTTGCTGATATCTTACAAAGGCTCAGTCATCATGCCTTCTACGAAACATCCTATGTTCTCTGTTGAGAGATATGACCTATGGATATTGAGAATGCAGGCTCATCTGTATTCAAAACATGAAAGAATGTGGAGAGTGGTTTCTGAAGGACCATTCAAATTTACTGTTGTGAATCCCAGAATCACTGATACTGAGAGGAATGATCCCAGAGATGAATTTCCAAAGTCTGATGATCAACTTACTCCTGATGAGAGAAAGTTAGTCAATCTGGACTACATTGCTAAAGATACTTTGTATAGCACTATTAATGATGGTGTTATGGGGATGATTTCTCACTGTGAAACTGCAAAAAAAATATGGGACACACTTGTTGTTATGTGTCAAGGCACAAATCATATTAAGGAAAACAAACTTTCTGTTGCTATTGGAAAGTTTGATAGCTTTGAAATGGAAGATAGTGAATCCATTGACAAACTTGGGGTCAGATTCACTAGCATCATGAATGATCTGAGTGCTCTTGGGAAAAGATACCCACAGAGAGAAGTGGCACTGAAAATTCTTAGAGGATTATCTAAGAAATGGGATATACATGCTGTGGTGATTGAAAACACCAAAAATATTGATTCCATGCCATATCAACAAGTTTTCTCTAAACTGAAAGCTTATGAGTTTGTGATTGACAAGAAAACTAAGAAATCTGACAACAAAGATGATTCTTCATCTAGCAAGAATGTGTCTTTCAAAGCCAAAGAGAAATCCTGTAAGTCTAGAGAGTCTGAGAACTCACTTGCCAAAAATCAGGATGAGTAGGAGGATAAGCTAGTACTGATGGCAAGGAGGTTTAAAAGACTCAATAGCAGATATGGGAAATATAAGAAATATTACAGGAATCACAGGTACAAGAGAGACTCAAAAGCTGAGGACAGATACACTGAGAAAAGGAAGGACCAGAAAGCTGAAGGATCCTCATCCAAGAAGAAGGACTCCAAGACCATGGAGGAAAGTGATCAGGATGATGATACCAACAGATGCTACAATTGTCAAAAGAAAGGTCACTTTCAATATGATTGTCCTGAGCTGAGTGCTAAAGAAAGAAAGGAAAGACAAGCCAAGAGAGACAGGAAGATCTCCAGCAAGAAAGCTATGATTGCAGAAGAGGAAGAACAATCTGAAAAAGGTTCCAGTTCCTCAGATGAAATTTTCTCAGATAGTGACAGTGATGATATCTGTCTTATGGCTGTGGAGGAGGTAAATTCTTCTATCTCTGTTGTTGCTCGTACACAAGCACATGAGTTCTCAAGTTCAACTGTAAACAGTAACTTTGACCTGATGGATTCGTTTGAGAATCTTATGAAGGTCTATTCTGTGTTACAAGAACTACTCCTTTGAAACTCAAAAGAGAACAAGGAACCGATCACGAGAATCGAAGTGGAAAGACTCTAAAAATCTTTGAGATCACTTCTCAATTGATGGGAACTCTTGATGAACTAGATGTTCAAGTACAACTCTCGAAAAAAGAGAAGGTGATAGAGATCTGAATGGAAAATTAGAGAAATCCACTAAAGAGATTCAGCTTATCAGAACTGAGTTCAATGACCTCTTTGAGAAGCATGAAACTCTAAACAAATGTGAGGATAGTGCGCAGAGAAAGTTAGCTCTATTGAATTATGCATCTAAAGTGATAGATGAAATTCAGAGTTATCAAAGACCGCAACTATAAAAATTTGGATTGGGATACATTTCGGGGAACCTCACAAGGTCTTGAATCTTTGCTTCTAGTAGCACCAAGATCGTCTTTGTTAAACCCGGTGGCATCTAATCTTCTTCTTCAAGAAGCGCCAGAGTTTTAGACAAGGGTAAAGGACCTATGGTTTCAGAAAAACTGAAGGTTTAGGGAAGAAAGCCCAAACCTCAGGAAAAGGCTAGAAAACCTGAACACTCAGTAGGAAATTTTTAGGCCAGTACTTCAAGCCTCAGGCTAAGAATACCAACCTAAAGAGATCTGCACTGAACCATCAGAGGAATTTTCAAAAGAGAAACACTCAGCAGAGATATTCTCAATTGAAAAAGACCAAGTCCTCGACTTGAAAGACCCCAATTTCAAAGACAGCAACCTAAAACCCCAGTTGCCTAAGGGTAAAGGTTTACTGAACCCAAGTCAACAGAGACAGAGACCAGTTGCACAAAAGCTAAGGTACTTGAACAAAAGGCCTAAACCCAAGAAGAACTCTAAAGCTCATGTTCATCTTTGAAATTTGCACTCATGCACTGAGGATCTTGCCAAGGCTCTAGGGTGGTGAATGTGTATGTAGATGTTTATGGGAGACAAAAACAACCACTCTAAAGTAATTAGAGTTGTTAAGGCGATTTGGGTTCCAAAAGGTACAAACTAACTTTGGTAGGACCCTACACCAAATGGGTACCTAAGCGATCATTTTTGTGTGAAGGAAAAAAAGGGCACTAAAAAGTGAATAAAAATAACATAAAGACCGATGAGTGGAAATGAATTGGCTCATCTTTGTATGGTATCCGGACAAAGTGAATGTTCAAGACATATGACAGGATATAAGCAACTAATCACTGACTATGTTGAGCAAAAAGGCCCTCAGATCACACTTGGAGATAATTCCAAAGGACAAACTGAAGGATATGGAACTCTTGAAGTTGACTCTGTTCATATCCATGGTGTTTCATATGTGTCTGGTCTAAAGCATAACTTGCTTTCTATCGGTCAATTCGTGACAAAGGATTGGTGTTGAGTTCTCAAAGAACTTATGTTATGTAAAAGACAATACTTCGTGAGAGAATTTTCTTGTTGGTACTAGAAAAAGAAATGTGTATCTTTATTTGATTGGAGTTCAACTCCAAAAGATACATGTTTGGTTGCAAAAAGTTCCACTGATACCAGTTGGTTGTGGCACAAAAGAATGAATCACTTAAACTTCAAAACCCTGAACAAACTTGCAAGATTAGCACTTGTAAGGAGATTACCCAATGAAGTGTTCAGTAAAGATCATGTATGTGATGCTTGTCAGAAAGGAAAACAGATCAGAGCATCTTTCAAAAGCAAAGTATATGTTTCTACTGATAGAATACTACAACTGTTACATATGGATCTCTTTGGTCCAGTAACACCTGTGAGAACTAATGGCAGAAAATACACACTTGTGGTAGTTGATGACTACTCTAGATACACATGGGTCATATTCTTTTCAAGAAGAAAAAGAGACTCGAGACAAAAGCTCGAACTCTTTGAAAAGGCTCAAGATTAAAAAGAATGAGTGTGGTCAATATCGGACGGATAAAAGGAATCGAGTTTATCAATCATATCATATCTGATTATTATGCAGCAAATGGAATAGCTCATGAAACATCAGCTACAAGGACCCCACAACAGAATGGTATTGCTGAAAGAAGAAATAGGACTCTGAAAGAAGATGCAAGGACAATGATTGCTGAAGCTGATATTTCTAAGAGATTTTGGGCTGAAGCTATCAACACTGCATGCTACTCTCGAAACGGATCCATCTTTGACCAAGAACCAAGGAAAAACTCCATATGAGTTTGTGGAATAAAAAGAAGCCTCTTGTTTTTTTTCTTTTCGTGTGTTTGGTTGCAAGTGTTTTATACACAATAATGGTAAAGATCAGTTGAAAACTTTTGATAGCAAAGCTGGTGAAGGGATATTCTTAGGATATTCTGAAGTCGGTAAAGCCTTCAGAGTTTACAACTGTAGGACTCTTATTGTGGAAGAAACACCTCATGTTGTTTTTGATGAATCTACTTGTGTTGGAAGAAAGCAGGGAACATGACTCAGAGAACCGATCAAGAGAATCACCGGACTTAGCCTGAAAAAGAATGATAAAATATCCTCTGAACCTGAAAAGAAGAAGTCGGTCACTTTCTATGAATGGAGTGAATCAGACTCAGACAAAGAAGTTCAGGATGGTGAGACTCAAGATGGAAATTCTCCACTGAAGGAAAGCCAACACATCGAAAGTCGACCAATCTAAACATACACCGATTCGGACTCGGTATGTAATCTGGATGAAGATGTGGTCACGGTGAGACAAACTCGAATCTATCAACCAATGGGGGACAAATGTCTCGACAATGTTCGAATGGAATTTCCCGAGGAAGATGATTCTCTTTCTCATTTTTTCGTTGTTCACTGAATTTAATGAACTACCGAACCTAACATTTTCGATGTTGAGGATACTCTTGAGGGGGAACATCCAGAGAAAATGGTTGGATAGTCATCCTACAAGTCGATTGTGGGTGATCTATCGGATGGTATCAAAACAAGAAGGTTCCATGGAGAAAGTGCTTTGTTATCTTTGCTTCCTATCCGAAAAAAGAACCTCATCGAGATTGAAGAAGCTCTACAAGATTCATTTTGGATTCTTGTTATGCAAGAAAAAGTGAATGGGTTCTCAAGGAATGAAGTTTGGGAGCTAGTGGATAAACCTAAGAGGCACAATGTGATTAGAATTAAGTGGGTGTTCAAGAATAAGAGAGATGAAAACAACAACATTGTGAGAAACAAAGGCAAGGCTAGTTGCACAAGGTTATTCCCAAGAAGAAGGTTTGGATTATGATGAAACCTTTGCACTTTTGTTTGCAAGACTAGAAGCCATCATATTGTTTCTTGCATATCTTTGCCCACATGAAAATTCACGATCTATCGGATGGATGTGAAAAGTGCATTTTGAATGGTGTGCTTAAGGAAGAGGTTTATGTGGAACAACCTCCGTTTTCGACAGAATGACCAAGTTTTCTGTGCTCAGAAAGCCTTGTATGGTCTTAAGCAAGCACCCGAGCATGGTATGATACCCTTTCTCGGTTTCTTCTTCTTGACCATGGTTTTATCAAAGGAACTGTTGATAGGACTCTGTTCAGGATAGAAGATGGGAAAGACATCTTACTTGTTTAGATTTATGTAGATGACATCATATTTGGATCTCCAAATCATCAGCTGTGTGAAAAGTTTTCTACCCTGATGAAAGGAAAGTTAGAGATGTCAATGATGGGGGAGATGAATTTCTTTCTTGGACTTCAGGTGAAACAAACTAAGGAAGGAATTTTCATCAATCAAGCAAACTACACCGAGATCCGATTACAAAGTATGGTATGCGATTGCAATACGGTTAGAATTCCTATGAATACTAACTACAAGATGGATCTCGATCACGAAAGGCAAATCAATAAATCACACTGATTATATAGGGATCATTGGATCACTGCTATATCTCACAGCAAGTAGGCCTGATATAACATTTGCTATTGGAATATGTGCAAGATACCAAGTTAATCCTAAGGCTAGTCACATGGAGGCTGCCAAAAAGATTCTGAAATATCTTAAAGGCACTGTGAATAGAGGATTATGGTATCCGGTGATGATAACCTTGAATTAAGCGGTTATTCAGATCTTTGATTATGGAGGATGTAGAATTGACAGAAGTCTACCACGAAACTTGTCAATTTCTTGGAAGTAAACTGATATCATGGTTTTCAAAGAAACAAACCTCCGTAGCAACCAGTACTACTGAAGCTGAATACATGGCTGCAGGAAGTTGTTGTGTACAGATTCTTTGTATAGCCAATGAAGTACCTATATTTTGTGATAATAATAGTGCAATTGCTATTACACAAAATCCTGTATTGCACACTAGATGTAAGCATGTTGATATCAGACATCACTTCATCAGAGATCATGTTGAGAAGAAAGACATCAGAATGGAGAAAATTCATCTTCGATAAGCAGAGAGCCGATATCTTGACTAAACCTTTGAATTTGAATCAAGATTTCGGGAACTATCGATTGAATTAGGTATGTTGGATCCGGTGAATAAAGCAAATCGAAAAATTGAAGGTTTTCGGATGCATGAAGTTTTCTCGGGTTATTCTTGAAAAACTCGGGATAAAATTGAAATCTTGAACACCGAGTCTTGGGAAACTCGGTTATCCCGAAAATCAAGATTACTCGATTATCTTCGACTTTTTATCAAGATCATTTTCGATATTATAATCGACATTTTATCAAGGTCAAAACTCAGTAAGACTGATGGAGAAAATTAGTCTGAAGAATTATTGACTCATGCAACACATTTATTGTTTAACTGAATCTCAGTAATCATTGGCAATAAATGACAAAACACCTGAAGAAAATTTTTGGGCGGGACCTTTGAAATACACGAGGAAAGTCAATGGTCCGCAGAGCGATAATTAAATGCCTTTGTTCATTAATCACTGTCAAAGGATAAATTGGCGGCTTAGTATTTTCGAAATCGTCCTTTCATATACCCGTTTTACTCGGTTTTTAATCTCAACCGTCGATTTCTTCATCTACGCGATTTTCCATAAATCAAAAATCCAATATCTATTGGAAAAATTTCTTTAGAAGCCCGATTCCAAAAAGCCTTCATCTTCAAACACTCTACTTCAAAAACACTCGATTTCCCAGAAATTTTCACCTATCTCAAAACCCTTCACCAGAAATTCTCCAAAAATGACACTTTCTGTATATGACAAACTCGCCATTTCCAATAAACCTTGGTACAAATATGTCGTCTCTCTCAAAAGCTCATCCAATGCAACTCATGAGGTGGAGGCTTTGCATATGATTCGTTTGGCAAAGCTTACATGCCTGGTCGCGAATCAACCAGAGGCCGAATATGCGAAAGAGGTAATTGAGTTTATCTCTAATATGCAGTTAGATGATGAGAAGTGCATAGAATCTCAGATTACAGTCTCGCATTTGGAGCATGGTTCAAAATATGTGAATTTTGTTAGGGAATTATATATTATTCCTAAGAATCTAAATGCCATATATGAGTTAAGTGATAGAGGCGAAGACCCTACGGTATACATGATGGGTAGGGAACAAGAATATCTGGATAAAATTACAGAGCATCCAGTAAAGTTTGAAGCTACTCTGAATAAGAGGCATTTAAAGCCTAAATATCGAGTATTGTTGGATATTGTAAGCAAATGCATCATGAGTAGATCTGGTAGCTTTGAACAGATAAGCACGCCTAAGTTAAGGCTAATGGTGGCGATTGAAGATTCACCTTCCACGGCATTCAATTGGTTGCACTATTTGATCAAGGTGGTGAGTGATCAAGCCAAACAAATTCAGAAGGTGAATGGCTCTGTAGTTGTCAAAGGAAAGATTCTACATGCAACCAAGATTGCATTTATCTTAGAAATGTGCAGAGAAGAGGAGGACATCTTTGCCAATTCCACTTCCTTTCCAAAGTCAAAAATCATGTTCAAACCACCAACAAAGAAGACTTTGAGAGGAAAGAAAGAGAAAAACTCTGAGTCTCAGGAGGAGACTGCTGAAGAAGGAACTGCTGAAGAAGTCAGACAAGCTAAGGGGAAAGCCCTGATGCAAGTTAAAAGAGAGAAAGGAGAGACACTGAAAAAGAAAGCATTGGCTCCTCAGAAGCGCAGAAGGCTTCAATCTATTGCTGAGAAGGAGGTCAGTGACACTGAAGAAACTCAACCTGAAGGCCAGCAAGGGTTGAAATCTCCACTTCAGGTTCTTGCTCAGGTTGTGACAAATGTGCAAGAGCAAGAAACTGAGGAACAGGTTTTCTCTGAGGTACTCGAAACTTCTCTGAGCTCAGATAAAATTTCTTAGAAAATCTTCAAGGGACCTCAGATTCCTACTGAGAGAAACCTGTTCAGACTTCAGATCAGTCTGAACCTCAGGAATTGCTGAACTTGGATGCGCTTCTAAATGAACCATTTCTTGATCCATCAGCACCAGAACTTGTACAATCCGATCCTACTGTCCCCGAGAGCCCAAAGTTGAAGAAGGGAGAGGTAGAAGAAACTGAATGGCGAAGCAAGGGGGAACGGTTCATTCTGGACAAATACCCTGAGCTTAATGCATATCCTGACCTTCAGGATCTCTTCTTTAGACTCAGAACCACGGTCTATATCCTGAATCAGACTCTTCCGGAGATGCTGAATATAGCCTCCTTCAGAGGAGAAGATTGGTGGAATGCTGAGACTGTTGTTTTGACAGAGTTCTCTGGGTTCAGGAAGACCAAGCTCAGAATGAAAATTGCTGACTTTGATGAGCTAGTAAAGAGAAAGGTGGCTGAGAAAAGGAAAGCTGATGTTGATGCCTCCAGTTCTATGAATCCAGAAGGAGATGAGGATCAAGATAAAGAGGGTGACAAACAAGATGAAATGAAAAAACCAGCTGAGACAGGAAAAGAACCTCAGAAAGAGATGGAGACAGAAGCTGACATTGAGCAGACTGATATAAGACAACCTCAGACTGAAGTTAGCACTCTTCAGGTACCTTTTGGCACTATTATACATTATGCCGAAGTTACTGAAGTACCTAGCTTTAAATCTGATGTTTATGATATGCAGACTGAGGCTCAGTTGGAATAACCAGCTCAGTTAGAGACAATTGTTTTGCCTCCAAAAATTGATTTCAGTCCTATCCTGGATAAATTGGAGAAGGTGGTGCCAATGGTGGAGAAAGTGACTCAAATTGAAGAAACCTTGGCAAGACAATCTCAAAAGCTGGAAAATCTGAGTTCATCTTCAGACATGCTGCAACTACAAACAACTCTTGCAGATAAAATAGCTACATTGGATGGAAAGATTGATGTAGTCAAAATTGAGCTCAATGCAGAGATGAAGCAGATGTATCAAGAAAGAACTGCCTATCTTGAAGCCAAGCTGGTTGAGAAGAATGATCTGATGATCAAAACAGTTGTTGAGGAAATGGGCTCTATGATCATGACCAAGATGGCGAGATGATGCATGATGTCTTCTCAAATCAGTTCGCACCTCTTTCAGATGAGTTCTCAATGGCTAAGAATTACATGAGAAGGCTAGAGGATGAGCATGATCAGTTGGCAGGGGAAGTGGGAAGTATAAGCAAAGAGCAATACCATATGGATACTGCACTGACTCAACTACTCCCAAGGTATGGTGCCAAAAAGGGGGAAAGGCCTGGTGGCAAACTAAGTGAGTTGTTGGCACAAACCTTGAAGAGAAAGGCTCAGAAAGAAGCTGAAAGAAAGAAAACTTTGGATGCCTTGAGTGAGGTTGAAGCCACTGAGAAGCTAAAATTCAAAGAAGCTGAGAAACCTACCTTCACTCAGACAAATGATCAGATCACTCACGAAGTAATTTCTGAGAAACTGAGTATTAGAAGGATGGTTGAAACAAGCAAAGCCAGTGAAAATCTTGTCAGAACTGATAAGAGAAAGGCTGTTGCATTTGTGGAGCAAGAAAAGAAGAAAAGAGCTAAAGCTTCTAAGCCTGCTCAGGGGAAATTGATAATGGATTTTGAAGAATCCGAGGAAGAAGCTGAAAAAGAAGAAACTGAAATTCAGAAAGAAGTCTTCAATACCAAGAAAACTCTGAAAACCCTTCAAATCGAAAAAGAGAAGAAGACTGCTGCTTCAGTATCAGGTGTTCCACTGATCAGGAAGAAGAAAGAAGAAGAGCATAAAAGAAGAAGTGGTTTTAAAAAGTTTTTGAGCAAAATGAGGGGTACAGGCCGCACATTGACAAATGAATGCCTATTCAGTTCAATGATGCATGGGAGGAGATCAAGAGAACCTTCTGGTTCTATTATGAGATTCTGAGAGAATGGAGGGGGAGCAGCTCGGATATGAATGAAGCCTTCATTGAGTACTTACTGACATTCTATCCTAAGTACCTGCAAAGTTGGATCAACTTGGCAGATGAAGGAAATACTCAGATAGTAGCCCCTGGTCCATACACTTACCCAGCTCCTAGATTTGAGAATGGCTATGTGAATGAAACAGCCATTTCTCAGGAGATAGCTCAGTATGCCATCCAGCTAGGCCTAACAGGAAACAACCCTGATATCATCAAAGCAATGGATGAACTGAAGAAGAGATACTATGGGATGTTCAACCTGGAAGTGCCAGAGGATGAAGTTGAAGAAGGCTGGAGACTTTGTACTTCTGTTTTAAATTCTGTTGTTTTTGTTCTTCATTGTAATCTGTAACTCTTATCTTACATCAATGAAAATTTATCTTTATGCTCAAAGATAATATCTCATTATCTTTTTACATGTCTTTTATGTTTGATATGTCTTATGTATTGAAATTGTTGGGAGAATTACCATTTTGGTTTGTAATAGAAAAACTGAAACCTGAGTATAGGTTAGGTTTTCTTAAATGTAACAAAATGGTTTTGGCATCATCAAAAAGGGGGAAATTGTTGGGAGATGAATTTAATAAAGAAGTTTTGATTAGATCCCAAAAACCCCGAGTATGACATGTTCGGGATAATCTTGATAGATCGAAAGGTTTCAAAGATAGATTGTTCAGGAAGTTATCTGCACCATGTATAGTTAGCAGATATAGATCAGGTTAGATTCTGAAGACACTTAAGAATCAGTATATCACTGAAGACACTGAAGACTCAGTAAGTTGCTGAAGAAACTGAAGACTCGGTAAGTTGAAGACATCAAGACTCAAGATGTCATCAAGACATCAAGACTCAAGAAGTTGTCAAGACATCAAGACTCGAAGATGTCATGAAGACACTAAAGACTCAAGAAGTTCTTCAAGAAACCGAAGACTCAAGAAGTAATCGACGACATCAAGACTCAAGATGTCATCTGAAGACATCAAGACTCAAGATGTCATCAAGACATCAAGACTCGAAGAAGTTGTTGAAGACATCAAGACTCAAGACGTCATCAAGACTCGAAGTAATCAAGACATCAAGACTCAAGATGTCATCAAGACACATCAAGACTCAAGAAGTTGTCAAGACATCAAGACTCAAAAGATGTCATCAAGACTCAAGATATCAAGACCCAAAGAGTTATCGAAGACGCAAAGAAGATATGAATACTCGAAGATAACTTTAATGTTCAGAGGCACTGAATAATATCTATCTGAAAGACTACAAAACTGAGAAAAACGCAGATATTCAGAAAAGTAGATATTGCCCAAAACATTCATATGCAGACAAAAGGAACTAAGTTTAAGTGTTGTTTAAGGTTATCTCATTCAGAGAGATTGACTAAAAAGAGCCATTTTGTTTGTCTACATTTACTGAAGACAAGAACCAATCAGAGGAAGACAATCATGCATTTTATCGATTAATCGAAAGCGACAGACATCGAATCATGTCAGTAGTACTATGTTCTAGACTGCAGAAATTGGTGATTGGCTACATAACTGCATATTTCCTAAAACATGCAAGGGAGTATTCAAACCCTAAATATAGTCGTTCATCAAAAACCATAAGAGGAAACTCATGAAGCTATCTCCTCCAACGGATAGTTTTTCAAGAGTGGCCTTGGTGAAGGTTGCCTATAAATACCAGTGACCCTTTACATTGAGAGGTCACGGGAAATTTCAAAGCAACTCAAGAGCTCATTCGTATTATTGCAAATTTAAGCACTCGAAAAACCTAGAATTTCCCAAGTGTTTCATATAGGAGAGAGCTCACTATTCACTAAGCCTAGAGTGATAGAAATATCCAAAACTTAGTAGAGATATCCTAGCCTTTGCATTTGTTCTTATTGTAAAGGATATCTCATCCTAGTTGGAAACCAACCCAAAACCCAAACCCTTTGTTAAGGTAGTTTGTGTGTGTTTTGTTGGTGAGTTAGAGTTGTAAAGAGTTAGTAAGCTACAGTGAGTTAGCCAGAAAACTCTAGAGAAGAAGTTAGTAAGCTACTTGTGGTAGTCTGAACACTTGTGTGTGTTTGAGTTAGTAAGTCGCAAGTGAGTCGGCCGAAAAACTCAAGGTAGAAAAGCGAGTAAGCTCTGGTGAGTTAGCGCTTTTTAGGAAGTGGTTAAGGAATTTCTCGAAGATCGAGAGAGTGGGACGTAGGAGCTTGAGTCTACGAACCACTATAATTGTTGTGTTGTTTTGCTTTATGTCTTTGCATTATTATCATTTGCATGTTTTTCCTTTGAAAGCATAGTTCACTGATATTCAGTTGGAACCAATCCACTGAACTTGAATCAAATTAATCACAGCCTTAATCACTGTTTATTGAAGGGAAGATTTTCAGCAAAGCTAAAACGAGTATAAACTTAGGGCCAACCATTCCGCACACTTGAGTAGCTAAAACAGATAGTTACCAAACTGAACCAACTCTACTGACGGTTCAGTAAGATAATTATCTGATCCAAGCGCCTCAGGATCTCTGATAAACTCAGGCTCAGTTGGGCTAATCTGAAGCTTCTGAAAGCAGCTCAGGATCATTGTCTCAGTAGACTTTAACTCAGGGCAATCTGTGCTTCTCAGGGCAAAATCATCAGGATAACCTGACCCATCTGACCTCAGTGAAAGAAAAGTTTTAAAAATCACTGAACACGTGTATTCCCCCCATACACGTGTGAGACTCGTTAGCACCGGGACCAACACACTGACTTAAGGGATGAAGAGTTAGACCTCAGTGGTTGTTGATTTCTTAATCTCTGTCACTTAATAAGGACTGTGTGTGATTAGTAATTATGCTTTGACTTATAAATGGGAAGAGAATCATTGCGACTTCGATACCCTATATCTTGGGCAATAATATTAATTGCACGATAGTTGCTAAATTAATACATAGAATCGTGTGCTTGCTATGTCTTTCTTGATTGGTCCCCTTGGTGGGCCCGGAACCTTTATCATACCAAATCTTGCAAGTGGAATTAATTTTCTGGTATGGATAATAAAGCTGAGCTGTCCTTACTCCAAGGATAAAGATATTAATTAATATAAAGCTTTTCAGTGTCTTAATTAATTAATGGACTAAATAATCTTAAACACGAAAAATAATGACCGGGAGCCATTTTACCGTAATATGGGTTAAGATGGATAGTGCAATATTAATTATATAGTGACATTAATTAATATTAATGTGTTGAATTATATTGTGGCTCAATATTGGAATTCAGAAGCCCATTGGAAAGTCCATCTTAATTCTCCTAAAGGTCCCTCAAGTAGCCCAATTATAGTCCAATAAATAAAAGGTGCTTAAAATAAAATAAATTATTGTTGCATTTTATTTCCTTATTTTTTCGAAAATATTAAAGAAAAGAGGGAGAAGAATTTTCTTGAAAAGATTTTATGGAAATGAGATAATGTATTCTTGGAATACAAGATTATCCCATAAATTCAAGAAATCTCCCACTTGTCTTCTTTAATAGGAATTTTCGAAAATTGTAGGGCAATAATAGGAAGAAGGATTTTCTTGATTTTCTTGGAAAGATTTTTATGGAAAAAGATATGTATTCTAGGAATACAAGAATATCTCATAAATTCAAGAAAGATCCAATCTTGAAAGATCCCCTATTATTTTTGAAAATATTAGGCTAAATAAGGGTGTGAGATTTTTGTGGAAAAATACACATGGAAAGAAGAATATATGGGATATATTCAAGATTTCTTGGAGATCAAGAAAAGATCTTTCCTAACCCCTTTTTGGCTGAAATTTTCGTCCAACCCCCCCCCCCCTTATATAAATAAGGGGATGAATTTTTTCATCCCCTAGTGTTCCATGTGTTGGAAATATTAGAAATCCACAAAGGTGGTGCAACAATTTTTTTATTTTCCTTTGTTTTATAAATCTTTCATCGGAGAACCTTCCACCGGGGTTATTGGACGAGGACTGGGGAATACTTGAGAAGGACTTTTGGTGGGTATCCAGATACTTGATCTGTCATCTCGGATCGTCTCTCCGATGGAATGCGTTTCGTAAACTCCTAGAAATTTACGCATCTTTAGGATCTTTTACGTGAAATATTATTTGCATGATGTTGTTGGATTGATTATTATTTGAATTCACTTAGGTAAATTCATGCTAGTAATAATTGTTAATTTAAATTTGTGTTTATGAGGTCATCCCGATAGATCCTGGCATATGTTATCCCCCAACATTTACTGTGGCCAAATTCTCCCCCGACTATTAGCCGGGTTACATGGCCAGGACCATGAAGAACATGCCCCGGTGCTGGTCGACCGATGACCATGCCAGCGCCCTGCGTCAACGGGTTACGGGCAATCTCTACTCGATGATGGTCCATGTCCAAAAAGTTGCCTTATATCTGGAGAAGGAGTGCGGCCAGTCGGAGAGCGAGCTTCGGAAGTTGGAGGAGCAGCGTCAGTTGTTTGGCGAGCAGGCCATAGAAAAAGACGGAGGCCTCCAACTCCCAACTAGCCCAGAGGAACTCTGAGCTTGAGGGTCGATTGAAGGCCGTAGAGGACCGTCTTGAGGCGGAGAAAGCCAACTCCAAGGCGGTTGTCGCCCGGGTCAAGGAGAAGCTGGCTTCCAAGGTTGCTGAATTCAAGCAGGTCGAAGAGAGAAACACCAACTTTGCTTACATTCTGGCGATTGCGGGGTCAATCCGAACCTTTTATCGGATGAACCCGACCTGCGACCTCTCCGGTGTGGTTGCGGAATTGGCTTAATTCATTCGTGACAACCCTCCTGATCCCGATATCTTGTTGGAGATTAAGGATTTGGAGTTGTTGAATATCGACCTATCCTTCTTCCCCAACCAAAGGCAGATTGTGTTCCTGACCCCAAGGAGAAGCCAGGGACTTCCCAAGAGGTTCCTAAGATGTCAACTCATGAGGTCGGGCCGCAGCCAGGAGTCGCAGGAGAGTCGGGCGAGGGTCCAGTTGGTGATGAGATCATCCCCGGCCTCTGAGGAAGGTGTTTACCAGCCCAAGACTAAGGAGATAAGAGCTACCTATGAAGCCATGCTCAGTGTTATTCATCAACAAGAACCCTAACTCCAACAATACTTTTGATCAGCAAATGGAGATGATGGTCTTGATGATGATGTTGGTGTTGCTGTTGAGTTTGAGGAGAAGCAGTTATCTCTTGAAATCGGGTTTCATCCAGAGGTCACAGGAGAGTCGGGCAAGGGTTCAGTTGAGTGCATAGGGATTTGCTACTCGGTGTATTTTTTGCTTTCTGTTTCTGTTGGCTTTAGGCCGCTTGATGTAATCGGCCTTTGGGGATATCGTTTCTTTTTTTTTCTGTATTGTGCCGACTTGATTTCCTTCTGCGACTTTATAATTGCATATGTTCTTATCGTCTTATTGTTGTTGTGATTTAATTGAACTTGTTCTTGCCGTCTTACTTGGTTGCGGCTTATTTGTGAACTTTTGCTTAGTCGTCTTACGAAGTTTGGGGAGGATTGCACCACTAGGGTGGCGATCTCACCGCCAGTATGTCGAAAGTCGTACTTCGGGAGGTCGATGTTTATTCATGCGACCTCCTTCACTACAAGAAAAATAGTCTAAAAAGATATTTAAAAATGTATTGATAGATTACCTGTAACTATACTTGGTCTATCTCCACACTTATTACTAATGTCATCTAAATTAATGTAACAATAGGTAAAGGACTATCACCACACTTATTAATGTATTAAAAAGTAATTTATAACTACATATATATTACAGTGTATTGTTATTATGACACTTACAAGTTCCATAACACATAATTTTTATTATAATTTTTTATTTCACATTATATTTATTAGTGTCATGATAGCTTTTTAAAATTTACATTCTTATTATTAGTAGTAATAATAATAAATACAGTAAGTAATAAAAATAAAATACAATAAATTAATAGATATTTCTATTTTCTTCCCCAAAGAGTAACTAGATCAATAAAAAAGTTGCAATAATAATTAAAGTGTACAATGTAACATTGAAAAGATACAAAAAATTCTCAATTCTAAATGACATTAAAGACTTCATCAAATACATTATCACATTATTAGACCAATCATTCCAGATAGGAAGATGTCTTCATAAAACTTTAAGACTGTTTACTTGCACTAGGATAACATACAATCATATTGTATCCAACCTCCAAGAAACTGTCTCGAGTAGCGAAACGCTAGAATGTCTGCACAACACAAGGTTCTCGAACATACAACTTCAATCTTGGCTTCTTGCTTTTGATTACCTCAAAATCTCGGAGGCTTCGAAATTCACTGTGTTATTTTTTCAGCAGTGAGTTTTGCTGGAACTCGCAACCATTACACGACTTGAGCATTCACTGGTATCCATTAGGGACAAGTGAGGAGGCAACTTAAGAAGAAATAACATACAATCAGTAGGATAATATACAATCAATAGACCTCATGTACAATGCTGCCACCAACATCTTAATAGCAGATTACATCAATAACACCAAAGTAATTAAGATTATTCACTATTGTGCATGCATGTCTAATATGCCTCGAATCTTCTTGACTGATGTATAATGTTGCATATATACAAAAGAACCAACTTTATCACCCACTAGTATTAGGTAGCAAATAAACAGAGGAAACAAGTCATAAAGTTTTGATCTGGTATCTGATGAGAAGTTCTAATCTAAGGGTGTGTTTTGAAATTCTAAAAACAGCTTTTAGAAGCACTTATTTTCAAAGTTATCTCTCACTGAAAAAATGTGATTCTGGAGGTTGTTTTTTAGAGTTATAAAACATACACTAAGTACCTAATTGATCCGCCACATACAAGTGCAGCTACTAATCATCGAAATAAATTACATTGAAAGAGAGGGGAGGAAATATTTGGTATGGGATACCTCATCCGCTATTTCAGATTGTACAATCCGTGAATCCAAAACTTGTCCCTGAAATCAATTCAAAGCAATTTGTTATGTTGGAATACCTAGGTCTGATAGGGGTATCAACACTCCTAAGAAAAAATATTCCGACTACTCCTTTTGTGTACAGATATTGAATAGCACCATAATATGACTAGTTACATTAGGCATAAACATGACTTACACAATATGAAAAATGGGAGAATCCTTGTTTATATCAAAATCCCTCCTGAGCAAGATTCCCAGGAGCAGAATTATGAAATAAAATCATTTCGCTGCACACTGCAAATTTGTACCAAATTAGCAAAATTAAATGTAAATGGACCTCGGTCTTACAGTACTACTATATAATAAATCGAGTATTCCCCTTGAGAATCAAATAGTAAATGAGGTAAATTCTAAACTGAGTACTCACCTTGAAAATCAGAATCAAATTGGGTACTCTCCTCAAGTAATAAGAGCTAGACATTTCCATTTACTAGGACATAAAATATTCTCTAAACTACATTCAATCACCAACAAACAACAGGTTCAAAGCACTTAAAAGTACTTTGTTGCAGTATAATAACACATAGTATGAAATAATTTAAATGTTAGCTAGGTCCTATGTCTTGCATATTTAAATGACAATTAGAAGTATATATAATTCAATAAGACAAACATACATGTGAGAACAAAATATCTAACTAGTTAGGATTATGTGCTTAAATAGATCTTTATATACCCTCCAAATCAAATCAACCAAAGGAATTCTAAATCTCAGACTCTACCTAGCATACAAAGGCAGCAGAAAAATGGAATTGCTCAATTATCATTAGATTTCAGAATTAGAAAGTAGCAATCAAAAGAAACATCTTTAATCAGCTACAACGAAATTGAAATTGGAAGCTTATTCTTCTACATAACCTCAATCAGTAATTCCATGGTTGAAATCATTAATCAGTCGCATAAAACCCCCAAGATATCCTCATCCTTGTATAAGTGATACCTGCAGCCACCAAAAATTCAGCAAAAATACATAAATAAATTGAATCTAGGTTACATAGAAGATGAAAACTCACTCTTTTTCACCCAATTTCACTTCGGTCCCACCATATTCAGGTAAGAGAACAGTGTTGCCTACTTTAACAGCAACAGGGACATTATTCACTGCTTTGTCCCTCAGGCCCGATCCGACTGCAACCACTTTACCGGAGTTAAAGCATACATAAAAGGATACACCAGCATGGCTACACTTGAATTTAGAAAAAGAATCGTTTAATTCCTCATTCTATTATAGCAAGTTTTAAGAATGCTTCCCAGAAAAAATCAGAATGAAGTGTACAAAGATTTATCCAAAATTTCACGAGCAAAAATTCCATAACCAAGAAATAATATCCCTAATAATCATCCTAATAATCATCCTAATAATCATACATACCTTCAGAATTAGAATAAGAAACCTTTTATAAAGAAGAAATTTCAATTTAGAGGTATAAAAGGAGTGCGGGTGAGATTACAACCGCTAACCTGAATTAGCTTCAACAATTTTCGTAGAATGCTGAACACGCAGACGAGGAAGAATATTGTTGAACGCATAATAAAAAAGAGATTTAGCAGCAGATGAGTAAAGTTGACGTCTGGGTGAAGAATTGAAGGGAGCAGATGAGCTTCAGCAGTTGTCGATTGATGGAAGGAGGATTTGGCCTATTGAATTGGAAGGATTCAGAGAGGAACAAGTATTTCATAAATTCAGAAAAGAACGGACTTTGAACCGTCGGGCCACAATTTGGTTTTCCCTTCTTTTTTTGAGCGCCGATTAATTTTGATATCCCGCTCACTCTTGTTTTGATTTTAGAGAGTTAAAATAAATTAATATTATTAGTTTAGAATTATTAATTCTCCAAAATTAAAATAAGACTAATAATACACTATTTAAAAGTCCTAATAGTACTGTACTGCTACACTTTGTTAATAGTGTGTTAATAGGTCATTGGATAGTGTAGTTTTAGGTTGTGGAAATTTAGTGTATCAATAGACTACTTTTTGATACATTTCTTTTATAGTGTACTAAAGTAAAAGAGTATTAGGCCTTTTTTGTTGTAGTTTCGGTTTGAACACATAGGAATTTTGTAAAGAAAGATAACACTTTTTTGAACTTGGCTAAGCTAGTACAAAGTTGTGACCTCTGACCTATTGATAGTATTTTTTTAGGTGAGTCGCATTCCTAGGGTACTGAGCCTCTGTGCCATCTGGATTTTCGGGCTCATAAGCTCCATTGGGTAGGCATCTTAATATCTTTAGTGGACCTTCCCAATTCGGGCCAAAAGTCCCATTAGGCACACCGAGTACTTTCTTTAGCACCATGTCTCCCTCCTTGAATTTTCAAAGTCATACTTTAGAGTTATAGTACTTCTCCGATTGTTGTTTGTATCTTGTGTTTCTCATATTGGCCTCTAGTCTCTTTTCTTCAAGTAGATCTAGATTTCTGGCAAGAGCTTTGTCGTTATGGTCGATCGCGACCTACGATGTCCGGAGGCTTGGGAAGTCGACCTCGGAAGGTAAGACCGCCTCGGTTCTAAAGGTTAAAGAGTAAGGTGTCTCCTCAGTTGAATTTCAGCAGGTCGTTCTGTATGACCATAAGACATATGGCAGTTCCCTGGCCCATTTACCTTTTCCTCCCTCAATCTTCATTTTCAAGGTGTGCTCGATAATTTTGTTAATAACCTCGACCTGACCATTTGATTGGGGTTGGTATGGTGTGGAAAAGAGTTTGGTAATCTTCCATTTTTGGAAAAAAGTGTCGATTTTAAGTCCATCGAACTGCTTCCCGTTGTCGGATATGATAGCTTGAGGTAGGCCGAATCTGTAGATTATATTCCGCCATATGAACTTGATGACATGATCCTGGTCTATGACTGCCATAGCCTTTGCCTCTGCCCACTTTGTGAAGTGACCAGGGCGTATTTGATTTTGCCCGGAGCCGTTGGGAGTGGCCCAATGATATCTATCCCCCACTTTGCAAAGGGCCATAGACTGAGGATGCTGGTGAGCTCTTCTGGGGTGACCTTGATTGAGGGTGCAAAAATCTGGCATCTGTGACATCTTCGTGCGTATATGATAGCATCTGCCCTCAAGGTCAGCTAGAAGTAATCTTGTCTTGTAGCTTTGTGAGCTAAACGATTGCCCCCCAGCGTGGTTTCCGCACACTCCCTCGTGTATCTCCCTCAGGATGGCTTGCCCCTGTTCTGGTGTGATACATCTGAGGAGTGGTGTGTTGAAGCCTCATTTATATAGTTCTCCGTCAATGAGGGTATACCTGGCGGCTCTCAACTATAATTGCCGAGCTTTGACTCAGTCTTGTGACAGGTTGCCACTCTTCAGGTACTCGATGATGGGTGTCATCCAGTTTTGCTCGGTTGTTGGGGTGTCTAGGGATGCAACTAGTGTCTAGGGATGCGACCAGTGTGTTAATACTGGAGGGGTGGGAGAGTCTTGTGATGGTGACATCCTTCATCTCTGCTGGCCCCTTTGAAGTCACCAGTCGAGCTAGAACATCGGCTTGTGAATTCAGATCCCGTGAGATTAGTTTCACACGTACCTGTTCGAATTTCTGAAGTAGCCTTTTCATGACTTCTTGGTAAGTCGTCATTCTGTCGTCTTGAGCTTCATATTCCCCCGGGACTTGATAAGTTACAAGTTGGGAATCATTATGTACCTGAAGTCTCTTGATACCCTTTGCCATGGACATCTCCAAGACACTGATGAAGGCCTCGTATTCGGCCTCATTGTTTATCGTTGGGAAGTCAAAAGTTATGGCATTCTGAAAAGAGTTGCCCTCTGGACTGAGTAGGACTACCCCTGCACCTGACTTGTGAGAGGTTGCTGAGCCATCTACAAACAGTTGTCAGGGCGGGCCGGTCGAGCTTTTGGCCTCTGACGGGAAAGTTAGTTTGACTATGAAGTCGACCAAGGCTTGTACTTTAATTACCGGGTGAGGTGCGTAGGTTACTCCGTATTGCCCGACCTCTATGGCCCATTTGAGACATCGACCTGTTGTGTCAGGTCGATGAAGCATGTTCCTTAGAGGTAGGGAGGTGAGCACTTCAATCTGATGGTCGAAGAAATATGGCCTCAGTTTTCTAACGCTCATGACCAGAGCGTATGCCAGTTTTTCCAGAAGTGGATACCATAGCTCGGTTTCATTCAATGTCTGGCTGAAAAAATAGATGGGGGAAGGGCACCAGACCTTCTGCCCGAACTAGCACTGCGGTTAATGCGGTTTCTGATGCCGCCAGATATAAGAACAGTTTCTCCCATGGAACTGGTTTTGATAAGATGCTCACATCTGTCAGATAAGCTTTGATCTTGTCGAAAGCCTCCTGGCTTTCTGCGGTCCACTCAAACTTCGACTTCTTGCGAATTGTGTTGAATAGTGGTTTGCACTTGTCCCCCATTCGAGAGATAAATCTGTTTAGAGCAGCCAGGCAACTTGTTAGTTTCTGAACCTCTTTCACATTTCTGGGGGCTCCCATGTCCAGAATCGTCTTGACCTTTGCTGGATTGGCCTCTATCCCTCTCTTGCTGACCAGATGTCCTAGGAACCTCCCTGATTCAACCCCGAAATGACATTTTTTAGGGTTGAGCCTCATGTTGAACTTCCTCAGGATTTCAAAGGTCTGAGCGAGGTGGGCGAGGTGATCCTCCTTTTTAAGGCTCTTGACGACTATGTCGTCCACATAAACTTCCACAGATTTATCGATCTGATCCGCAAACATGTGGTTGACTAACCTTTGGTAGGTCGCCTCTACATTCTTCAAGCCGAAGGGCATCCTTTTCCAGCTGTAAAGGTTCTTCTCTGTCAGGAAAAAAATATGTTGTTGATCTGGCTTGTGCATGGCTATTTGGTGGTAGCCAGCAAAGGCGTCCATGAAAGACATCATCTCATGACCAGCCGTGTTGTCTATCAGGTGGTCGATGTGCGGCATCGGAAAGAAATCCTTTGGGCATGCCTCGTTGAGATCGGTGAAGTCGATACAAAGTTGCCATGTACTGTTAAACTTTTTCACCAAGACGGCATTGGCAACCCATTGTGGTTGGTCGACCTGAGTGATCAGGATGGTATTCAACAATTTCTTTACTTCTTCAGCAAGTGCCGCATACTTTTATGGGCTATCGGCCTCCGACTTGGATCGATATGAAGTCGATGGCATGCGACTTGTGGGTCATGTCGACCATATCCTTGTGTGACCAGGCGAAAACATCCAGGTTCTTTTTAGAAAGTCGATGACTTCTCTCTTTAGGTCATCAGGTATCTTGGAGCCTATGATGACCTCCAAATCTGGTCGAGCTGGATCTACCTTAACTTTCTCGAGTTCTTCCCCCGGGATGGCTCTTGGACCTTCTTGTCGGGGGTCATCGATTTCAGCCTCGATTAGGAACTCTTCAGGTTTGGGACCTATTCTTGGATCGAGGTCGCCTTGGCTTCTCTTCTTATTTGTCTTTCAGTGTTCAATTCATTACATTGCATATCGCTATCTATTATAAGTATTTGTTTACTAAATTTAAATGCGGAATTGAAACAAGATGAAGAATAACTGAACATCCCCTTGCATCCACCTGGTCGCCCTTAATGGTGTCGACCAGCCCATCTTTCGTGGGGAATTTTACACAAAAATAATAAGTTGAGGACGCAGCCTCAAACTCATGTTCAAAATGCCTCCCGAGAAACACATTAAAGGAACTCAGGAGGTCGATTACAAGAAAATCTAGCAGCCTAGTAGTCTTAACCTTTTCGTCTAAGGTAGACACTAACTCGAGGGCTAGATGAATCATGCTACTCCAAGCCGTTTCTGGGCAGAAGTCATCAACACTGCATGTCATACTCAGAACAGATGTTCTCTGCCTAAGGCTCACTTCAAAACACCCTATGAACTGTGGAAGGGCAGAAAACCTCGTGTTTCTTACTTCCATGTTTTTGGGTGCAAGTGTATCATACACAACAATGGGAAGAGCCAGTTGAAAACTTTTGAGGCCAAGTCAGATGAGGGTATATTCTTGGGATATTCCTCAACCAGCAAGGCTTTCAGGGTGTTCAACAGGCGAACCCTAGTTGTGGAAGAAATACCACATGAGGTCTTTGATGAGACATCTTCTGAACAAGAGAAACCTGCATCAGAACAAGCTATACCAGATCAACCTGTACCTGATGCATAGAAAATGGATCAGCTAAGTATCAAGGAGAAAGGATCGGATCACGTAACAGTCTATGTTCCAGAACTTGATCTTACTGATTCACCAGGTCAATCATACCCTAAGGTACGTACAACTGTCAATGAAGAAGCTGGTACAGCTGAGACAGTAACAACTGAATCATCTGGTTCAGGGGGAAAACCTGATGTTCCTACGGATAGACATCAGCACATGATGAGTCCAACATCAACTGAGACTTGTCCATGTCAAGTGGATCATATTTCTGCACCACTCCCAATCTCTAATGATGAACTACTATCAGAAGAGGATGATGTTCTCCAAACTGATGAAAATCAGAAAGAAGGACCTGGATAACCAGTCATCCAACTGATCTGATCATCGGAGACCCATCTGATAGAGTTAAAACTAGACATCAGATTGGTGAAAGTGCCATGTATTGTTGTTATCTGTCTTTGAAGGAACCAACCGAAGTAGAAGAAGCTCTGCAGGATGCAAATTGAATTTTAGCCATGCAAGAAGAACTGGAGCAGTTTGAAAGGAATCAGGTTTGGAAACTGGTGGACAGACCAACCCATCAAAATGTGATTAGCACAAAGTGGGTATTCAAGAACAAGAGAGATGAGAATAATGTCATAACCAGAAATAAGGTAAGACTTGTTGCTAAGGGGTATTCACAATCAGAAGGAATTGATTATGATGAGACCTTTGCACCAGTCGCTCGCCTGGAAGCCATTAGGCTGTTTCTGGCATATGCTGCCCACAGAGGGTTTATTGTGTATCAGATGGATGTAAAGAGTGCATTCTTAAACGGGGTACTAGCTGAGGAAGTTTATGTTGAACAACCTTCTGGCTTTGAAAAAGACGACCAAGTGTACCGTTTAAGAAAAGCTTTTTATGGCCTGAAACAAGCTCCTCGAGCTTGGTATGATACACTCTCTCAGTTCTTGATAGACAGTGGATTCACTAAAGGAATAGTGGATAAAACCTTATTCAGAATAGAAGATGGAGAAGATATTCTGATGGTTCAGATTTATGTGGACGACATAATCTTCGGATCTCCCAACAAGAGTTTATGTGATAAATTCAGCAAGCTGATGCAAGGGAAGTTCGAGATCTCCATGATGGGTCAGATGAATTACTTTCTGGGTCTACAGGTTAAGCAAAGTACAGAAGGAATATTCATCTGCCAGGTGAAGTACACTAGGAATTTGCTGGCCAAGTTTGGAGTTCAAAACTGTAAGGAAGCCAGAATTCCTATGATGACTGGATTCAAGATGGATTCAGATGAGAATGGTCAGAAAACTAATCAGAAAGAATACAAGGCTCTCATTGGATCTCTACTATACTTGACTGCCAGCAGACCAGATATAACTTTTGCAGTAGGTGTATGTGCCAGATTTCAGGCAAATCCAATGCAAAGCCACCTGGAAGCAGCTAAGCGGATTCTTAAGTATCTGAAGGGGACAGTAAACCTTGGTTTATTTTACCCATCAGATGATAATCTAGAGCTTAGTGGGTATTCTGATTCTGATTATGGAGGTTGCAGAATTGACAGGAAGTCAACCTCAGGTACATGTCAGTTCTTAGGTAGTAAACTGATCTCTTGGTTTTCAAAGAAGCAGACATCTGTTGCAACATCTACTACTGAAGCAGAATATATGGCTGCAGGAAGCTGTTGTTCCCAACTGCTCTGGCTAAGTCAGCAGGTGAGGGATTACAACATTGTAGCTAAGAACGTACCTATATTCTGAGACAGTAATAGTGCTATTGCAATTACTCAGAATCCAATTTTACATACAAGATGCAAGCATGTGGATGTCAGACATTATTTTATAAGAGATCATGTTGAAAAGAAGAATATCATAATGGAAAAGATCCATACTGATAAGCAGAAAGCTGATATTCAAACCCAGCCACTAGCTGAGGTCAGATTCAGAGAATTATGCAATGAGCTTGGACTTCTGGACCTTGGAGAAAGTGCACCAGAAATGTTTGGTGGACTGGTCTCCAAGACCAGTTGGTTAAGAAACTGACCAGATAGAAAGAATCAGTTGAGTAAGGTACCTCAACTGATCATATCTGATCAGAAAAAGGAATATCAGATTAAAGGAAAACTGATCAGATTAGATGTTCAAACTTTGTAAGTCGATTTAAGCAAGATTCAACAAGCAAGTTGCATAAGTATTAAAGCTACAATCGCATAAGATAAAAGAGTCAACACAACAATGGGTTAAAAGAGCTTTCATTGATAAAGACCCGGAGGTCAATTTTTCCTTACAAGTTATAGTACAAAAGACCCGGAGGTCAGTACATAAACCCTAAACCCTAAGCCCGAAGCCCCTAGTCCTACAATCAATGGGACTCCCAGTTTTAAATGAACACGAGTGTCATACATGTGGTGCAATACACTATATGGACACAAGTGTCACATGTAAATATTGAGATTTAGTCTGATCCAGATCGTGTATTATCCGATCAAGATCGTATACTAAATCCATATTACATGTCAGATGGAGTCTAGTGATGCTAATCTCGTCATCTCGATAGGCGCACAAGGTGCATACGGTCAGGAGAAGTGTCTTCTCATTGCGACGGCAGATCCGCCACCCCGGTGGTAGAGAAGCTTGGCAATAATCGTATGATCATTCTTTGATGAAGACGAAAGCAGTAATGAGGGAAGCACATGGTTGATTTGAGAAGCTGAAATCATTTGAGTAGGGTAAAAGAAGCTTTTTGCCGGAGGATTCGCCGAAATTAAGGGTTCACCGGAATAGATGACTTGAAGATGATAAGTATGGTAAATGGGTTGTGTTGTGTGTTTAAATCCTTTGTTCTATTTATTGAGGACAAGCGGGGGTGAAAATGTAAATTTGATTTCTCAAAGCTCTTCAGAGAAATTGGCACCTCAAGGACAGCTCGTAGGTGTTACGCGACACATGGTTGGATTAGTTTACGGCGTGTGATATCACAAAGTGTCCAGACCATCATTGCAAGAATGTCACATCATGCCGACTTAGGGAATCGAGGCGACTCTTCGATTTCCCGAGATTAAGTTTTGGCGGTAGCACTCATCCCAAGACTTGACTTGATCAGAGTGGATCAGATTAGTTCAGCAAAAATCTGATCAGATGGGAGTCTGGCCAGATAACGAGGATCAGTTGAGTATGGTACGTCAACTAATCAGAAAGATCAGTCAAGAATTGAGCAAAGATAACAGTTGAAGGGGGAACGTCAACTGATCAGATAGGATCAGAAGGAGACTGATCAGATAAGTGGGACATTGTTGGGAAATACTAAGGGATAGGAAATACTGATGGGAACGTCAACTAAGAGATTTTGGAATGTCTAAGAGTCTGTGGACTCGACCAATTCTGCTATCGACATTTGAACAGTGTACATATCATTGAATCACTGGAATTTCTGAGAAGGCTAAAGGAGACGGACGATAAGGAGCTTTTCCCATTCGTCGGTGGGCACAGAATCGATGTCACCAACTAGGATCTCAGAAGGATTTTTGGTCTTCAAACAGGCAGGAACTACCCTGATGAGTTCACAGTTGGGATGACAGATAAAGAGTATCTGCAGAAAGTGCTATTGAGGCCTGGGAACATCACACACCTCACAAATGTCAAGGTTCCCTACCTCCGAAGGAAGTATAGGCTGCTTTTCGAGATTGTCTCGAAGGTCATTCTTGGGATAGCATTCAGCCCATATGCTCTAACCTAGCAAAAGCAGCATGTGATGGTCGCAATCATTGAGAAGGCCCCAGACATTAACTGGATGGGGTTATTCAAACATCGGTTGCTGCAGGAAACTGAAAAGTTTGGCAAAGACAAGGATAATCAAGTTGTGCTGACCAAGAACATCTCCAACATTCACAAGGTCTCGATAATCCTTGCTGATAAGCTTCCCCACGACTATCCTTGGTCAGAAATTGGTCAAAAGCCATACTTGGATAAATTCAAGGCATTGTTACACAAGGACGAAGAACTGTATGGGCTACCTGATGATGACCCAACACCATATGTGTCGAAACCTAAGCACACATCATCTGTGCAGACAGAAGGGAGAGCCCCATCAAAGGCCAGAACGAAGAGAAAATAGGCTGTGAGTAAGCCTTCTGACGCAGGTAAGAAGCGAAAGAAGAAACTCACCTCTATGTTGTCAATGGGGACTGGAATGCCTTATGAGGGTCTTCAGGACGAGGACAACGATGTTGAAATTCTGGAATCAGAAGGGTTACTGCAACTTGAGTTACCTGGTAAGGAGACTGCTGTGAGTTCTGAACACACAGTAAGTACAGATCGAGAGCAGACAATAATGGAGGAGTCTGATAAGATGGAGGTTGGTGATGCTGCAGAAGAAAATCTTGAAGAGGCTCAGTCTCGACCATTTGACTTAGCACACCTGAGCACTCTATTTTTGAGTCGTGAATCCCCTTACTTTCCCAGATCACCTACCCCACCATCACCTCAACAAAATTCACCCTTACCATCTTCCCCCAAACAACTCACTACCCATCTTCAACCTGATCAACCAGTTACTCAACCATCTCAACCAGAAACAACCCAAGCTCGGTTACCTGATCCAACACCAGTTGAGACAATACATCCTGATCAACCCTCATCTCAACTGGAAATTCCTCTAAGTCCACAACCTTCAATCAACCCATCTGCACCTCAACCCACAGAACAACCAAATATTACTACACCTCCTCAACCTCAATCAGATATAGCCATTGAACCACAAATACACCCATCTGAGCCAACTACCTCATCTGCCCCAGGTCTGAAGCAGTTGAAGAATCTGCTGAGACTATGCCTAGAGATGATCTCTATGTCTCAATGTCTCACAACCCCTTCAACACCAGAACACTACTTGAATCTCCAGATGAAGAGAGTCCAACGCTATACATTCTGAAGCAGCAGGTAAAGGAGTATCTGCTTAAACTGTGCCCATATTTGGTTAATCATCCTGGTCTTCAGCACCAGATTGAAGAGATTGTATTCTGGAGGGATGTGAGGTTGAGAAGCATCGAGGAGTTTCTGATCCTCATGGAATCTATGGACTCAGATTACTTTGTGGATCTGGAGTTGAGATGCTTGGAGAATGCAGGGGTTGAAAGCGCTGCTGAATTGACTTCTGATGATGATATCAGGTGGCTAATTCATGACAGGTTTGGGATTGCCAGGGAGTTTGAAGAATCAGAAGAACCGCAAGCTGATGAAGACTTTGAGGAAGCTGCCGATGAACCATGTATGGGTGCTGCAGATGAGACCCAGCTTGGCAAGGCATCAACATCTGAATAGACTGTTGTGCTGGGTGATAATATTCTAGATCTTATGACATTGAAAATACAAGATATCTCTGCAGATCTGATGAAGCGGTTCGAAGAAGAACAGAGGCACCTGGTTGACAGAGAGAGGATGTTAATTGTGGAAAAGATCACCCACATGCATGATTCTATCCTCAGCTCTGTAATGAAACAGGTTGATCCTCTAACTGAGAAGCTAAGGATCCAGACTGATATGCTTAAAGAGACGCAGATTCTCTTGGAAAGTGTCTGGGGATCTTTAGAGAGAACTGACTCCTGTATGGATCTTGGCTGGAAGAGATTTGAATGTTCTGTTGATCAGACCAGAAAGGCCATTGAATCAGGTTTAAACAGGCTACTGGGTCCTTCACCTACTTCTGCAAATGTCCAGATCACTTCTCTTGCTGTGGAGGAACTTAAGGAGGAGATGACGAGTCAATTTCGGGCTCTGAATCTCAGACTGACACACCTTTTTGATGCAACCAAAAAGGGGGAAGGACAAGATCAAGAAAAACAGATGAAGATGGTAACTTTTGATGCGAAAATACCAGAAGCCACCCTATCTGATATACCTGATGTCACTCCGTCTGAAGTCAAGGTCATTCCTTCTGATGCCAATCTTTCTGAAGAACTGAAACAAACCGTGGAGCAACACATAAAGGAGATCGAGGCTCAAGGAAAAGAAATCACGGAGCAGAAGTCAACTTTGTCGGAGGTTGTTTCCAGAGTTGACAAAATCGAAGATTTCTCTTCTTCTGTGCAGAAAAGGATGGAATCTGATTATCAGGCTAAAAGCCTTGAACTTGCAAAGAAACTCGCAGAAGAAGATGAACAGGCCGAATCTGAGCAACCTGTGTTAAGAAAGAAAGGCAAAAGCAAGATGATTAAATCAACTGCTACTGTTTGGGGACAAGATCAGATAACAACTACAAAATCCAGAAGCCAGTTGTCTTCCGAACAAACTCAAGAGCAGAAAAGGCAGAAGATAATAGGAGCTGCCATTAAGAAACAGAAGATGGCAGAGGCTGAAGGACTTAACGTAGCATACATCCGGAAGCAAAGGAAGAAGGAAGCTGCTGCAGAAGATATTAGCTGGGAAGAAAGAGCTTTTTCGGAGACTGTTAAAGACATCCTCGTTGCTCGGGAAGATCTGCTTCCTAAGTGGGACCAGATCAGGGCGGAATGGCTCTGCGATGTGTACATCTTGGAGATGATTCCGATTCATCAAGACCAAGTTGCCAATGATGATGAATTCCGAAACTGGTTAGAAATAAAGTACCCTGATTTCTACCAGATTGTTATGAAGGAAGGAAAGATTATGTCGTTAATACCTAAAGCTCCTCCCTTCGAACAACTTATTCCACCACTGCGTCCAGATAAGAATCTTGATCTTGTCCAGTTTAAGAAAGCCTATTATGCATTTGCAAGAGGATGTACAAACTTTTTGGTATCCCGGAACATCTTCAAAAATTCAGGCAAGGTTGAAGAAGACATCTTAGTATCAGATGATATGTATTTTCTGTAATCATGCATCTATCTTAATAAAATACCCTATCATTTTCTGATTCTAAGACAACGACTCATTGTCTTCTGATATGTGCATCTGAATTATTATTTACATTTCAGTCATGTTATATGTTTTTCTGATTAAGTGTTTTGGTTCCATCAAAAAGGGAGAAATTGTTGGGAAATTTGCATTAGTTTTGGTGGAAGTTCCAAAATAGGTTGTAATAGGACCAATCAGACCTGTTAGCTGACTAATGATTTAGAATCAGGATAAGATGACCAGCTGAAATGCATAGACAGCTGATGTATAAGATAGGTCACATATTGAGGGGGAACTCAATATGTATAGGTCAGGTCTGAAGATCTGAAGACAAGTAAGTTAGAAGACCAGACAAGTCAGAAGACCAGACAAGTCAGAAGACCAGATAGGTCAGAAGACAAGACAAGGTCAGAAGATCAGACGATCACATAGTCAGATGATCAGGTGAAGACATAATAAAGCTCAAAGCTCAGAAGACCTGAAGATCAAGACCAGAAGACCTACATCAGCCGAGTCTGCTAGTTGAGCTAAGACAATTGACACCAGAAGACTCTATCAGGTAGACTGATAAGTTTTATCTGATCAGGTCAGCTCACTCCAGGTGTCAACTGATGTTTCACCAGTCATACGTTGTTGATCTGAACAAAGAAGAATGTCAACTTTAGTTAGTAGAACAAACACTAAAAAGTGTACTTGTTAACCAATGAGAGCAAGACACGTATGAACGGAGCTGACAATGCGGGATTCGGCGCTGCATAGTCAAACGGCTATAAAGGACACTATTCACACTTTCGGCCATGCTGTTCCTAAAGCACGTCACATCCCATAGTTCTTAGCACAGAAATCTTATCCTTTAGCTTAGGCTACCGAAATACTAGGATAGATTTCCAGTTGGAACACAACAAATCTTATACCCAAACCAAAAGTTAGGTTAAGTTTGTTTTAGCAAGATTTCAGACTAGTGTTGGGAAATACGGGGTGCCCGGATCTATTCGAGGTGTATTTAAATACATATTTAAATTATTTAATTAATTACTAACATGAATCAATCCTAATTAATTCAACATAATAATTAAATAAGCAACAACAACATGCGTACACGTAAATCCTAAGCATGCAGAATCTAGGAGTTACGAGATTACATACCTCTTGTAGAGACAACCGTTGAGACGATGGATCAACCCAAAGTACCTTCTCAAATATGTTCCAAGTCCATGAACGTAATCCGGTGGAAGGATTCTCACGAACGATTTTAATAAATGAGAAAACTAAAAATATTTGCCACCATCTTTGTGGATTTCTAATTTTTCCAACACATGGAATTGCATTGGAGATGAAAAATTCATCCCCTATTTATAACATAAGGGGTGGTCGAAAATTTGGTGTAGAATAGGATGGAAAAATATTTTTCTTGATCTCCAAGAAATCTTGAATATATCTCATATATTCATTTTCCCATAATTAAATATTCCTCAAAATCCCACCTCCTTATTTTATAAGTAATTTTCGAAAATTACCTATTAATGGGGAAGGAAAAAGATCTTTAACTTATCTTGAATTTATGGGATAAACTTGTATCTCAAGAATACTTATTCCACAAAATCTTTCCAAGAAAATCTTTTCTCCCTCCTTCTTAATATTTTCGAAAATATTGGAGAAAAAATAGGGCAATAATATTTTCTTCTCCTTTTCATTAATTGGACTTTAATTTGGGCTATTTGAGGGGCCTTTAGGAGAATTAAGATTGGATCTCCAATGGGCTATGAATTTATAATATTAAGCCAAAATATTATTCAAGCCCATTAATATTAATTTACTCCACTATAAAATTATTATTGAACTATCCATCTTAATCCATATTACGATTCTTCAATAATATGGCTCCCGGTTATTATTTTCCGTGTTTAAGATTATCTAGTCCATTAATTAATTAAGCCACTGAAAAAGCTTTATATTAATTAATATCTTTATCCTTGGAGTAAAGACAGCTCAACATTATTATCCATACTGAAACTAAATTTTCACTTGCAAGATTTGGTATGATAAAGCTTCTGAGCCCACCAAGGGGACAAATCAAGCAAGACGTGCTTGCACACTATTCTCCGTATTAAATCTTAGCAATCGTCGTGTAACTAATAATATTGCCCAAGATATAAGGTATCGAATCACGTTGATTCTCTTCCCATCATAAGTTAAAGCAATAGTTATTAATTTCACACGATCCTATTTAAGGAACGAAGATTAAGAAATAACGAACCACTGAGGTCTAATTCTTCTATATTCAGTGTTGAAGAATTTATCATCCTATAGGTCCTATTCAGCGCATCATAATGCACTAGTGTAATCTCTTGGTCAAGACAAGCCAATCTGAGCTTTACATTTCAACCTTTCACGATGGATTGTTCATTTCCATCTAGGTTGTGAATTTTGTACTTAGTTACGAGGAACTGTTAATTTGATCTTCCGTGATCTGGTATCACCAAATTAACTATAATGTAACACGTACTATTTATTGAACATGTATGCAGTAAACATATATAACATTCATTCATATTTAATGCAACAGTGATAAATAATTTATTTCAGTAAATAAATAAGAAATTCAGCTTGGTTATACAAAGTAAAAAACATACTTTCCAGTATAACCCCAACAATCTCCCACTTATACTCAAAGTCTGCTTTTAAGTATACTACAGCACGTCTCGTGTTCTACGTGACATCTAATGTCACTCACATGAATCTATTTCTCCCACTTATACTCAAAGCAGATTGACAATGCTCTTGGCACCCATTTCTTCCACATGTCTCTCGAATGTATTTTGAGGCAGACCCTTTGTGAATGGATCTGCTAAGTTGTCTTCCGATACAACCTTTGCCATCTCTATGTCTCATCCCTTAACGATTTCTCGTATAAAATGGTATTTTCTTTCTATGTGTTTGCTGGCTTTGTAGGCTCTCGGTTCCCTTGAATTTGCAACTACTCCGGCATTGTCACAGTAAACCATGATTGTGCTGGGAAAATCCGGAACAACGTCCAAGTCCACTAAGAAGTTTTTGAGCCAAACCACTTCCTTCGCTGCTTCACAAGCAGCTACGTATTCGGCTTCCATGGTAGAATCGGCGATGCATTTCTGTTTAACGCTTCTCCATGTCATGGCTCCTCCTCCCATGCAAAACAAACTACTCGAGGTTGACTTCCTGGAGTCTATGTCTGATTGGAAATTTGAGTCCGTGTAACCGACGGGGATTAGACTGTCTGACTAATAAACCAACATTATGTCCCGTGTCCTCTTCAGATACTTCAGAATGTTTGTAACTGCAGTCCAATGCTCTTTCCCGGGGTTACTTTGATATCTTGCTACCATGCCTATGGCAAAACAGATATCCGGTCTCGTGCACAACATTGAATACATGAGGCTTCCCACAGCCGAAGCATAAGGAATGTTCTTCATGTCATCTATCTCTTTCTGTGTCTTTGGACACATTTATTTGGATAAATGGATTTCGTGTCTGAAAGGTACAAAACCTTTCTTGGAATCTTGCATGCTGAATTGCTTCAAGACAGTGTCTATGTATGAAGCTTGTGAGAGGCCGATCATCCTTTTGTTGCGATCTCGAGTGATCTTGATCCCTAGGATATGACCAGCTTCTCCCAAGTCCTTTATATCAAACTGTTTTGATAGTCATGCCCTTACTTCCGAAAATGTCTTTGCATCGTTCTCGATGAGCAGAATGTCGTCTACGTATAGTCTTTGCATCGTTATCGATGAGCAGAATGTCTTTGCATCGTTCCGAAGACTCTCCTATCCCCAAGAATCGCTCGGGTTGTCTAACGACCCTCCCACTGCGACGAGGTTCTGGTTGTGTAGGTGTGACGCTTGGTATATCGACTTGTACAGTCGGCAAAGGAGTTGGCCCTCTAAGTTCTTCTAAGGTAATATCACTTATAGGCTTTCTATCGTTCATATAGTCTTCTTCCAAAAATCTAAAGTGCGTATTTATTACGACCTTTTGATCTTCGGAACCATAGAACATGCATCCTTTAGTTCCCTCGGGGTATCCTATAAATAACCTTAATTCCGAATGTGCTTCCAGTTTATCGGCTTCCTTGTCCAACACGTATGCCGGATACCCCCAAATTCTCATGTGTCCCAAGATGGGCTTGCGCCCTGTCCACAATTTCTCTAGGGGTTTTGGGAACCGATTTGGATGGCACCAGGTTTAGAATGTAAGCTGTTGTTTCCAAGGCGTAACCCCAGAACGATTTTGGCAAATCCGCGTAACTCATCATTGATCTGACCATTTCCAAAAGTGTTTTGTTTCTTCGTTCTGCAACCCCGTTTTATTGGGGGGTACCGGGTGCAGTCAACTGGGATGCAATCCCTTCGTCTGACAGATAGTTCAAAAGTTCATCGCTGAGCTATTCACCTCCACGGTCAGATCGTAGAAACTTGATACTCTTTTCTTTATGATTCTCTGCTTGAGCCTTAAATTCTTTGAATTTATCAAAGATCTCAGATTTATGTCTCATTAGGAAAATGTACCCATTGCGTGAGTAATCATCGATAAATGTAACAAAATACTCGTAGCCACCTCTAGTTTTGATTTGAATTGGACTACACACGTCAATGTGAACGATTTCCAACACTCCTTTAGCTCTAAGGCTTCAAATGCCCTCTTGGTCTTTTTACCCTCCAAACATGATTCGCAGGTTGGAAATGGTTCAACCCGGAGGGACTCCAATGAACCATCTTGGACCAATCTTTGGATCCTATTTGGATTAGTATGATCTAATCTTAGATGCCAAAGAAGTGTCTCGTTTACATTAGTTGAACATTTTCTTTTAGTGCTCGAAATGGTCGATGTGTTACATGATGCATTTTGTGAGTGATGTGCACAGTTAATAGTATAGAGATTGTTCCGTAAAGTTCCATGACAGATAAACACATCGTTACGAAAAATAGTAACTTGTCTATTAAAATGAACATAATATCCATCAAAAAAAAGTTTAGAAACAGAAATAAGGGTTTTTCGAAAAATCGGAACATAAAGAACATCTCTTAAAATTAAACTTATGTCTTCAAAAGACAGGTGCACATCTCCCACTGCTTCAGCTGCCACTCTCGTAGCATCGCCTATCGTGATGAGGATCTCACTTCCACTAAGCTTCCAGGTCCGTTTGAACCCTGTAAGGTGAAACAAACATGATCAGTGGATCCCGTATCCACTACCCACGAATGGGTAGCATACGCCACTAAACAAATTTCGACAACTAGTGCGTGAGAATTACCTTTCTTTCCATTCCGCTTGGGTTTGGAACATGTCCACCTCCAATGTCATTTTTCACCGCATTCCAAACATTTCCTCTTACTTAGACATTCATTTTTTATAGAATTTGAGTAGAATTGGTTTATCCTTTTTGTCTCCTCATCATTCTTACCACCAATTGGCCTAGAATGAGAAGAAGACTCGTTTGCAATCAAGTTCGCTTTCTTGCGCTCTATTTCCTCTTCGACCAAAGTAAGAGCATTTACAAGATCATCCACAGCAAATTCCATATCTTCCATTAGATATTTTACATAGGGATGATCATAGCTCTTTGGCAGAGAATTGAAAATGAAATCAACTTTAGTTTTGAAATCACATTTTTCGCCAAGAATTACAAGTTCCTCAAAAAGAACCAACCCACCCTAAGAACGTGCTCCCTTGCGGTCGTTCCTTCTTCCATTTTCAGCTTGACCATGTAATGTTTGATGCTTTGGATTGCCATATGGGCCGGATGTGCAAACATCGCTTCGAGATTTTTCATAATGTCTGTAGCTGATTCAAATCCATGATGAAGACGTTTCAATAAATCTGAAATATGTGCCAAGATTATATCTTTCATCAATTCATTGGCCAACTCTCATTCATTATAGATCATCTCTTCCCATATACTAGCATCCTTAGCTGGTTTTTCGGGTTTTGGCGTGTCAAATACCCATTTGGATTGTTGTGCCGTTAGGACAATCATAAGTGTTTGTTTCCAACCAAAATAGTTTGCTCCAGTAAGCAAATTGTCTTTCAGTATATTGAACAATGGATTAAAAGGTCGCGACATGATGAAACTAAAATAAACATACATCTTGTGTTAATATCCGGATTAACACAAAGAAAATCACATAATTCGATCACATGATTCATATTAAAATCTCAAAAAAATACGAACATGCATCAATCAACATCTTAAACCAATTTAAATGAGCCACGTAGGTGGGTCATCATTTAAATCACATTTAAGCAGGTTACAAACAAGAACATTTACAAACCTTTAATTAAAAAAATTTAACTAATAGTTGGATCCCATTTAACTAATATAAAATTGACAGGGACTTCGGAGAAGTATATGCATATCAATTTTATACCTAAGTAATAACCATGATTAAATACAGAATTATTATTTCATTTTGAACGAGCCTCTTGGGAGGGTCATCGTCGCCACTAGTAATAATTCACAATCATCCTTTTGAGAATTTATTCATGTGAAAGCTTTCTTTTGGCAGTCCCTTAGGGGAATTTTTCCAAAAGAATTCACAAATAAATAAATCATGGAGGTCAAAATTAATTTGATTCAAAACCAAATTAATTATATAAAACATACTTAGTAATTTTTGAGTTTGAGATTTTTCACAAGCAATTCTCATGCAAACATATTTAAACAAATTAAATAAAGCATAAGAAAATACAACAATAAACCAAGCAAAACAGAAAATAAACATATTGGGCACAAATTATCCAATTGTCATGGTTTGATTTTCCTTGGCTTGATTTTGAAGAAACACCGTCTTGAATTTCTCCCACTCGTTCGTCTCGAAAAAAAATTCCATCTCGAATCATCACGCCAAGTAGCTCGCAGTCGGGATGCACGTCCGCATCCGGCCGGCCCCTTGGCCGAGCGACCGCCCCCATGCTCCAAGGCACATCGCGTGTCGCCCCTATGAACTTGGCAGCCTCGGCAGGCGTCGCCCGGGTTGCGCATATCTTGTAGCATCCATCCAACCACTGCCTCGGCGACTCACTTCACATGCGCGCCTGCGGTGCTTGGCGCTTCCGTCGCTCCGTCAAATCTGCTTTCCGTCTTGGCGTCGTGGCCGACCCCCCTCTGGCATCATCGCCGCGCCACGCCAGCGCATCTGCATTGTCCTTGTCATGCGCGTGCCTCCCTTGGCGCGTTTTGCGCGATGCACGTCGCCCGCGTACGGTTCCGGGTTCGTTTTAACTCCTCGTCTCCGTCTTCATCTTCGATCAGGTTACAATTTATTTAACGAGAAAATAAATAAACCTAAATCTAGACTAGTCTATTTCATTGAACAAATCAAATAGCCTAATCTGCTCGTGGATTTTCTCGAGAAAAAAATAAAACGAAGCAGGCAATTAAAACCAATCATACGCATGAAAATAATAAAACACATTAAATACCATGACAATTGGATACCTGCAAAACAGATCTAACAATTCTACTATCCAATTTTCAATAAAATTTAATGGCCAACAAATTTAAATAACAATTTAAATCTGAGCTTAAACCGAGGCTCGATGCGATGAATTGGGAAATACGGGGTGCCCGGATCTATTCGAGGTGTATTTAAATACATATTTAAATTATTTAATTAATTACTAACATAAATCAACCCTAAATTAATTCAACATAATAATTAAATAAGCAACAACAACATGCGTACACGTAATTCACATAAATCCTAAGCATGCAGAATCTAGGAGTTACGCGAGTACGTACCTCTTGTAGAGACAACCGTTGAGACGATGGATCACCCCAAAGTACCTTCTCAAATATGTCCCAAGTCCACGAACGTAATCCGGTGGAAGGATTCTCACGAACGATTTTAATAAAGGAGAAAACTAAAAATATTTGTCACCACCTTTGTGGATTTCTAATTTTTTCCAACACATGGAATTGCATCGGGGATGAAAAATTCATCCCCTATTTTTAACATAAGGGGTGGTCGAAAATTTGGTGTAGAATAGGATGGGAAAATCTTTTTCTTGATCTCCAAGAAATCTTAAATATATCTCGTATATTCTTTTTCCCATAATTAAATATTCCACAAAATCCCACCTCCTTATTTTATAAGTAATTTTCTAAAATTACCTATTAATAGGGAAGAAAAAAGATCTTTGACTTATCTTGAATTTATGGATAAACTTGTATCTCAAGAATACTTATTCCACTAAATCTTTCCAAGAAAATCAAGAAAATATTTTCTCCCTCCTTCTTAATATTTTCAAAAATAATGGGGAAAAATAGGGCAATAATATTTTCTTCTCCTTTTCATTAATTGGACTTTAATTTGGGCTATTTTAGGGGTCTTTAGAAGAATTAAGATTGGACCTCCAATGAACTATGAATTTATAATATTAAGCCAAAATATTATTCAAGTCCATTAATATTAATTTACTCCACTATAAAATTAATATTGAACTATCCATCTTAATCCATATTACGATTCTTCAATAATATGGCTCCCGGTTATTATTTCTCATGTTTAAGATTATCTAGTCCACTAATTAATTAAGTCACTGAAAAAACTTTTTATTAATTAATATTTTTATCCTTGGAGTAAAGACATCTCAACATTATTATCCATACCGGAAATAAATTACCACTTGCAAGATTTGGTATGATAAAGCTTCTGAGCCCACCAAGGGGACAAATCAAGCAAGACGTGCTTGCACACGATTCTCCGTATTAAATCTTAGCAATCGTCGTGTAACTAATAATATTGTCCAAGATATAAGGTATCCAATCACGTTGATTCTCTTCCCATCATAAGTCAAAGCAATAGTTATTAATTTCACTCGATCATATTTAAGGAACGGAGATTAAGAAATAACGAACCACTGAGGTCTAATTCTTCTATATTCAGTGCTGAAGAATTTATCCTCCTGTAGGTCATATTCAGCGCATCATAATGCACTAGTGTAATCTCTTGGTCAAGACAAGCCAATCTGAGCTTTACACTTTAACTTTTCACGATGGATTGTTCATTTCCATCTAGGTTGTGAATTTTGTACTTAGTTACGAGGAACTGTTAATTTGATCTTCCATGATCTGGTATCACCAAATTAACTACAATGTAACACTTACTATTTATTGAACAAGTATGCAGTAAATATATATAACATTCATTCATATTTAATGCAACAATGATAAATAATTTATTTCAGTAAATAAATAAGAAATTCAGCTTGGTTATACAAAGTAAAAAGCATATTTTCCAGTATAACCCCAACAACTAGGGTTTCTAGTTCTGATTTCTGGGATTGGTTGAGTGAGAACTCTTGAAACATTTGTTGTACTGTGTTGGACTAACACATTAATCTTAGTCCAGTTGGTTAAGTTGGTGCCCCTGCTGATAGGGAAGAGTGGACGTAGGACAAGTTGTACGAACCACTATAAAAATCTTGTGTGCTTTAATCTGCTTTACCTGCTTTACACTATCTGCTCACACCTGTTTAACTTTTGCATGCATATTCTATGTCTGAATCAGATTTGCACCAAGCAACTGATCTGATCAGTTTGGCACCTTGTCATCTGATCCAATACAGATAACTTAGAACCTGATTTGGTAAACTAGTTTTTCACACGGGTTAAACTTATCTTTCGCATATCATTTAAGTTGATAGACACCGATCTGATCTACTCTCAAGCGATCAATAAGTTGGATATCAGTCTGTTGTGTACTAAAATATGTGGATTATAGATTAAGCTGTGGCTTAATGATCTTAGTGACACAAACAATAAATGTGTAAAGTGGATTGTATTTATGTTATATGATTGAATGAGAGAATAAGTGTGGAGCAATAAATTTGCAAGAGGTTTGGTAATGCATTTTATTTTTTTCTTTCTTGGTCATAAATGACCCATATTTATAAGGTTTGGGAGAGTGGAGCTCACTCTCCCAGATTACAAGTACAAGCAGTCGAAAGTGACTCTGTGAAACATTAAATGCTACATGATTGATGTGACTCAGGTCGGTGATCGCTGGGAGGTCGTTCGCGGCATGGTGAGCTCACGCATCTCGCTGGGATGTCGCCCAAGACAAATCCGAATTTGTAGGGATTTAGCCGTTTAGCTACTCCTAGCTACTCATCATTACCGTCATTTACTGACATATCTCTGATTATGACCATCTTTAGGTAAGCTCCCTGGCGCTGCTCTCCTGTCACGGGTCAAGTCATAATAAATGCTCTGCAAATGTGTCAGTCCGAGGTGAGTGGCGGCTTCTTAGGTCGCGCGTTTCACCTTTGATCTTCCTTTCATCTCGTTATACCCCCCGAGGTGATATACATGTGGCAAATATGTTCTCGTCCTTCCTTGATCCATTCCTGGTCGCATCTGACCTCGCGCGATATGCACACAACAATAGCCCCTAGATCGTCGTCCTATGGTATCTAATGGGGGGCAAGCTACTCAGGCGTTGCCTCAATTGTGGTGCACGAGGTCCCAAAGCTTCTGGGGCACATGTGACTATCGTCTCATAAATGAGCGTGATGACGGCAGCTCGTCTCGATTGTCGTGCCTACTGGGGCTAGGTGATGATGGCGCGTGGGTTCCAAGCGCGGGATACGAAAGGTCGTGGGCTAGACCACGCGCCCTAAACCCCTCCTATAAATATGCCTTTCCTCTTCCATTTCTCATTTTTTTGTTGGACTGAGATTCTGAGAGCATATTCTTCGTGATTTTCTGCAACATTTGGGCTTTCGTTCGATCCGAATCGTTCCTAAGGTAGACATTCCCTTTTTCTTCTTCTTATTATCCACATTTTTCGTGATCGAGAGCTCTGCTCCGATTGCGGCGATCCACTGGCGGCGGGGCCGAAACGTCGATAGTGGACATTTTCTCAGAGACGGTGAGTGAAGCGCCCGTGCTAGTTAGGGGAGAGGTCACATCGAAAAAGCGTGTGACTCCCCAGAAAAGTTTTTGGCTCCCGCCGAACTAGAAATTCAAATCCTGGAAAGGGCGGGAGAAGAAGAAGATGTCCCCAGCTCGGGGTCGATCGATTCTGCCAAGTTCGATTTCTTGTTGGATGAGGTCATACCCGATGTGCCGAGCAATGACGACGAGATTGATGATGTTGATCGCAAGTTGTGAATAGAAGAGAGTATGGCCCATCCTCGCGAGATGATCCCCAGACCGACTCGGGTCCGCAAGGATAGCGTTTTTTTTGCTTCGAGCGAGGTGGTTAGCTTGGTGACTGAAGCTGAGCTCTTCTTATGGAGGGAAAAATTCTAAGTTCCTAGCGACGTTCACTTTTGGGTCCCTGGGTATGAGATTGATTATGCCGACCAGGTCCCTGATGGGTGTGTGGCAATAAATTATGACACGATGAAGGCTAGGCTCCGTTTTCCACTTCATCCTATGATCACCTCGCTGTTGTGGTTTTAGGGCCTAGCTCCGACCCAAATTACTCCTAATGGGTGGAGCACTATCCTCGAGACCTTGTCGTTGTTCGGCCGTATCCAGCCTCGGGCATTCCCTTCTGCCAAAGAACTGAATTCTCTAATTTCTTTGGCGAAATGGGACAAAGATCCAGGGTATTACTACGTGAAAGCTCGCCCCCACATGAAGATAGTTGAGGACCTCCCTAGCAAGGTCTAAGACTGGAAAGAGAAGTGGTGGCTGGTGGGGGGAGCCTGGCAGAGTCCCGTTTTTGCCCTAGGATCCCTCGGATATCGCGAGATTCCTCGCGACTATGCGATCTTTAAACGTAAGTTCTTTTGCTCTTCCCCTTTCCATAATACTGATTTAACTTCTCCTTCCTATTGCAGCTCCCAAGAACTCCAAGATATCCGAGCATTCCCTTCCCTTCGTGATCCGGCTGATCCAGGTGTGTTTGATTGACCTAGACGAGCGGTCGCTGGTTATCCTTCAACGGTTGAAGTGTCTGAAATTTGCGGGCTTAACTGTTCCACCTCGGTCGTCGCTGGACGCCGATCTTCCCGGTAAGCATTTTGGGATTTTACTTGTCTAGATTCGACCTCTTTGGTTATTCATTGGTCATTTTCTAATTTTCTGTTTGTCTCCAGTTTCTTTTATCGAGCCCATCCGCTTTACTTCTGCTAAGGTTATCGACGAGATGCAGAACCTGAACGCCGAGGAGATGCGCGAAAAAGTTTCTCGTGCCCTGGCACTGTCTAGGCAGTGATCGGACCAAAAGAAAGAGGCTGTTGCAGGTGGGGCCGTCGAGACTCCCCTCCCGAAAGCCAAAACTGCTGCCGCCCCTGGGCGAGGTCAGAAAAGGGGGGCCTCCGATGTGCGAGCATCCGGGGGGAGTTCCCTAAAGCAAATCTGGGCATCCGTAAACATGGATGTGCTTCGTAACTCCCCGAGCGGGAAGGTGGTGCTTTCGGGCTCCGTTGGGAATCCCGACACGATTGTCGAGATCACCCAACACCGGACTCGCGAGCCTGATGATCGTACTTTCCTCGGCTGGAGCCCGGACTTCCGCCGACGGTATATTTTGTCTTACCCATGGCTTTATTTCTTTTTTTTCGTTCGAACATTTTGTGTTTACGCATGGTTACTTTGCAGATATAAGCTAGATGACGGGGTGTTTCGGGGGGAGTCAACCCACAATTGTCTGTGGTCGCGAGCTCCTGTTGCCAATGATGCTCGACCCTCCTATCTCAAGCAGATCACTGATGATGCTCCGAAGTCCTGGACTTTGGATCTTCACGAGGAGGCCCATACCCAGCACTTCTCCGAGAACCTGACCTCGGGGATTGCTCACATGTGCCGCTCCTTGGCTTTCATTGAGAGGAGCCGGGAGCAATAAGGTCGGGCGAGGGTCCAGGCACAGAAAGCCTAGGCGGCCTGCACGATGATAAAGGTGGATCTGGAGAGGTTGACGAAGGAGCGGGAGGCTGTTATCAATGCAAAAGTCGTAGCCGAGGAAAAGTTGAAGGAGGTGACTTGGGAGCGAGATGATATGGGAAAGAAAATCTCACAGATGACGAAAGATCTCGAGCTCCGAGATAAGAAGGTGAAAGAGAGCATGGACAAGACTGCCGAGGTGGAGGATCGGTGTCGCCGACTAGAAGCTGTGGTCCATGATTTCCCTGTTACCATCAAATTGGAGTGTCATCATGCCTCCAATATGGCCTATATCCATTCTTTCTCCAATGTTGTCCGAAAGGTTCACCCTAAGTTGAATATATGAAATCCCTGGAATACCCTTAATTGAGAGCAAATGCACCAAATTAACCTTCCTCCAAAAATCAACGGCGAATACAAAATTCCCTCCTCCCGCAATTAAATTAAAATTACGACAAAATTACCTTTCAGGAACGACAAAATTATACACAGAAATAGGTACAACAAATATATTTAATGTCTCTCCGATTAATAGCTGCGTCAAATGTCTAGAAATTTGGAGCATTCAAACACATTAATGTTCTCAGTAACTCCAATTCAATGCAGTGCCGTTGCGCCCACACTTAAATAATTTCAATTTCTGAAACGATTATCGAATCCCTTCTTTTCTGTTTTTCAATAATTTCATGTTCAGATCAACCATATTCATTTTTTGTGCATTTCCTTAGAATCCAGCTGTTTCGGCTGAATCGGCGTTTTTCGTAGATATTGCGTCGATGTTAATTTGCAGCTTGTGGGATTTTGAGAGAAATATTGGTTTTTCATTTGTTTGTTTTTTTCCCTTTATAGCTCGAGAGTGTGATTTGTGGTAAATATTAGGGTTTTACTGATTCTCTTTTCGTTTTCTCAATTCGTTAGTGTAGGTTTTCTTATTGTTCAGCCTTTCCGGAATTTCAACTTCGTTTTGATTTCATTGAGAACAGTTATATTTCATAGTAATTAGGCTTTATGTTATTGGGAATTTTGCGGAAAAAGTTGTTATGAAGCTATTTGAAGATCAAAGAAAGCTTGGAGAGGAGATTTAGGTGAAATCTGGAAACGAATGTTAGCCAAGTATGCCAAGCATTAGAGCTCCAGCTACCAAGAAAATTACCACACTTTCTGTTAGTCCAACCATATACTTTGAAATCCTTTATGTTGTGTTTTGATCTTTTCGCGTTATGTTTTGCTACATTTCAAATGTATTCATGGTTTACTCATAAGTTAGTTTTACTCATAAGCTAATCCTTTTCGCTTGATAATAGGTGGCTGTTAAATGTAGGCCATTAACTGTGAGGGACCATGGTCGTGACATAGTAAGAGTGCACAATGAGAAGGTTGGTTACTTCTACAAGTGAAGAGAAGTGCTTTATGAGAAAATTTTGATGAGAAATGTGAAGTACTGTTTAATGCAGGAAGTGCTTGTTTTGGATCCTGACCTATCCAAGGACTACCTAGATCGCATTCAGAATCGAACCAAGGAGCGCAGATACACCTTCGACTATGCATTTGGCCCTAAGTCTCTAAATTTGGTATGTGTGATCTGTGCATTTATTTAAGATAGCGATTAGTGATTAATTGATCAATCTATTGAGGTTCTTTTAATCGGTGAAATTAAACATATGCAACACGAACCTTTTTCTGGATTCTCTGATGCCATGCTCCTACACTAGCTGTTATCTACGAATGATAGGGAAGAAAAGATGGGTTGCTTTAATCTGTTCAATTTGATATCTGATTATTTAGTACTCCTTAGACACCATGACTGTGGAATGGAGGAAGCCGGATCTCAATATACATGCTGCAGTGCAGATCTCCCAATTCAAGTTATTAAGCACATCATGGTGAACAGTTTCCAGTTAGTTGACCCTAAAGGATAATATATTATGAAGGGGATATCTGTTAGTAGGCCTATTTTTGGAATCATATCATGATCTCTTCTGTTGGTTGAATGAGCCTTGAGCTTGTTAAGTTGCATTTTCCTCTATTTCTTGTTTAGAATAGGCTGAATAGCTGGTCAGCACTTTGCCTATCTTTTGTAAAATCTATTTTTGGAACTCAGAAGCCAATATTGACTTATCTAGACATAGTTTCAAGTTTGTTCAGGTCCAAATAGGTGAATGAAGGTTTTTTTTTTATTATTTTTTTTTATATCATTGCCAATGCTTTTGTTTGGAATCTTTTGAATAAACGTAGATAATTGAGGATCGTGATTCTTTCTTCAGGATGTCTATAAGAGAAGTATATGTTCGACAATTGCGGGAGTTGTCCAAGGTCTCAATGCAACTGTTTTTGCTTATGGTGCCACGGGAAGGTATTTGAAATTTTAATAGCAATTGCAGTAATAACTGTTCTAAAGTGTCTGACATGACTAATGAATGTGTTGGATTCTATTATTCCAAAAGATTGCAGAGTAATTGAGCCATTAGGGCTTATCTTATGTAAAGTTGTTGATATTTTGGTAGCCGAAAAGTTCTGAATTAAGTATTGCAATTATCTGATTTTAAATCTTACCATACTTGTGTTCAATAATCATAGTTTTGAAAGGTGCACCCGAGGCGACAGGCGGTCGGGGCTATGGGCTTTTTTAGTTTTCTTAGGGCGATGATTGAAAGGCGCGCGTCTGTGTTTGCCTTTTGTGCCTTTTGCGAGGTGACGAAGGCACACCTGAGGCGCGTCTCTTGGTCAATTTCTTAAAATTTTATTAACAGTTTAAAGTCATTTTTTTGAAAGAAAGCAACACTTTTAGAGTTGTAAAACAATAAATCGTATAAAAAATAGATAAAAACATAAAACTAGGGTTTAGAAACACTTAAAGTCTCTGCCTCCTCCCATCTTTACGAATTAGAGATGACGATGAAGTCTATCTTCACTAATTTAGACATTTAGTATCAATTTCATGTTTACATTATGTTGAAATGTTTATTTATTGACTTTTGGTAGTAGTATTACGTGGCTTTATGTGTTTTACTATAGAGAATATGTGTGAAATCAGTATATAACATCATAAAATGTTGTTTGGGAGAATAGGGAGGAGAGGCGCACCCAAGGCGTGCGCCTCGGGTGCTCCTTGCGCCTTTAAAAACTATGTCAATGATGTGTATCAGCTGCATTCAATATTTATTTATTAAAGAAATCTCTTTTGACCTAAGGAGTCGTCGCTGGAATTATTCAACATATTCTCTCCATAAGTTTAAACCTGGAACTGGACCAGTAAAGAAGCCACCATTTATTGTTGACTGACCATTAAACCTATCTTCCTATTTTTACATCGAGGAGATTTTTAGCAGCATTATTTAAGGATTCATAATTACAGCCTTTGTGAGCTTTACTATTCCCTTTCACTACTGGTGAGAAATGCTAATAGCGTTTTGTAAAAATATCTTTATTCAAATGGACTTTAGATCTTTATTTTTTTTCAACAAGCCTTTAGTCACATATACCTTTTTGAACCTGTCATTTGTTATTGTTGGCACACATTTTGTTTTAGAATGAATACAATGAACTTTTCTATTTTGGAGTGTTCTACATCAGAAAGAAATTCATATGCCTGTGATGTCATTAACCATATTTTGGGTCCTTCTCAGTGGCAAAACATATACGATGGTTGGAACTCGAGATGACCCCGGACTTATGGTTCTCAGTTTAAATACAATTTTTGATCTTATCTGATCCAAGCAACTCAGGATCTCTGACACTCAGGACTCAGTTGGGATTATCTGAGGTATCTGAAAGCAGCTCAGGATCACTGTCTCAGTAGACTTTGACTCAGAGTAATCTGTGCTTCTCAGAACCTAACCTTCAGGATTATCTGACCCAAGCTGACCTCAGTAAGAAAAAAGTTTTAAAATACTGAACACGTGTATTCCCCCCCATACACGTGTAAGACTCGTTTCCACCGGGACCAACATAAAGAAACTAGTGTAATTCTCAGAAAAATATAGGCACGATAAATGCTCATGTATCGGACTACCAGAAGATGATCGACAATCTTCAGGTAATTACACTTCTCTTATAAATCTAAGGTTCTAGGACATGAGTCATATGAGAAAGCAATTTATTTGCAGAGTGAGGTTAGCCGGTTGAGAAATGAATTAGCTGAAAAAGAGTTGCAGCTTAACGCTAAGCCTACTGAAAGGGCAGTGGATGGCGAAATTTCTTTGTTGAACTCACTGAGCCAAGAAGCCAGTGAAGACGTCCAGGAGAGGATTATTGAACTCGAAGAAACTAACCTTCATAATCGAAAGGAGCTCCAACACCTTGATGATGCTATCGCGAAACAACAGGTTACACAGTGGCTTCTAAGCCCTCTAAGGAGCTTCTTTTTTTCTCCTTTTTTTTTCTATTTTTATTGATCTATAAGTCTTTTAAGAGAGATTCTCAATCTGAGTTTCGAATAATTTTATTTGTATATAATGAGCATTTTTAATGTTTAGCCTATGCATTATGATTGCAGGCTATTGAAAATGATGGGACTGTTGTGCACGCTTTGCAAGCAAGGCGTCAAGTGATTCTTGACAATATTCGTGATAATGATGAGCTCGGTGTTGGTTATCAGAAGGTTATAGTTATACCTCTAATGTTCCATGTCATATTAATATTTCTCTATTAACATAAAACATTATCTCATTTTTTATTATGCAGGAAATTGAAGCAAACGAGAAACAAAGGTGTCAACTACAAGATATGATTGATGAAGCAATTAGAAATAATGGCAACAACCCATATATGGGCATTCTGAGTCAATACAGACTATTGGTAAACATATACTCTCTCCGTCCACTAAAACTGTGCTCATTTCGTTTTGACATGTTGTACGGAAAGGTAAATTAAGTCCATTTATGAATAACATAATTGATTGTGAGTAAAGTATAAAGATAACTTGAGTTATTAAGTGATTTTTGGACGATGAAGATAAAAAAAATTGTGTCCATAAACATACTTAATATACCTTTCCGTACAACATGTCAAAAAGAAATGAACACATTTTTGGTGGACGGAGGGAGTATTATCTATTTGCTGCAACGTTTTTTATTTTTACTAGAATATATTGAAAATTAATGTAACCTCATGCATTCTTGTCGGCTTTATGTGTTTCTTATTTCCTCTCTCCATGCATCCAGCACATACATTTTCTCTTCTTGGAAGACATGGTTGATGTTTGTTTTGGGTTTCAAAAACCAAGATTTAGATTTTGAAATTTAAAACTGGTTCTACTTTGGGATTTTTAAATCCGTTTTGAAAAACCACCACTACAACACCAATAAACCTACTATAACATATTCCAATACAACTAATTCTCTCTCTTTATATTTTAATGTATTTACATCAAAATTTACATCATCCAATCACACTCAAAAATAATAATAATAATACATCTTCATTCACTCTTACACATAGATTTTTCATAAAGTTAAATCTCATCCTACTTAAAAACCGAAAACAAACACACCTTATTATTTATCAGGATTTCAAAATCCCCTAGATTTCCAAAATTGGTTATTAGAAGTCACTTAAAACTCTAAACAAACATCACCTTGGTGTTTTCCAGTTCTAACTTGGGGAAGGGTTTGTGCCCTTTCAAATTTAGGAGTATAAAATCCATTTGAACCTTGAAGTTTTATGCTGCAGCGAATTACCAACACCGAGCTTCAATTTGAAATGGCAATAAGAGATCAAATTATTAACAGCCAAAGAGAAGCACAGAGAAACTTATGGAATCTGCTCATGAGTTTAGGACTTGATGAGAAACAAATAGTAGAACACGGAGTAAAGCAAGGGATAGCTGTAGAAGAAATCAAGAAAATTACACCACTTGGGCTGTCTCATTCCCCAAATTACCGTTGCTTCTCTCCTCAAGAACGGGAATTCGGTTCAAGATCTTTTGCTGTGGAAAAACCGAAGCTTACTCCTTTTTTTAGAGAGGAGCACCACGCGTCATACTATTATGTTTCTCATGGGTCATCCCCATCAACCAATCAGCAGTGGTGCAACAACCAGCCGAATTCTTATTTTGATCATCAACCATCACATGGCTTTGGAAATTCTTTTCTACAAACAAGAGGCCATATCTCTCCAGATGATAGGAGTAGTGTTTCATCTTCGTCTTTCAGGACCAACTTTAGGCAGCAGCAACAACAGGTATTCCAATGATCAAGTTTTTTGGAGTAACACCCGGGTGCACCAGTTGCACCGTGCAATTGATGCACAACTAATATTGTTTAATGTTTAATGTAAACAACTAACTGTTCAGTCAAAAACTAATGCCTTTTACTAAAATAACTAATACCATTTTAAAAATGCACTTGAGTAGGTGCGTAGAAGTATTTGCCCAATTTTTGGAACCTGTGAACTTGTATTTGGGATCCGAATATACTAGGGCATGAAACAGCATCAGCTTTTGTATTTGTTAGCATAACTTGCAAGCTAACTGATTTTTTTACTCAGTTGCATAACTATAGTTATACAATAGTGGAGTGACCTGTTTCTTGTTTTCATAGCGATTTCTACAATTATCTGTAATTTCTTTCAGGATGAGTGGGTGGGTATTGGCTAATGGGCAGCAAGTCAACATGAATTCATATGTACGAATGAATAGTAGTACATGGGATCAAAACAATGCTATGACACCGCGAGGTACTTTTGGACATCTTGCGGTGGATCAAGGTGGTAATAAGGTTGATTCCCAGCATGGTTTACCGAAAGTTTGGACTCCCCGAAGATAACACTTGCTTCCTTCCATGTTACATCCAAGTTCAATGGAGAGCAGTTTTAGTTATCTTCGTCTTTATCCACTAATTCGAGTACATTCATTCATTTTTTAGTCTCTTCCTTTCCTGTCACTCCAAATGTATATATGCCATGGAAGGTGATTTGTACGAGTAGCTGGATTAGTTGTAGGCGTAATTCCACTCAAATCTTTTTGGTAGTTTAATTCATCTTATAAGTGTTCATGTTACAGAAAGAGAATAGAAGGTAAAATTGTTAGTGCATAGATAGAATGTTTTTTTTTTTCAGGTCTGCAAATAAGCGCTTGTAAATTTGTGATGAATCCTAGGAATATGGTAATTTCGGATCCAACACAAAATCGATATGGAAATTGCTATTAGTGTCCTAGACTTGTCATGTTGGTCTTAACCTGTTAAATTTGGGAAAAAGTTTTGATTGCCTATATGATTGATTGGCTATATGATTTGATACTTTGTAATTTTATTGAAAATTTTGTATTTTTCTTATCGTGATATATCGTTTACAGTGTATTGTCGTAGACTACTATAATATAATGAGGGACTCTTGTGTGAGACTGTTTCATGCATGAGATGGATCTTACACTTGACCCGTATGACATTAGCCCGTCTTTCAGATAGACCTATGCTATACTGAAGAATGAAATTCCAATTATTCCCTAATTATCTCTAAATCAGAGGAAACACAAAACTGCCCACCTCCATACCAGCGAGAACGACGAGCTCTATTCCCACATATCCTCCATATTTATTTCTTAAAAAAAAATCGCCGGGGCAGTCGTGCACTGTGTTCGACATCTTGCCGGTGAATTACACCTTCAAAGTTCAGGCCATGAGTGTAGAGAAGCTCCCTTTCATCCTCCACAAGTACGCCAGGCTCATGTCTTCCCACGACAAGCTCTCTAACTTCATCTTCTTGGGCACAGTTTGGTGTCTTAAATAAAATGATCCATTAATTGAATATCTTCAAAAGTCTAATTTTGTCTTTTCGTTTTTCAATCACAGGGCATGTTCTAAAAAATTTCCCTTCTTGTTATGTTTTTACCTGAAGCTTCTTGCTTTTGTCTTTGTTAATGGATATAAGTTCTTTCGATTTATTTTTTTGATTTGGATATAGAAAATAAGTCACAAAAATTTGTAATTTTTATCAAAAAAGTCAAAATACGAAGTGATGTTTGAATTTTTTAATACTTGAAACTTATCAAAATGTAACTAAAATGTAAAGTATGCGTTAATTTTACAACACATATTGAAAGAGTGTCATTTTATAGTTCTAAAATACTAGGAGTAACAACTAATAGATTGAGAGTATCAAATTTTGTTTCCAAAGTATCACTTAAGAAGTGATATTTAGTTTTGGAAGATAAATCAGAAGTGATGTTTTAATATAAAATATACTTGAGACTAATCAAAATATAATTCAAACATAGAATACATGTTAACTTAATAAACATGATATTGTAGTTAAAAAATAATGGAGTATCAATTCATGGTTCAGAGTATCACTTTTTAATTCGGGAGTATCACTTACTAGTTCAGAAGTACCACTGTTTTTTTATGATGAACAAAACTTAAAATTGATCATGACTTAAAATTAATAATGTCACAATGTAGTTCACAAATAAAGGGAGTATTAATTTATAACTCGAGAGTACCACTTTTTGATTCAAGAGTATCAATTATGAATATATAATCATCACTCTTTATTAAAGGCAAACAATACATAAAACTAATCATGTCATAACTCAAACACGAAGTACATGTAACTTAAACTTGACATTGGAACAATACCACTATATAGTTCACAAATAATGAAAGTACCAATTTATAGTTCAAGAGTATCATCTTTTTATTAAGGAACATCACTTATAAATATATAAATATCACTCTTTATCAAGGGTGCAGAAGTTGAAAAATACTAATCGGGCGGATACTTGCCGCCTAGGCGGTTGGTTGGATTTTTTTTTATACATAACCAATTGTGTTATCTGTGCAGCACTGCAGCGTGCCTTTTGTTTTTAATTTTTCTTGAGAAGAGGAACATAGAAAGTAGAGACACGCAACCTTTTTTATTGAAAAGATTAAATATTCACCAAGCATTAAAAATAGTTTCTCTCTCTCCCTTCCTCATCTTTTCTGAATTTTGACCGACAAAAAAGGGAAAGTAGCAGGCTTCTTCATCTTTTTTAATCTCTCCATTTCTCCGATCTCGATCTTTTTTTTTTATTTTACTCCAATCTCCACAGCAAGTGTCTCCTTTCTGGCTTTCTCCAATATCCACAGCAAGAGCGGCGAGATGCGGTCGGCGGCTGGAGCATGCGGCGGCGAATGTTGGCAGCTGCGCGAGGGAGGTGGTGTGGCGGTGGGCGCGGCGCCTGCACGACGGCAGCGCGACGACGTTTGTGGGTTAGGGTTTCAAAATTTTCATTTTATGTTATCTGCTCTCAACCTCAATTCGCGTCTGATGAAGATGGTGTAATGATTTTAAAATTGAATAAAATTTTAAAAAAAATGCAAAACTGCCTTTACGCCGGACCCGACTCGGCCGCCTAGGCGGCGCCCTGCGCCAGAAATGATTTTCTTGGCCGATTTTACTAAAATCGGGGCGGGCAGCGGCCGCCTAGCGCCTAGGCGGCCGCCTAGCTCGCTTTTTGCATCACTGCTCTTTCTTGAAGGCAAACAATACTTAAATTTCATCATCATAATAACCAGTGGTGCTTTAATATAAACAATATTTAAAATTGATATGGAAAAAGTGTCATTCCGCCCTTTAGCTCCAAAAATTATATAGTATTGATTAATGGTTCGAGAGCATCATTTTTTAATTCAGAAGTGCTACTGTTTTATGGACTGATGCCTGAATATTAGAGAACAATAATATTTGAATCTAAATTAAATATAACTCAGATGCTTGAATATTTGTACATGTTAATTTAAGACTGACAAATGCCCAGTATGTCGTCGTAATTTTATCGAGAGTATCACTTTTAGTTTATAGAGTATCATTGTTTTGTTCAAGAGTATCATTTAAACGGTTAAACCCAATGTTTTAAAAATCGGAACCGGAAGTTGAGCCGGATGACCCCAAAAAAAAGTTGGACCAGGGTTGGACCGGTCGGACCGGATTGAGCCGGATTGAACTGTTATGACGTCATAATAAATATTATATATATATAATATGCATAATTTTTTTAAAAATTCAAAATATAGAGTATGATAAGTGAATATAAAGTATCTAAACTCACTTCAAAGTTCAAACTTAAATTTCTAAACATAATAGAAATGTCCATTAACATAAATAGTTCCAACTTTCAAATTTCAATTTCCAAACATAATAGAAATGACATCAACAATACAAAAGTCACAAGTATTAATTTTAATTTTTATTTTTTGATATTTAATTATTTGATATTTAAAATTTTAGAGATCAATATTAAAATAGTATTGAGATGATATTATAATTTTTATTTTTATTTTTTGACAGAGGAGATGATATTATAATTACACTTGAATTCATTAAATTTAATTTTTTAGAAACCTTCTAAAATAACATTTTAAAATTTGGAGCACACTTAAATTCTTTTTAAGAAAAAATACATATATATTAATTGTATTTTATAAATAAAAAATGAAAAGCAAAGCCCAAAAAATTGAAAATGGGTTGGGCTGAAAAAAAACAAAAAAGGGGGCTCTCTTCCTTCATATTCATTCTTCTTCACTCATTCACCACCTGACAAAAAACAAAAAAAGGGGGCCGGTTAAAAAGCATAGTCATTCACTCATTCTTCAGTTTCTTCTTCAATCGGCGCCGTCGCCCGCCAAGCCATCCACCACCTGACAACCTCTCGCACCACCCGCTCTCTGCAGCCGCCGCCCACCACCGCACCCGCCACTGTGCTCGCTGCAGCCGCGACCATCTACCTCGCGCCACCGTGCCTGTTGAAAAATCGCAGCCGCCGCCCACCGCCACACCCTCTCCTGTAGATGCCGAGCGACGCAGCCCCAGCCGCCGTCTTCCCGCCGCCTGAAGGTCGCCGCCCGCCCCTTTTTTTTTTTTTTTGTTTTTTGTTGAAAACCGGTGAAAACCGGTGAAAACCGGCGGTTCACCGGTTCTCGGTTTTCACCGATTTTCTAACGGTTTTTCCAGTTTTGAGGTGGGCGGTCCAATAGCTATTCTATACACCTCTATCGGGCCGCTTTGGGACGGTTCACCGGTCCGACCGGCCGGTCGGACCCGATTTTTAAAACATAGGTTAAACCTGGAAGACATATAATAAGTTATATTTGAAAAATATCTTACTAATTAGATGTCATTATTAATTTTCAAATATACATGTAGACATAAATTGTACTATAATCAGCTCTCAAATTATTATCATATTACATTATTCTTCTTCTTCTTTTTCTTGTGCTCTACTTAATAATCTCTCATTCTCTATGTCAATGTGTCTTGCGCTTCAGCTCGGGCTCTCCAGATGAATGCCAAGAGGGTCTCAAATGTGGTGTATTTCCTACTGTTCCATCTTCCATGGCCCATCTTCTAAGCTGATTGAGCCTTTCGGAATCGAAGCTCATGGATATGTAAAACATCTCTTGTTTGTAAAACTCAGCAACGTTCAGTATGTGTTGTACTCTAGTCCAGTGAATTCGTGGTGGTGGAATTCGACGATTGAGAGATGGCCTCTCACAATATCACCCCGGCACTCACAAATTCCATTGCGCCAATTCCATTGAACACACAATGGTTCATGCATAAACCAAGAAAAAAGCCTCTACATTTGAACTTAGTCACCTACAACAAAAATTAATTACTATTATGATTGAATATGAATACATACACAAATAAGTTTAGAAATTAAACAAGGTTACTTAGCGACAAGAGGAGGGATTCCAAGTATGTTTTGGGCCCCGGAATATCATAAACTACCTTTCTAAAATAGTGATCTGGTCGGGCACTGTTATTGCGCCTAATTCCTCAACAAACACAGTACCTTTTACAGTGCAATCCACTATAAACTTCATTTGACTTCTTAAAATCAAACAATTCAAAATGCTTCTCTTCTTCCAATTTCCATATACTATCAAAATGTATCAAAACATAAATATAGCAAACAGTAGTCAAAACAGTACCATTTATTTACAAATGAATAAGATAACTATATAAGAAAAAATAATACAGAAAACTTAAACTAAAGTGTATTTAGGACTACAACTACAATATTTACCAAATAAAATAGATTATAGAAAATGTAGAAGCAACCAACAAAAACATTGATGAATGACAACTACAACTCTCTCACTGTTAAAAAAGTCCTTCATCTATATACTTCATTACATCGATAGGAGCTTATGAAACAATACACTAAAATCTAGTATTCTAATTAAGAACAAGATTGTGAATAAACTACATTCAAACCAATTTGATAGTTACAATTTTTCTTAAAGGAATTCATTCCTCCTCTTTTTCATGTTGATAAACCTAGGGGCATTCCAGTCACAAGATCAATATTCAATCAAACTATCAAGCATATGTATAAAGCTAAAACAGTATAAATTGACTTATTTAAACATATTCAAAATCCAAATATTTATTATTAATCAAACTATTGAGAAACTCATTAATTTTTGGAAAAAAACATAAATTGAAAGTGATTCAATGTAGAGATTTAATAACCTTAGTAGATAAAGTAGCGACATAAAAACTTTCTGATATAAAACATCATCAACATTCATGCTAAAATAAATAAAAATTACAAATAACCAAAATAAGAAAATGAATTTACCCTAGTTCTGCAGCGAAAAATAAGATGGTGGACGGGAAATAGAGAAGAGAGACATTAATATGGAACTTCGTGTATCGGCGAACGGGAAAGAGAGAAGATAGATTACAACACCTTGGCCGACGGTAAATAAAGAAGAGAGACAAAATAGGGAGAAAAAATTGAATGGCAAAAGGTAAAGGGCTTATTAGGGATTTGACTTTTGGGTCAGGCAGACTCGGGCTTTGTTTATCGGTTTAATAAGATATTTGATCCGATGGGTTTAATGTGGGTCAAATAAGGACCGTCTAATGTATGAGACCATCAACTCATACTAGTTTTTATCTAATATAATTATTGTATTATTGTAGATTTAATGTATATTTCCTTTAATACATATGCTTCATATATTTTGGGTTTCGTTATAGGATTAGATTGTAACCTAGTTTCTACTCTCTCTATATATGAGTTCTTTAACTGTTAGTATACAACAAATGAGTTCCTATCTTACATGAGATTAGAGCAAAAATAATTTTTTACCATAATTTGAGATTTCCTTTTTTTCTTCTTTTTTGCCCTAATCTGAGATTATTTCTGCACTAATAATAATTAGAGATTGAATTTTTTTAATTGCGCCCTACACTGAGCCCTGAGATTTCTGCCCTAATTTTGTATCTTATAATCTTTTTGCACGACTAATCTGTATATATATATATATATATATATATATATATATATCCCTTCGTCCTATTGTATTTGTCCCCTTTCTTTTGGTTGAATTGTTTAAAAAATAATATTAAAATAATAGTTAGTGGGCCTTTACAGTATTTTATGGATGAAAAGTGAGACGTATTTGGGGTAGTTGAGATGAAAAGTAAGGGGAATAATATTAAAATAAAAGTTAGTTGATTGTTATTTTTTCCTTTTATGGACTGAGACTATTATAGTGGGACGTCCATAAAAGAAAAGTGAGACAAATATAATGGGACGGATGTAGTATATTTTTTGGGAATCCTTTGAGCTATTTGAACTATTGAAATCCTACCCACCACTGTTGCAAACATATATGACCTTATTGTTTCTTATGTTGATATCAAAACTACTGCTGCGGCCCTGCGCAACTACTTTTGCGTTCTTTTTCTGTTCCTATTTAGTTATTTTTTTTTCCCTAAAGTTATTCTATAATCTCTAGTTCGGATTCTAAAATTAAATTATGGACCACAATTAAAATTGAATGGTTCCAATTATCTGATATGGTCTCGTGCCTTAATTTTTTTTTTGGGATCTATAAAAAGAAAAAGCCATGTTGTCTCGGCACCTCCTGCTACTACGGATGCAAAATATGATGCTTGGAATGTTGAGGATTGTTTTGTTATGGCTTACTTTTCTCAATATCATGGAAGTATCAATAATTAAGAATTATGTTGTTGGACACTGCCAAAACCATGTGGAATGCCTTACGAGAGATGTTATTAGAGATAAAGAATAGATGTAATCTAGTGATAACCACGTCTCTCGCGAGTCCATATTATATGAGAATTTTTTTTCATAAGAAAGATCCATTAGACAGTGAATCCATTCCTCTGTTGGTGCGAGTAAAGACCCTTATGCCCACGTCGACTTCAATGACTACTTTTTCACTTTTAAGGGAATTGCTGATATGTAACACCCAAATATTTTTAGAAGAGAACTATATATTAATGTAGTAAAATATAGATTTATGAAATAATTAATATTTAGTTATTGTAAAAAAAATATAGTTCTTATATATTTATGTGCTTATTATTTACTTTTTCTCATCTAGTAAGAAGTTAAATTTAAATTGATTAATCTAGATTTTTTTCTTGATCATGATTATATTTTGTTGAGATGCATCAAATCTCCCTCTCCAACAATTTTAGGATTTTCATCATTCCCATTAGACAAATATAAATTTCAAATTCAAATTTCATATATGCTAAAATAAAAAATCTGACTCCTATATAAAGAATTTGGACTCATAAACTAAAACACACACAGTTTGAACACTCAAAATATATCTCGAGAGTCCATTCCTAATTATTTATTACCGCAACCTTTCGAGTCTTTTTTTTCATGTGAGCCCATGGGTGCCTTGAGCAATATGCCTATATACTCAAATTTCATGTATCATGTAGCATGAGACTTTCTTAATCAATTTCTAAGATATATATAATTACTAATACCCATTGTCTTTTAACAGTTATTGACTTAGTAATCTTTAATTGTTATGAAATATATTTAAAATTATATATAATATTAGTCATTTAATTCTAAGAGACACCAATGTTGTTCTTAGGCAACGAGGAGATCGAAGATCAAAGTTATACTTTCTGCATCAATATTTACCTTTTTAATTTGAGGTGGAGATTTCTATCTTCTATTTTTGTCTTTATTTGAATATGATTTGTGATTTTATTGACATTTATGTAAGTTGTTGGGTTATGGAGCCTGAGTTGGGGAAGGAGTCCAGGGCGCAAGAGGCGCTCGACCAGTTGAGGTCGAGCACTTTCGCTCGTCCAAGGAGCGAGGTCGAGCGCGTCCAATTCCAGGGAGGACAAGGCGCTCGACCAGTTGAGGTCGTGCACTTCCGCTCGATCATGGAGCGAGGTCGTGCAGTCCAGGTTTCGGCAAGGATGGGCCAAATCTAGGGTTTTGACCCAGTTTCATCTTTAAATACCTATTGACTTGTTGTATTTGTGTATCACTCGAAAATTTAGTATATCTACTGGCTTGGTAGTGCCCCCAGACGTAGTCATTCCTGACGAACTGGGTAACCAAATTTGTGTTCTTTAATATCTTGTTCTCTCAATTTCTCCATAATTGCAGTTTAATTCCTAACAACTGGTATCTAGAGCATCGGGTTCAGAGGATCTGGTGGGAGCAATTATGATGGCTGAAGGGAAATCGCCTGTTGAGAAATTTGATGGAACGGATTTCGGATTCTGGAAATTGCAGATCGAGGATTACCTGTACGGTAAAGATCTGTATCAACCTTTGAGTTCAAAACCAGAAGATATGAAGGACGACGAGTGGAAGTTGCTGGACAGGAAGGCGATGAGTGTGGTTCGTCTATCGTTATCCAGGAACGTCGCCCTACACACAGTAAAAGGAAAAACCACGAAGGAGATGTTGGAGATTCTGACTGAGATGTATGAAAAGCCGTCCGCAGCGAACAAGGTTCATCTGATGCGGAGGCTATTCAACCTAAGGATGGCAGAGGATACTGTGGTAGCCAATCATCTCAACGAGTTCAATATGACCATAGCCCAATTGAGCTCGGTTGAGATTGATTTTGATGATGAGGTTCAAGCCCTAATTTTGTTATCTTCTTTACCAGAAAGTTGGAGTGGAACGGTAACGGCTGTTAGTGCTTCAGCAGGTAAAGTGAAACTTAAATTTGATGAGGTTAGAGATCTGATCATGAGCGAAGAAATTTGCAGGAAAGAATTGGGTGTGGCCACGGGATCAGCCTTGAGTGCAGGAAACAGAGGCAGATCAGAATCCAAAGGGAAATCTAATCGGGGTAGATCAAAGTCGAGGGACAAAGATAAGCCCAAGAAGGACAAGAGTCAAGTTGAGTGCTACAACTGTCATGAACTTGGTCATTACAAAAACCAGTGCAAGACACCAGCAAAGACACCAGCGAATGCACCAAAGAAGGATAACAACTCAGCAAACACGACCACTGATGAGGTCTCAGATGTATTAATTTTTAGCATAAGCAGTCCACTAGAATTTTGGGTGTTAGATTCTGGAGCATCGTTTCATTCGTGCAACAGGGCTGACGTAATGGAAGGCTACACTTATGGGAATTTTGGGAAGTTTTATCTTGCTGATGATGAGCCTCTGGAAATCATAGGGAATGGGGATGTTCGGATCAAGACACCGAATGGAACTGTCTTGCAGTTGAGAGATGTGAGACGTATTCCTGGATTGAAGAGGAATTTACTTTCAATGGGGCAGCTTGATGATGAGGGTTACAATGTGATCTTTGGTTGCAATATGTGGAAGATATCCAAGGGTGCAATGGTAGTAGCTCGAGGAAATAAGGAGGGAACGTTGTACATGACAGGCAACACCTGGGACAGCATTGCTCTTGCAGGTGAAAAGGGGAATGCAGATTTGTGGCATTGTCGTCTTGGCCACATGAGTGAGAAAGGGATGAAAGTTATGTGTTCGAAGGGTAAACTGCCAGACCTCAAAACAGTTGACATCGGGTTATGTGAGGACTGTGTATTCGGACAGAAAAGGGTGAGTTTTTTGAAGGGAGGCAGAACCTTGAAGCAGCAGAAACCTTATTTTATCCTGAGTTTTTCAGTGAAACCTGAAAAACTTCATGCATCTGAAAACCTTCAATTTTTCAGATTACTTTATTCACCTGGATCCAACATACCCAATTCAACTGATAGTTCCTGAAATCTTAATTCAGCCAAAGGTTTAGTCAAGATGTCAGCTCTTTGTTTATCAGTATGAATTTTCTCCATTCTGATATCCTTTTTCTCAACATGATCTCTGATAAAATGATGTCTGATATCAACATGCTTACATCTGGTGTGCAATACCGGATTTTATGAAATAGCAATTGCACTATTATTGTCACAAAATATGGGTACTTCATTGGCTATAATCTTATAATCCCTCAATTGTTGTCTGAGCCAAAGAATCTGTGCACAACAGCTTCCTGCAGCCATGTATTCAGCTTCAGTAGTACTGGTTGCTACTGAGGTTTGTTTCTTAGAAAACCATGATATCAGTTTACTTCCAAGAAATTGACAAGTTCCTGTAGTAGACTTCCTGTCTGTTGTGTTCGATATAATTATTCAGTATTAATCGAACACGTAAGAGAGACACGTGTAATATTTATTAAAATAATCATGCCCGATGGACAAGTGTGCTCGCCGCTCGCCGACCAAACAAGTTTGTTCGACCAGCTCGCCCCTTGTCAAATCAAGCAAACATACTCGCTTATGAAATCAGGAAAGAAGGAATCAAATAAGCGGAGTCAAGTCTGAGGACTCAGACAACCTGAAGACTCAGACATCCTGAAGGGTCAGTATGATCGACACCCAGATATCCTAAAGACTCAGACATCCTGAAGGGTCAGTATGCTCGACATTCAGACATCCTGAAGACTCAGACATCCTGAAGGGTCAGTATGTTCGACATTCAGACATCCTGAAGACTCAGACAATCTGAGGGGACAGTATGTTCGGTGCTCATACATCCTGAGGGTTCAGACATCCTGAAAGCTCAGATTACCTAAGAGCTCAGACAACCTGAAGAACTCAAATATACTCAATAAGGACAGTATTTCGGCATAAAACTGACATGGTTAAGTAGGGCGAACAAAGCGGTCAGCCGAGCAAAAGATTGATTTAGACGATCAAAAGAATGCCATACAGACAAGCAAAATCAAAGATCACTCTAGAAGACGAAGCTGGAAACATGGCAGCCTTACATGAGTTCTTGCATGGCTCGAAGTCTCCAGCTCATGCTTGCCAAACCAGCTCATGCTTGTCGAAGTACTATAAATAGAAGAAAAAAGAACAAGAAAAAGGTTCAGAAATTTCCCAGAGGGGTAAGGTTCACTAAAAATTCGAGAGATCATCCATGCACACAAAAAACCCTAGCACTCATATATCAACTCTCCAAATCATCTTCATCCATATTGATTCATCTTCATGAGATGTATCACATATTGTACGTGTAAAACTCGCAATACTACATCCCTGGCTTGGCATGCCCCCAGAGTAGTCATTTCTTGATGAACTGGGTCAACAAATCCCTTTTATTTACAGTTTATTTTACACGTGCATATTTTGTTTGTGAGTTGTTACCAAATTAGCCACATAATATTCTCCAAGTAAAACGACTCGCGACAATTGGCGCTAGAAGGAGGGTACCAAAAAACCAACCCATACACAAACCCTTAGTTAGCCGAGGCAGAAAAAAGAAATATAATGCCTCAATCTAGGAACACACAAACAGAAAGGTCAGGACAAAATCGACCTCATAACCAGAAAGAGGCTAAGTGCCAGCCTCACAAAGATTAGATAGTGGAGACCATCAATCTTGAGGATATAGCCAATGATCCGGCGGCCACAACAAAGGCCATCGCTTTCTTGCTACGAGCACAGAATGAGAGGGCTGAAAAAGAGTTGGCCAAGTTAAAAACTCAAGATGATGAAGATCGACGCTCGCATACACCTGATAGCTGCAAGTTAAAAAGAAAGCTGCGAAGCGGGCTAATAAAAGAGCTGATGATACGTCTGATGACGAACAGCCTCAAGGGTCCAGACCATCAGCGTTTGGACGTTTGAGGCTCTCCGCCAAAGACCGTATCGGTAATAATAGGTGACAGGATCCCAGAAAAGAACAGTCGATGAACATGCCCACTCATTCAGATCCTCACGATCATCCGCATGCCGAACAAAAATCGGCGGGAATAAAATTGTCTATCCATCATCGATTGGGTAGTCAAGCACGAACTTGGAAAGGGGGACTGCCCTATCACGAGCATGACCCACTGGGTCCTCATGATGGGAAACAACCCCGATCTAAGTCTGTCAGTTCCACAAAATTTGCGGAAATGCAGAAAGCCATCGAAGGCTTACAGGCCGACCTGGCCGCGACCAAAGGACACCCTTGCGCGAGCACAATACCTTGCTCGCCACTATCACCGGCGATCATGGCGGCCGAAATACAAGAGAAAGTAGCGAAGACCCGACCACCAGTCCCCATGTTCGATGCTGAGTCTGACCCACATGTCCATCTCAGCAAATACTCAGACTTTATGATCGCCATGGGTGCCACAGACGCGACGCAGTGCCGATCATTCCCCATGACTTTGGGTTCGGGCACATATATGGTTTTCTACTTTGCCCGCTGCGTCCATCACATCTTTCGCTCAATTGGCACAACAATTCCTGTCCCATTTCTCATCCATGTGTGCTCGCCCAGCCAAAACAAAGGTTGGTGCATTTTTCCCAATTAAGAGGTGAGTCTTACCGAGCTTACATCGAAAGATTTGATAAATGTTTATATGATGGGGCCCCAGTTGAAGAGGATGCAAAGATCCTCGCGGTGGTCGGAGGCCTGACTCAGAATACTGACATGTGGAAAGCCATGCATCAAGACTGGCCGAACACATATTCAGAATTCCGAGAGCGAGCAGCCAAAATCATAGCCATGCAGGATCTGCTCGACCAATCACGATTGGGTCAGGAAATAACAACTAAGAAAGTTTTTGGGAAGAAAGTGATGAATGAGGGGGGGGTACAAACCCCCAGGCTCTTTCAAACCATTCGAAGAAAGAGCAGAAGCAAACGCCCTACGAAGTCTTCTGGGCGTTTCTGCAGAAACAATTTTTAACCAAATCAAAGATCGGGACATGTTAGATAGGCCTCGAAGAATCATAATGGACAAACATTGGCTTAATGCTTCCAAATATTGTAATTATCACGAGTACATCGGACACAATACAGAAGATTGTCACAATTTACTTCGCCAACTTTGGAAGCTATACGAAGATAATCGTCTTACCCAATTCCTAAAAAAGCCGACGAGCAGAGGCTCCAGAACAGAAAAGACAGAAGATCGAAGGGGTAAGCGTAAAGCCGAACAAACATCTGACAGTGATCCCGAAGAATCACGTAAGAGGTCCGAATTACCTAAAAGAGGGCCTCCTACTGTGGGTAGAGGTCGAGAAAGTCAAGAGATCCACATGATACGTCCTGAATATGGTCCAGTGGGTGGATGTTATCAGGCACCAACATTATCGAACAGACGTAAGAAGATGGAGATGCGTGCCATGCAAAGCATCCATCAGGTGAAGGTGGCGAGCACATCGGCTAGCACGCCACCCTCTCACCAAATCATGTTTTCAGAAGAGGCGATCTCGACGGTATAATTACCCCACATAATAACTCCCTAACCATCAGTGCTCATCTCCTCGGGTTGAAGGTGCACCGTCTCCTAGTCGATACCGGAGCGTATGCGAATATTTTGTTCGTCAACACCTTGCACCAAATGGAAAAGCAAGTTGGGGACTTGAGTAGCTATATTGAACCATGTAATCACACTATTATGGGTTTCGGGGAATCTGTAACCCGACCCTATGGTATGATTAGGTTAGGAGTCGAGTTAGAATCAACTCTAAATCCGGAGATCAACGAACTAGAATGCTAGATTTTGTAATCGTCGATGCTCCGTCTACTTATAACGGGTTCCTAGGTCGCCCGTTTATTCAGGAATTTAAAGCGGCCTGTTCTACGTATTATTACTATGTCAAATTTCCAACACAAGATGGAACAGGTAGCGTAAAAGGAGATCAGAAGAAAGCTCGAGATTGTTTGCTATCATGTGCACCAGAAAAGCAAAATATTGTTAACATAATGGAGCAAACATGGGAGATCGGAGAGTCAAGCCAACAGGTAAATACGCTGCCAAAATATCCTTTGACGAGCACAAGTTTGACGAGCACACTTCCCTGTGCGAACACAGAACCTGCGAACACAGAGTCCAGGATGGTGACTCATGGCCCGAATCTCCTAGATCTAATGAATATTGATCCGCCAAACGAGCTATCGGACCTAGAACCTCGCATAGGTTTCGAACCCATGGAGGTTGATGATGAACACCGGGGGTCGATCCAAGATCCTCGATGGAAACAAAAAAGAAAGCGAGCAACACTTGTCGAACAACTGGAGTTTATCAATATCGACCCGAACAGACCTGAGTTAGAAGTGTTCATTGGTTCGGAATTACCTGAACCAATTTGAACAGAAATGATTGCTTATCTTCAAGCAAACTTGGATGTGTTCACTTGGTCGCACAAGGACATGGTTGGCATTGATCCAAAACATGCATGCCACTCCCTCAACCTTGATCCAATACAAACTCCAGTAATCCAGAAGCGCAGAAAGTTAAGTCCGGAGAAATATGCGGCCATGAATAGTGAAATCAAAAAGTTGCTCGACAATAAACTGATTCGAGAAGTGAAGTGCCCAAGATGGCTTGCGAACTCTGTGCTCGTCCGCAAGTCTAATGGATCTTGGAGGCTGTGTATTGATTTCACTGATTTAAACAAAGCATGACCAAAAGATAACTTCCCGATGCCGCATATCGATTATTTGGTCGATAATGCAGCAGGTCATGAGCTTATGACTTTCATGGATGCTTTTGCTGGTTATCACCAAATACCCATGCATCCGGACGATCAAAAGAATACGGCATTCTGCAGTGAAAAGAATATGTACTGTTGGCAACGCATGCCATTCGGATTAAAGAATGCGAGCAACATATCAACATTTGGTGAACAAAATGTTCGACGAACACATCGGCCGAACAATTGAGGTGTATATTGACGATATTGTGGTAAAAAGCGAACACAAGGAAGACCACATCACCCACCTTGCACAAACGTTTGATATACTCAAGGGGTACAACATGAAGCTAAATCCGAAGAAATGTAGCTTTGGGGTTCACTCGGGAAAATTCCTCGGGCATATGGTCAGTCAACGGGGGATTGAAGCGAACCCATCAAAGATTCAAGCCATGCTCGATATGCAGGCCCCCAGGAGTGTGAAAGAGGTCCAAAAGTTAACCGGATGTTTAGCTTCCGTAAGCCGGTTTATATCACGAACTGGGGACAAATGCAAACCTTTCTTTGATGCATTAAAGAAAGGGAAATTCCAGTGGACCGAGCATTGCCAAAATGCATTTGAATCGTTGAAGCAATACCTTGCAGATACTCATACACTGTCTAAGCCTGTCCCAAGCGAACAACTCTATCTGTATCTTGCTGCATCCGAACATGCAATCAGTGATGTGCTCGTATGAGCAGAAGGGACGTCACACTTACCCGTTTACTATGTAAGCAAAGTGCTCAAAGAAGCCGAGCTCCGGTACCCTCCACTGGAAAAACTTGCATATGCTCTCGTGATGAGTGTTCGAAAATTGCGACCATACTTTTTCGATCACTCAGTCGAGGTACTGACCACATTCCCATTGCGCCAAGTCCTCCACCGACCAGACACTACGGGCAGATTACTCAAGTGGGCGGTGGAATTAGGCCAATTTGGCATTACGTTCGCCCCGCGAACAGCAATGAAGGGCCAAGCTATGGCCGATTTTATGGTCAAGTTGATATATCCACAAATGCCCGAAAAAGCTATCGACCAACCATGGCATATGTACGTTGATGGCTCATCAACAAGTTCAAGAGCAGGATCAGGCGTAGTTCTCATCAGCCCAACTAGACAAACATTCACAACAGCCATCCGTTTTGATTTCCCAGCTACAAATAATGAAGCCGAATACGAGGCTTTGATCGCTGGACTTCAGATGGCTATGACAATGGGAATTCAGAGACTGATGATTTACAGCGATTCTGAGATAATCGTTTATCAAGTAACTGGCGAGTACGAGGCCCGAGGCGAACAGATGGCACAATATCAGCAACTAGCAAAGGAGTTGCTTGAGCAATTCGAACAAGTTTTCATAGAACAATTACCACGATTGGGTAATTCATTCGCTGATGCTTTGGCACGCCTGGCAACAGCAGAAGGAGTGACGAACAAGACGGACATTGTGGTCATCATAACTTGTTCGCGATCAGTTCCCAGAGTTATGGTCGCCCAAGTGACAGGCGAACAGGAAACTTGGATGACTCCAATCCTGAGTTATTTACAAAAGGGACTTCTCCCTGAGAACAAGGCACAAGTTACTCGCCTCAGGTTACAATATGCTCGTTATACTATCTTAGATGAGCATTTGTACAAAAGGAGCTTCTCACTTCAACCATTGAAGTGTATTACTCCTGAAGAGGGTCGTGTACTTCTGGAGCAAATCCATGATGGAGTATGCGGAATTCATACAGGTGGGCTCGTCCTGGCACATAAAATAATCAGACAAGGTTATTAATGGCCGACCCTCAAAAAAGACTCGCTCGCATATGCTCGTGCGTGCCACAAGTGCCAGGTACATGCCCCACTTATTCATATCTCACCTGAAGAATTAGTGTCAGTTTATAGCCCATGGTCATTTGCAAAATGGGGGATCGATTTGATCGGCCCATTTCCTACTGGCACGTCGGGAGTAAAATATGTTGTGGTTGCCGTTGATTACTATACTAAATGGGCGGAAGCCGAAGCCATTGTCAAAATCACCGAACAAAGAATGTGGAACTTTGTTTGGAAAAATATCATTTGTCATTTTGGGCTTCCCCAGTCATTAGTAACCGATAACGGCAAACAGTTCGATGGAAGTGAATTCTGACAGAATTGTGCTCGCTGGGGCATAAAAAAACATTACTCAACTCCGTATTATCCCCAGTCAAACGGACAAGTTGAAGTCGTTAATAAAATTATCAAGCATACCCTCAAGGCCAGACTTGATAATTCCAATGGGGGAGGATGGGCTGAAGAGTTGCCCGAAATTTTATGGGCCTATCGAACAACTTTCAGAACATCAACTGCGGAAACCCCGTTTGCCCTAACATTTGTTGCGGAAGCTGTTATACCCGCAGAAATCAAGATTCCGAGTCATCGAACAATGACTTTCGGAGAGCACATCAATGACAAGGCACTCGCCCTGAGTGCAGACCTGTTAGAAGAAAGAAGGACGGAGGCTGATTTCAAGAATGCCATGTACAAAAAGAGATCAGAAAAGTTCTATAACTCCAAAGTCCGAACACGCAGGTTCAATGTGGGCGAGCTGGTCTTAAGAAGAGCAACGGGGGTATCAAGTGGTGTGTTCGGTCGAGCATGGGAAGGTATTCAGAGTTACAGAACATTTGTTAAACGGGGCATATGATTTGGAAGACCTGAATGGAGTCCCATTGTCCTACTCGTGGAATGCGACAAATTTGAAAAAATATTATCATTAATGACGAGCATAACTGGCCGAACCTAATCAGCCACACAGCTAAAGAGAGCACAGTTGGCCGAACATAATCGGCCACGTAGCTGAAACGAGCACAAATGGCCGAACATAATCAGCCATTCAGCTAAGACGAGCAGGACAATCCTGAAGGAAGAACACATCGTGTTCGACACAAATCTTCTAGAAAGAAATGCTGGTCAGCACTATTGAAAGATAGAAGATACGTGTCAAAACAAGTTAAGAAGTGGTGGCAACCAAAAAAGGAACATGTCAATCCTTGAACAAGAGCTGGCAAAAAGCCGAACAGATGTCAAAATGAGGATTCAAAGCGGACAGATGTCATAAGGAGGAGTGAAAGCAAGAGGGCCAGCACCAACTAGCTATGCCAGCACCAGCCTGGGATAGTACTATAAATAGAGGCATATTGATAGCTGAAGAAAGCAGAAAAAAAAACAGATGAAAAAGAAAAAAATACTACAGTTATCGGAAGAAAGTTGGTTCAGTATGCCTCCAGACGTAGAAGAATCCAGCTCTCGATTCAGCTATCATTCTGCTGAATCGAGCATCTGTCCTAGTACGAGCTTTTTACCCCATATGTCACTCCGAGCACAGGTTGAAGCTCGTTGCGGACTCAAGATGCTCGGCAGAGTCATGGTTGCCACTCCACATAACTTACTGCTTATGCAGTAGTAAATCACTAGTCCCCTATGCATCCCCAAAATCTCCTCCGAAGGGGAGGATGTCGTGGTGTCCGCCCGAAGCAACAGGCGGATGCTGATGCTCAGGCATCTACTGAAGGGGACGGAATGGTGCGAGCTGAAGATTTTGCTCGTGCCTGATATAGGCGAGCAGGCATGCTCGCCACATGCTCATGTCCGCAGCTGCCCCCATAATCACAACTTGTCCAGGAGGGACAAAAGCTTATGCTGCTGCTGCTTGAGCATGTTACTAAAGAAGGGTAGACAGAATGATGCGCCACATGCTTGTCAACATCAATTCCGCGGACAAGGTGAGGCTAGTTCGTGTCTACTCAAGACAAGGTTTGAATTTAAAACCATAGTCTGATGTTTATGGTTGTGTAATATATAGTCTTCTTCAAATGTAAAGATTGTAATAGAATACAAAGTGTTGCAAAAAAAATATTTTTGTTCGCTAAGATTTTCTAGTTGAAGCCTATTTGAGGTCGCACCTAAGCCGGACGGCCTGAACAAAGACGAACGAGCCCAAGTCTATGTTCACCTGACGAATGAGTTCGTACTCTGATTCCCGTAGCAAAAAGCGAGTAATGGGTACGCAGTCGCAAAAGACGACTCGTACTTACAGATACCCGTAGAAAAAGCGGGTGATGAGTGCGGGGTCCCAGCTAAATAAGACGGCCATAGTACGAAGTGATCGCACCTAAATAAGACGATCGCGAACCAAGAAAGGGGGGGTTCATAAAGTTAACCCATCTGGTCGCACCTAAATAAGACGATCAACCGATTGCAACGTCAATAAGACAATCAAAAACGAAAGAAGTCAGGAGCGGGCATAGGCAAACCCAATGTTCGAATTCATTCAGAAGAAAAAAGGCATAAACTAGAAAGCAACAAAGCAAACATCAAGCAACACAAGTACCAATCATTCATCAACAACAACATTCATCCTCAACAATCAGGTTAGAGGAAACAGTTCAATATGCAATTCAACCATTCAATTTCCAAGTTGTTCGAACAAGATAGAAGGAAGCAAAAATTTACACAAGTAAAGAAGAAACTGTTCGAGCAAAAAAAACGAAGAAGACAAAAATTACACAACATCTGTTCGGCAAAACAAGAATTACACTAAGGGATAAATTCATAGTTGGGGGTGTACGGAAGTGAAATGTCGAACAAATCATGCTCGGCCCCCTCAGCAACGGCTCCCTCAGCATGGTCAGGTCCAGTATACTCGCCAGGAGGTACACTTTGCTCGGTCACAGGAGGTCCCCTTTGTTCGACCTGCACCTGATCGGACCTGGACTCAGTTTTCGGAGAGTTTGACCAGTAACATCAGCAATATTCATGTCTGAGCCGTCTTCCTCATCCAGGATAGGATCATCAACCTCGATCCCTTCAGGAAGAGTGGAGAAGTCACACAGATCATTTAAGTCAGACATCGGAAGGTTGCGATCTGGTGGGTTGTCGATCAGGTACTGCTGGAAACTGGATATAAGTGGGGCAATTTGTTCGCCAGTGAGCGTGTGGCAAGCAGACTGGATGGCATCAGCAAAGGCACATATGTAGGAGAAGTTTGACATAGAATCAACATATTCTTCATTGTGCAGCCTTGAATTTTCGAGACCCAAACGAGTGTTGGTCTCTTCAGCAATGATGAGTTGTTGGCCGAGCACATTCTTCTCACTTTTCATGGCCTCGACGTCAGTTCGGAGTCTACGAAGCTCGACATTCATCTCATCCTGAGCTCTCCGTATGCTGATCACCTCCTCCTGATAATGATTTAGCTCCTCCCTTGCCTGGCGAGCAACTTCCTGAGCCTGGTGAGCATTCTCTTGAGCCTGGCTAGCATCCTCCTGAGCCTTATGAGCATCTGCTTGTGCCGAGGATACCTGTCCTTGAGCCAACTTCAGTTCATCCTGAGTTCTGTTCAGCTCGCTCACCTTCTCTTCGAAACTTCTGATCAGAGCCAAGTAGTTGGCATGAAGGTTGGCGGACTCAGCATAAACTTTCTCAAGAACGACCATAGATTGGCCCTGGAGTACCAGGCCAAGTCGCATGTTTTCCAAAGGTGTGGGACCCGTAGTAGACTCTTCCAGCTCAGTAGTCCATGCTCGAACAGGGGTCTGGCACGCCTTTTGAACATGCTCGGGAATGCCAAGAACCTTACGAACACTTGGCGAGCAGTAGTAGTTTTTCAAATTGGGCATCAAGGGCGCCAACCTGCTCAACCTACATATACACCCGAGTGAACAAACATAACTAGGCGAACAAAAATAATGCAAAAGGAAATAAAGCGAACAAAATGTACCTGTTTGCCCGAGCCGGATCCCATCCCAAAAAAGATTTATCTTCAGGGGACCGGAGCTCAGGGTTCAAAGGGGTCCAAGATCGGGGTCCAGCAGGAGGTGGAGAAGATGTGCCAACCTCCATTTCAACAATCTGCGCGACCGAACCGACCACGGATGCGGCCATTCTGATCGCTTCGGTAGTAGGGGTCTGGGTTACCCTAACAACATCAGTGCTCGTTTGAGCCTGTTCGCTTGGCGTGCTCGTCCGAGCTTGTTCGCTTGGCCCCTGCTTGCCAGTTTCCATCCTTGGTCTCTTTGGCGATGGAGCCTGTTCGCTCGTCCCCTGCTCGGCCAAACGAGTAGTCTTTTTCGGTCGGCTAAATTCCCCAGGGCCGGACACAGATGCTCGGCTCGCCCTGCTCACCCTGCTCGCTTCTCCTCGATTTGCTTGCTGAGCCTCCCGCTCAGCTTGAATTCTAGCAAGCTCTTGAGGTCTTTTTCTTCGAGCCATCTTGGTATGTTCGGACGTACTCACGACAATAGTAACAGCAGGGAAAGCTATAAGTAAAACAATTCATTATGTAATAAAGGGAAACAACGAGCAAAAAGTACAAAGTTTATGCAAATGTAAGAGGCAATCCTTACCAGCGGGATTAACAGCTACAAGATGGTGAGGGGGCACGAACAAGCCTCCTTTCTTCCTCTGTTCGGCGGTATTCAGGGTCTTCACAAATCATTCCGAGCGAGACTCGAGATCAATTTGCCAAACGCTGCTAAAATAGCCGTCGTTGGTCTCTTTGTCCGTCGCAGCTGGAATTCCTGAAATAAAGAGTAAGTTAATCAGTTCAAATTGAAGGACAAAAAACACAAAAATACTTACTGCGATAAACCCTGAAGTCAGTAGGGATGTCTAAACGAGCATTTGGTTCACTTCCAGAAGCCGGGCTCTTCCAATCGCCCCCAACGAACCAAAATTTCTCCTTCCAATCACTGATTTTGTTCGGCACATCCTCAATGATTTTGCACTTGGCATTTGCTTGCATGAACAGCCACCCATGTTCGCCCTTCGGACGGGTCAAATGCACTAGTCGAGCAAGTTCAGCTGCTGAGGGATAGTATCTGGGCTTCATTTTGCCGAACAAAGTCAGGAAGCTCATAATCATATGCCACCCGTTCGGCTTCAGCTGCGTAATGGTAATGTTCCATTCAACGAGCAAACGGGTGATAGCCGGATGGAGTGGGAATCGAAGGCCAGCTTCCATTGTATCCAAATTCTCAGCGACACAACCCTCAGGGGGCTGGTCTGCTCGCTCATCAGGACCCGGTGCCCAGAAAAAGACATCTTTGGGGGTTTCGTAATTTCTATACAATTGAGCGAGCATATCAACATCGATTACACTCGCAATCTTGCTCGCTGGGTACTCATTTTCAACCCTAGTCCTATGAGGTTGCTCGGGCCAATCAAAACTATAACGAGCATTATACTCGTTATATGTTGGACTATGAGGGACACCAACAGGTATATCAAGTTCAGAATTTTGCTCGCCGCCCATCCCTATGTTCAATTCAGTTACATTCACAGCCATCAAAATTTCCCCCCTCACATTATCATCATCCCTATTCACATCAATACTATCTACAACCCTAGACCTAATTTGGGGTTGGGGCAAAGAATCGTCACTTGAATCATCCGAAAACTCACTACGGACTAAGTCCCTATCTAATTCATATAGGGCTTCGTCGGAATCGGAGGAAAGAACGGCAAACGGCTGCCGCACTTGCCAACGAAACTCCAAACCCGAGACATTCATCTCCGACGCGTTAGCGACACTACGGGGGATTCTACCGACAGAGGGGGAAGAGGAACTATGGTGGTCCGATTCTAATGAAACAGAAGAGTTTGAGCGAGAAGCCATAATCGCAATGAGATAAAGTATGCAATGGTTATCTGAGTAAGATCCTTCGCCGGAATGATGAAGCCCTCGCCGGAAATTTTCACACGCGAAAGAGATTGAAGACAGAGGCAAAGAGAAGAAGAAAAGAAAGAAAAGGGATTGAGGCGGCGAAATGAGGTATTTATAGATACCGGATTCAATTTTGAAAATCTGGCACAGAATACGAAACGACATCTACTATTGCCCAATCAGATTATAACAGTCGGGCCCCATGTTGAATACAAAGCGACCCGACTGGGGGTTATTGTTGTGTTCGATATAATTATTCAGTATTAATCGAACACGTAAGAGAGACACGTGTAATATTTATTAAAATAATCATGCCCGATGGACAAGTGTGCTCACCGCTCGCCGACCAAACAAGTTTGTTCGACCAGCTCGCCCCTTGTCAAATCAAGCGAACATACTCGCTTATGAAATCAGGAAAGAAGGAATCAAATAAGCGGAGTCAAGTCTGAGGACTCAGACAAGTCTGAGGACTCAGACAACCTGAAGACTCAGACATCCTGAAGGGTCAGTATGCTCGACACCCAGATATCCTGAAGACTCAGACATCCTGAAGGGTCAGTATGCTCGACATTCAGACATCCTGAAGACTCAGACATCCTGAAGGGTCAGTATGTTCGACATTCAGACATCCTGAAGACTCAGACAATCTGAGGGGACAGTATGTTCGGTGCTCAGACATCCTGAGGGTTCAGACATCCTGAAAGCTCAGATTACCTAAGAGCTCAGACAACCTGAAGAACTCAAATATACTCAATAAGGACAGTATTTCGGCATAAAACTGACATGGTTAAGTAGGGTGAACAAAGCGGTCAGCCGAGCAAAAGATTGATTTGGACGATCAAAAGAATGCCATACAGACAAGCAAAAGCAAAGATCACTCTAGAAGACGAAGCTGGAAACATGGCAGCCTTACATGAGTTCTTGCATGGCTCGAAGTCTCCAGCTCATGCTTGCCAAACCAGCTCATGCTTGTCGAAGTACTATAAATAGAAGAAAAAAGAACAAGAAAAAGGTTCAGAAATTTCCCAGAGGGGTAAGGTTCACTAAAAATTCGAGAGATCATCCATGCACACAAAAAACCCTAGCACTCATATATCAACTCTCCAAATCATCTTCATCCATATTGATTCATCTTCATGAGATGTATCACATATTGTACGTGTAAAACTCGCAATACTACATCCCTGGCTTGGCATGCCCCCAGAGTAGTCATTTCTTGACGAATTGGGTCAACAAATCCCTCTTATTTACAGTTTATTTTACACGTGCATATTTTGTTTGTGAGTTGTTACCAAATTAGCCACATAATATTCTCCAAGTAAAACGACTCGCGACACTGTCAATTCTACATCCACCATAATCAACATCTGAATAACCAGTTAATTCAAGGTTATCATCAGCTGGATACCATAATACTCTATTCACAGTGCCTTTAAGATATTTCAAAATCTTTTTGACAGCCTCCATGTGACTAGCCTTAGGATTAGCTTGTTACTTTGCACATATCCCAACATCAAAGGTAATGTCAGGCCTACTTGCTGTGTGATAGAGCAATGATCCAATGATCCCTCTATAATCAGTGTGGTTTACTGAATTGCCTTCAGGATCAGGATCCATCTTGTAGTTAGTATTCATAGGAATTCTAACTGCATTGCAACTCTGTACACCATGCTTAGCAATTAGATCTCTGGTGTATTTTGCCTGATTGATGAATATTCCTTCCTTAGTTTGTTTCACCTGAAGTCCAAGAAAGAAATTTATCTCCCCCATCATAGACATTTCAAACTTTCCTTTCATCGGGGTAGAAAACTTCTCACACATCTGATGATTTGGAGATCCAAATATGATGTCATCCACATAAATCTAAACTAGTAAGATATCCTTCCCATCTTCTATCCTGAACAAAGTTCTATCAACAGTTCCTTTGATAAAACCATGGTCAGTAAGAAATTGAGAGAGTGTATCATACCATGCTCCGGGTGCTTTTTTAAGACCATACAAGGCTTTCCTAGGCCTGTAAACTTGGTCATTCTGACAAAATCCTGGAGGTTGTTCCACATAAACCTCTTCCTTAAGCACACCATTCAGAAATGCACTTTTCACATCCATCTGATAGACTGTGAATTTCATGTGGGCATCATATGCAAGAAACATTCTGATGGCTTCTAGTCTTGCAACAGGTGCAAAGGTCTCATCATAATCCAAGCCTTCTTCTTGGGAGTAACCTTGTGCAACTAGCTTTGCCTTGTTTCTCACAATGTTGTTGTTCTCATCTCTTTTGTTCTTGAACACCCACTTGGTTCCAATCACATTCTGCCTCTTAGGTCTGTCCACTAGATCCCAAACTTCATTTCTTGTGAACTGATTCAGCTCTTCTTGCTTAGCAGTAATCCAGAATGAATCTTGAAGAGCTTCTTCAATCTTAGTAGGTTCTTTTTCAGATAGGAAGCAACAAAACAAAGCACTTTCTCCATGGAACCTTCTTGTTTTAACTCCTTCTGATAGATCACCCACAATCTGACTTGTAGGATGACTATCCAACCATCTTCTCCTGGATGTTCCCCCTTCAGTAGTGTCCTCAACATCAGAAATGTTAGGTTCAGGTATTTCATCAAATTCAGGGAACAACAGAAAAGGAGAGATTGAATCATCTTCCTCAGGGGAAATTCCATTCAGAACATTGTCAGTGACATTTGTTCCCCCTTGGTTGATAGATTAAGAGTTTGCCTCAGCTGTGACCACATCTTCATCGGCAGTACATACCTGAGTCAGAACTGGTGTATGTTCAGATTGGTCAGCTTCAGTGTGTTGGCTTTCCTTCAGTGGAGAATTTTCATCCTGAGTCCCACCATCCTGAGTATTTCCATCCTGAGCTTCTTTGTCTGAGTCTGATTCACTCTGTTGGGAGATGAATTTAATAAAGATATGATTTTGATTAGATCCCAAAACCCTGAGTATGACATGTTCAGAATAATCTTGATAGTTGAGTCAGGATTCAGTTTTAGAGTATTCAGGATGTTATCTGCAAAATGTATAGTCAGCAGATATAGATCAGGTTAGATTTTGTTAAGTTCTGAAGACTCAGTAAGTTTCTGAAGAAACTGAAGTTTCAGATGTTTCAGTGAGAAACTAAGAAACTGAAGACTCAGTGAGAAACTGAGAATCTGAAGACTCAGAAGACACTGAAGACTCTGAACACTCAGAAGACACTGAAGACTCAGAAGACTCTGAAGACACAGAAGACTGGAGACTGAAGACTAAAGATCAAGAATACTGAAGGCACATTAATTACTGGAGACTCAGTAATGTACTGAATGCTCAGTATAAACCTGAATGTTCCGAGGCACTGAACATATCTATCTGAAGGATGCAATACTGAGAAGATCGCGATTCCTTAGAAAAATAGATATTTGCCAAGACATTCAAATGCAGACAAAAGGAACTAAGTCAGAGTGTTGTTAAGGTTATATCAACTCAGAGAATGTAACCAAAAGAGCCGTTGAAGGTGTCTACCTTTAACTGGAGACAAAAGTCAAAAAGAGGAAGACAGCACTGTACCATACTGACACTGACAGTGACAGGTCGCTGAAAAAGATGTCAGAAGTACAAAGTTCCAGACTGCAAAAAGTGAAAACCGGCTACATGAAAGGCTATTGCCTAAAACGTGTTAGGGAGTCTCAAACCCTAAATATAGCCGTTCTTCACACACCATAAGAGGAAACTCACGAAGCTATCTCTCCAACGGATAGTTTTTCAAGAGTGACCTTGGTGTATGCCTATAAATACTTGTGACCCTCTACATTGTAAGGTTACGGGAAATTTGTAAGCAACTCAAGAGCTCAAACTTATTATTGCAAGTTGAAGCACTCGAAAACCTTAGAATTTCCCAAGTGCTTTAAATCGAAGAGAGCTCATTCCACTAAGCCTAGCTTGATAAGATATATCCAAAGCTTAGTCGAGATATCCTAGCCTTTACATTGTTCTTTATTGTAAAGGATATCTCATCCTAGTTGGAAACCAACCAAGAAACCCCAAACCCTTGTAAGGTAGTTTGAGTGTGATTGTTGGTGAGATTAGAGTTGTAAAGAGTGAGTAAACTACATTGAGGTAGTCAGAAAGCTCTAGAGAAGAACTTAGTAAGCTACTTGTGGTAGTCTGAAAGCTTGTGTGAGTTGAGTAAGTAAAATACAGAGGTAGTCAGAAAACTCAAGGTCGGGTTGAGTAAGTAAACTACAGGGGTAATAAAAAAACTCGGGTATTTAATTGAGTAAGTAAACTACAGAGAGGTAGTCAAAAAGCTCAAGGAAGTGATTAGTGAATTTTTTAAAGAGATCGGGAGAGTGGACGTAGGAGCTTGAGTCTCTGAACCACTATAAATTGTTGTGTTCTTTGCTTTCTGTTTGATTTGCTTAAAATATTTGCACATATTTTGAAAGCATATTTTCACCGATATTTCGGTTGGAATCAATCCTTTGGAAGTTGCATATAATTGAATCACAAACCTAATCACTATTCCATTAAAGGAAGGTTTTCACCAAAAAAGCTTAAAACGCAGTATAAACTAAGGGCCAACCATTTTCAAGACATCCGAGTAGCTAGAACAGAGATAGTTACCAAACCGAACTTACTCTTCCGAGGGTTGATAAGTTAGTTATCCGATCCAAGCAACTCAAGATCTCTGAAAACTCAGGACTCGGTTGGGATTATCGAGGTTTCGAAAGCGACTTCAGATCATTGTCTCGATGAGACTTTGACTCGAGCGATTTGTGCTTTTCAGGACCAAATCATCGAGGACAACCCGACCCAAAGTGACCTCGAAAAAAGAAAAGTTTTAAAAACTTGAACACGTGTATTCCCCCATACACGTGTAAGACTCGTTGCACCGGGACCAACAAGTGGTATCGAGCAATGGTTCAACTTGACCACTGCTTTTGTTGACCAAAGTTTAATTGCTAAAATACTTGTGGTCTATCCGAATCGATCTTATTTCTTTGAATTTTAAAAGACTCGAGATAAAAATGTCTTCAAGAAACTTTCCATGTTCTCGATGGAGAACTATGATCTATGGAGATCGAGAATGCGAGGCTCTTTGTATTCTAAACATGAGCATTATGTGGAGAGTGGTCTCTGAAGGACCATTCCAATTTACTGTGGTGAATCCCATAGGAACAGAAAATGAGAGAAATGATCCTAGAAAGCAAGAATTTCCTAAGTCGATGACCAAGTGACTCGAGGAGAGAAAGTTAGTCAATCTAGACTACATTGCTAAAGACACACTATACAGTACAATTGATGATGGTGTGATGGGATTGATTTCTCACTGCAATACTGCAAAAGAAATTTGGGATACACTAGCTGTAATGTGCCAAGGCACAGATCATATCAAAGAAAACAAACTTTCAGTTGCAATTGGAAAGTTTGATAGTTTTGAGATGGAAGAAGGTGAATCAATTGACAAATTAGAAGTCAGATTCACTAGTATTATGAATGATCTAAATGCACTTAGAAAGAAATATCCACAGAGAGAAGTTGCATTGAAAATTCTTAGAGGTCTTTCTAAGAAATGAGATATACATGCAGTGGTGATTGAAAACACCAAAAACATTAATTCAATGCCCTATCAACAAGTTTTTCTCCGAAATTTGAAGGCCTATGAGTTTGTAATTGATAAGAAATCCAAAAAGGCTGACAACAAAGATGATTCATCATCTAGTAAAAATGTGGCTTTTAAAGCCAAAGATAAAACCTGTAAAACTAGAGAGTCTGAGATCTCCCTTACTAAGAATCAGGATGAGCTTGAGGATAAGCTAGCACTGATGGCAAGGAGGTTTGAAAAACTTAATAATCGATATGGAAAATACAAAAACTATTACGGGAATCCGGTGTACCGGAAGAAAACCCGAGGATAAACCAACCGAGAAGAGAAAGGACTGGCGAAGGATCTTCATCGAAAAGAAGGACTCCAAGTCCAAAGAAGAAAGTGATCGGGATGATGATGCCAACAGATGCTACAATTGCGAAAAAAGAAAGGTCACTTCGGTATGATTGTCCCGACCGAGTCTTAAGGAGATAAGAGAAAGGCAAGCTAAAAGGACAAGAAGTTATCTCAAAAAAAGGCCATGGTTGCGAAGAAGAACATTACGAGGAGGATCTAGCTCTTCGGATGAAATATTCTCGACAAAGTGAAAGTGATGACATTTGTCGATGGCCATTGAGGAGGTAAACTCTTTTTCTCTGTTGTTGCTCCTACACTAGCACAAGAGTTGTCAAGTTCAAACGTAAGCAATCAATTTGACTGATGGATTCTTTTGAGAATCTAATGAAGGATTATCTTTGTTTTTTACAAGAACTGCTAAATGAAACTCAAGAGCAGAAGGCTGAAAATCTTAAATGGAAAGACTCTAGCAAAACTGAGATCACTTCTCAATTAATGAGAGCTACTGATGAACTGGATGTTCTGAAAATACAACTCTCAGAGAAAGAGAAGTTGATAGTGACCAGAATCGAAAAGCTAGAGAAATCCCATTGAAGAGATTCAAATTTGATCGTAACTAAATTCAATTACCTCTCTGAGAAGCATGAAACTCTACAGAACTGTGAGGATAGTGCACAGAAGAAGTTAACTCTATTGAATACTGCATCTAATGTAATAGATGAAATACAGAGTTACCAGAGATCATCACTATAAAATCTGGATTGGGATACATTCGAGGGGAACCTCACAAGGTCATCCGAATCTTTGCATCAAGTAGCAAGAAGACAATCTTTGTTAAATCAGTGGCACCTACACTTCAAACTGAAGAAATGCCCAAGGTGTTAGACAAGGGAAAAGGACCTATGGTTCCAGTAAAATTGAATGATCAGGTAAGAAAGCCCAAACCTCAGGTGAAGGCTAGAAAACCTGAGCACTCAGTTGGAAAATTTCAGGCAAGTACTTCCTGAAAGGATCTACATTGAACCATCAGAGGAATCTTCAGAAAAGAAACACTCAGCAGAGAAATTCTCAACTGAAGAGACCAAGTCCTCAGTATACTGAAAGACCCAAATTTCAAAGACAGCAACTTTCGAACCCCACTTGCCTAAGGGTAAAGGTTACCTAAACCCGAGTCAACAAAGATTTAGACCGGCTGCACAGAAGCCAAAGCATCTGAACAAAAGGCCTGTACCAAAGAAAAATTCAAAGGCTCATGTTCATGTTAAAGCTAGCACACATACACAGGAGACTGCTAAGGCACCCAGAGTAGTGAATGTGTATGTTGATGTTTATGGAAGACAGATCAACCACTCTAAAGTGATTAGAGTTGTCGGTGATTTGGATTCGAAAGGTACAACTAACCTTGTAGGACCCTATACTGTTGGGTACCTAAGAATTGATACATTTTTAGGGAGGAAAACAAGGGCACCTTGAATGAATAAAGATCACATAAAGACCGATGAAAGCAGAGATGAAAAAAGCCCTCGATGTATGGTATCTTGACGGTGGATGCTCAAGACACATGACGAGATTCAAGAAGATACTCAAATGACTATGTTGAACAAAGAGGCCCTGAGATCACTTTTGGAGATAACTCAAGGGACGGATGAAGGATATGGAACTTTGGAAATCGACTCGATTCATATCCATGGTGTTTCATATGTATACGGATTGAAACATAACTTGCTTTCAATAAGCCAATTCGTGATAAGGGTTTTAATGTTGAGTTCTCTAAGAACTTATGTTATGTGAAAGATGATACAACACATAAAAAATATTCCGATTTGGTACTAGAAAAGGAAATGTGTATCTTTGATTGGAGTTCGACTCCTAAAGATACATGTTTGGTTGCTAAAAGTTCCATAGATACCAGTTGGTTATGGCATAAAAAGAATGAATCACACGAATTTCAAAACCCTGAATAAGCTTGCAAGATTAGCTCTTGTGAGAGGGTTGCTTTAATGAAGTGTTCAAGAAGGAACATATTTGTGATGCGTGCGAAAAGGAAAACAAATTAGAGCATCATTTAAAAGCAAAGTAGATGTTTTACTGAAAAGAATACTTGATTATTGCATATGGATCTCTTTGGTCCTATAACACAATGAGCACTAATGGCGTGAAATACAAACTAGTAGTAGTTGATGACTACTCAAGATATACTTAGGTCATATTCTTACTCAAGAAGAAAAGAGACTCGAGATAAAAGCGCGGAGTTCTTGAAAAGGCTCAAGATTGAGAAAAATCGAGTGTGGTCAAAATCGAGATCGACAAAGGAACTGAATTTATAAACCATATTATATCGATTATTATGCAAACAAATGGAATTACTCATGAAACATCATTTGGAAGGACCCTCAACAAAAGCGGTGTTCTTTGAAAGAAGGAACATGACTCGAAAAGAAGTTGCAAGGACAATGATAATGGGGTCGATATTCCTAAAAGGTTTTGAAATTTGAAAATTTCATCAACTTTGATGCTACTCACGAAACGGATCCCATCTTGACCAAGAGTCAAGGCAAAACACCTTATGAGCTTTGGAATGAAAGGAAGCCTCTTGTTTCTTTCTTTTCGTGTGTTTGGTTGCAAGTGTTTCATACACAATAATGGTAAAGATCGGTTGAAAACATTTGATAGTAAAAGGCGATGAAGGAATATTCTTAGGATATTCGAAGTCGAAGAACGCTTTCGAGTTTACAAGCTGTAGGACTCTTATTGTGGAAGAAACACCTCATGGTGTTTTTGATGAATCTATTTGTGTTCAGAAGAAACAGGAACATGATGCAGATGAACTGACCAAGAGGCTCACTAGATTAAGCCTGAAAAAGAATGACAAATCATCCACTAAACCTGAAAAGAAGAAGTCAGTCACATTCTATGATTGGGTGACTCGGACTCGAATAAAAAGTTCGAGGATGGAACTCGGGATGGTGAGACTCAGAAAGCCAACACACCAAAGGTGACCAATCTGAAGCAGACACCGATTCGGACTCGGTATGTGATGCCAATGAAGATGTGGTCACGGTGAGGCAAATTCTGAATCTATCAACCAAAGGGGAACAAATGTCTCTGACAATGTTCTGAATAGAATTTCCCCTGAGGAAGATGATTCTCTTTCTCCTTTTCTGTTGTTCCCTGAGTTTACTGAATTAACTGAACCTAACATTTCAAATATTGAGGATACTATTGAAGGGGGAACATCTAGAAGGAAATGGTTAGATAGTCATTCTACAAGTCAGATTGTGGGTGATCTAACTGAAGGTGTTAAAATAAGAAGGTTCCATGGTGAGAGTGCACTATTCTGCTGCTTCCTATCAGAGAAAGAGCCTACTGAGATTGGTGAAGCTCTACAAAGATTCTCATTGGATTACTGCTATGCAAGATGAGCTGAATCAATTTTCAAGGAATGAAGTATGGGAGCTAGTAGATAGACCTGAAAGGCACAATGTCATTGGAACCAAGTGGGTTTTCAAGAATAAAAGAGATGAAAACAACAACATTGTAAGAAACAAGACAAGGCTAGTTGCACAAGGTTATTCCCAAGAAGAAGACTTGGATTATGTTGAAACCTTTGCACCAGTTGCAAGACTAGAAGCCATCAGATTGTTTCTTGTATATGCTGCCCACATGAAGTTCACAGTCAATCAAATGGATGTGAAAAGTGCATTTCTGAACGGTGTGCTTAAAGAAGAGGTTTATGTAGAACAACCTCCTGGTTTCAAACAGAATGACCAAGTTTATAGGCTCAGAAAAGCTTTGTATGGTCTTAAGCAAGCACCCAGAGCATGGTATGATACTCTTTCTCAGTTTCTTACTGACCATGGTTTTGTCAAAGGAAATGTTGATAGAACTCTGTTCAGGATAGAAGATGGGGAAGATATCTTACTGGTTCAGATATATGTTGATGATATCATTTTTGGATCCCCAAATCATCAGTTGTGTGAAAAGTTTTCTACACTAATGAAAGACAAATTTGAGATGTCTATGATGGGGGAGATGAATTTCTTTCTAGGTCTTCAAATGACAATCAAAGGAAGCAATCTTCATCAACCAGGCAAAGTACACCAGAGATCTGATTGCCAAATATGGTGTACAGAATTGCAATGCAGTTAGGATTCCCATGAATACTAACTACAAGATGGATCCTGATTCTGAAGGCAAATCAGTGAGTCATACTGATTATAGAGGAATCATTGGATCATTGCTCTATCTCACAGCAAGTAGGCCGGATATAACATTTGCTGTTGGGATATGTGCAAGATACCAAGCTAATCCTAAGGCTAGTCACGTGGAGGCTGCCAAAAAGATACTGAAGTATCTTAAGGGCAAAGTGAATAGAGGATTATGGTATCCAGCTGATGATAACCTTGAATTAACTGGTTACTCAGATGCTGATTATGGAGGTTGCAGGATTGACAGGAAGTCCACTACAGGAACTTGTCAATTTCTTGGAAGTAAGCTGATATCTTGGTTTTCAAAGAAACAGACCTCAGTAGCAACCAGTACTACTGAAGCTGAATACATGGCTGCAGGAAGCTGCTGTGCTCAGATTCTTTGGCTCAGACAACAATTAAGGGATTATAAAGTTGTAGCCAATGAAGTACCAATATTTTGTGACAATAATAGTGCCATTGCTATTTCACAAAATCCGGTATTGCACACCAGATGCAAGCATGTGGATATCAGACATCACTTCATCAGAGATCATGTCGAGAAAAAGGACATAAGGATGGAGAAAATTCATACTGATAAGCAGAGAGCTGATATCTTGACTAAACCTTTGGCTGAATCAAGATTTCAGGAACTTTCAGTTGAATTAGGGATGTTAGATCCAGGTGTATAGAGTAAAATCTGAAAAATTGAAGGTTTTCAGATGCATGAAGTTTTCTCAGAATTCTACTGAGAAACTCAGGATAAAATGGAAATACTGAACTGAGTCTCAGGAAACTCAGATTTACTGAAGGTCAGTACTCAGTGTTATACTGAACCCATTCAGTACTCAGTATTATACTGACATTTTATCAAGGTCAATACTCAGTAAGACTGATAGAGAGAAATTAGTCTGAAGAAGTAATGACTCATGCGACTCATTTATTGCTTAAGTGAAACTCAGTAATCATTTGCAATAAATACAAAACACCTAAGGAATGTTTTTGGGCGGGATCTTTTGAAATTCCGAAGAAGGTCAACAGTCATTAAATGCTCTGTTACATTTAATAACCAATAAGGATAAAATGGCGACTTACTTTTTAGAAGATCGACTGTCCGCATACCCGATTAATCGGCGATTAATCTCAACCGTTGCTTTTCACCTAACCGACGCGAATTCCCACGATCTCGAAACTATATATTCCTCAAGAAGCCATTCAAGCCAAATTTTATCAACCCTTCGTTCCCAAAATCCTCTGCAAGAAAATCCCTTTGCCCAGAAAAACTCCAAACCCTAAATCTTCAATTCTAAAATGGCCCCTACCATTTTCGAGAAATTAGCCGAGACAAATAAGCCATGGTACCAATATGTGGTGTCTCTGGAGAGCACCTCAAATGCCAAGCACGAGGAAGAGGCGCTCCATTTAATCAGATTGGCCAAACTTACGAACCTCGTCGCGAATCGACCGGAGGCGGAGTATGCCCGTGAGGTAATAGAGTTTGTTGCCAATATGGAAATAGATGAGGAGGATAATATAGAGTCCAAAATTTATGTGTCTCATCTTGAACAATCGATGAAGTTTGTGGATTTTGTTCGAGAGCTCTATATTGTTCCTAAGAGCTTAAATGATGTTTTTGAGTTGTGCGATAGGGGAGATGATCCCTCAGTGTATATGTTGGGACGGGAGCAGGAGTATCTTGACAAGGTTGCCGAGAAACCTGTTAAGTTTGAGGCTACTCTGCATAAACGGCATCTGAAGCCGAAATGCAGAGTATTGATGGATATTGTTGGAAAGTGCATAATGAGTCGATCTGGAAGCTTCGAGCAGATCAGCACTCCCAAAATCCGACTGATGGCGGCGATTGAGGACTCACCCACCAAGGATTTCAACTGGTTGAAGTATCTGATCAAGGTGGTGACTGAGCAAGCCAAGGTCATAAAAAGAGAGAATGATGGGGCAATATCTATCAAAGGCAGAATCCTCCATGCCACCAAAATTGCATTTATTTTTGAGATGTGCAGAGAGGAGGAGGATATTTTTGCCAACTCTACCCCATTCCCTAAGTCCAAAGTGATGTTCAAGCCCATTGCTGCGAAGAGGACTATCAAGGGAAAGAAAGAGAAGAAGGTGGAATCACCTGTTGCGGCTGCAGAAGAGAAACCCAACAAGCCAGGGGGAAGGCTTTGTTGGAGGCAAAGAAGGAGCAGGGTGAGAAATTGAAGAAGCAGAAAACCCTCGCTCCAAAGCGCAAGAGGATAGTGGTTCTCACCGATGAAGAAGAAAATGAGACTGAGGAGATTCAGTTTGAGAGCCAAGCTGCTCAGAAATCGCCTTTACTCGTATTGGCTCAGGCTATCTCAAAGGCACAGGATCAAACTGAGGAGCAAGTCTTCTCTGAGGTTCTTGAGACTTCACTTAACTCAGATAACTTTTCTCAGGAAATATTCCAAGGACCTCAGACCTCAGAGAGAGTTCAGATCCCTGCTGAGGAAGTGCCCACTCAGTTCTCAGAGCCAGCAGATATCCCCACTGAGGAGGCGCCTGCTCAGACCTCAGAACCAAATCAAATTCAGTCTGAGGAGCAGCCTGCCCAGACCTCAGAAGGTGCTGAGCCTCAGGAGCCGATGAACTTTGAAGAGCTCCTGAGTGAACTGCTGATTGACCCTTCCACTGAACCTGAGAGCCCAATGCTCAAAAAGGGGGAAGCTGAAGAGACCGAATGGTGAAGCAAGGGGGAACAGTTCATTCTTGACCGCTATCCTGAGCTGAGCGCATTCCCTGACCTCCAAGACATCTTCTTCAGATTGAGGTCAACGGTCTACATCCTCAACCAGACTCTTCCAGAGATGCTAAATATTGCTTCATTCAGAGGGAAAGTCTGGTGGAACGAGGAGACAACTTTCCTCACTGAATTCTCAGGGTTCAGAAAAACCAAGCTACGGATGAAAATTTCAGATTTTGATGAGCTTGTGAAGAGGAAGGTTGCTGAGAGGAATGCTGAAGTTGGTGCCCCGAGCTCCATTGACAAATCTCAGGATGGGGACCAACAAGGGGATGATGAGAGTCAATCTCAGAAGGAGAAAGACTCAACTGATGCTGATCAGGCTGTTGTTGAACATCCTCAGACTGAAGTTAGCCTTCAGGTAACTTTTGGCACTATTAAAAATTATGCCAAGTTTACTGAAGTTCCTACCTTTAAATCTGTAATGTCTGATATGCAGACTGAGGCTCAGGTGGACACCCAAGCTCAGGGTGAAATCTCAGTTCAAACTGAAGCTCAGGTTCAGACCGAGACTCAGGATGAACAACCAAGTCAGGAGGCACATCAGATCAGTAATGCACCTGAGGTTGATCTCACCCCCGTGATGGAGAAGCTAGAGAAGGTTGAGCCAATACTGACCAAAGTTGCTCAGATTGAAGAGACATTGGCCAATCAAGCTCAGAAGATTGAGAAGTTGAGTTCTTCTTCAGAACTGGTGCTGCTTCAGGATACTCTGTCAGAAAAATTGACCTCCATGGAAGCAAAGCTTGAAGACAAGATGGAGGGGGTCAAGGCTGAGCTCAATGCAGAGCTGAAGCAAAGGCATCAGGAGCAGACACAAATTCTTGAAGCAAAATTGGTTGAGAGAAATGAGATGTTAGTGAAGAACGCTGTTGAGGAAATGAGCTCAATGCTCATGACCAAGATGACAGACATGTTCAAGGAAGCTCTCTCAGGCCAATTTGCTCATCTGTCTGAAGAGTTCTCTATGGCGAAGAACCACCTCAGAAGGCTCGAGGAGGAGCAAGATCAGATGGCAGGGGAGGTGCGAAGTGTCAGCAAAGAGCAATACCATATGGACACAACACTCTCCAGGCTTCTGCCAGAGTATGGTTCCAAGAAGGGGGAAAGACCTGGAGCTGATCTCAGGATATTATTGGAACATACTCTGAAGGGCAAGGTTGTTAAAGAAGCTGAAAAGAAGATACTTGCCGAAGCCATGAAGGAGATAGAAGCCACTGAGAAGCTTAAGTTCAAGAAGGTGGAGAAGCCAATCTACACTCAGGTTTCTGAGGAAACAATGCAGGAAGTTGCTATGGAGAAACTGAGTGGTAGAGGAAGGATTGGAACAAGCCAGGCCGGTGTTGAATTGCCCATCAAGAGAAAGGCCGTGGTGATGGAAGAGCCTGAGGGCAAGAGATGAAAGACTTCTAAGCCAATCCAGAGGAAGTTGATTCTGGATATTGAAGAATCTGAGTCTGAGCCTAAGAAGAAAGTCTTCAATACTAGAAGCACTCTGAAAACACTCCAGATCGAACAAGCAAAGAAAACTGCTGCTTCTGTTTCTGGTGTACCAGTGATCAGAAAGAAGGTTCAAGAAGAGCAGAAAAGAAGGAGTGGGTTCAAGAAGTTTGCAAGCAAGAGGAGAGGGAACACTAAAGCACAAAAATGGCCGCACGTTGACAAGTGGATGCCTATCCAGTACAACGATGCTTGGGAAGAAATCAAGAGGACCTTCTGGTTCTATTATGATGTGCTCAGAGAATGGAGAGGGGAGAGCTCAGATCCGAATGAGGCTTTCATCGACTATCTCCTGACCTTCTATCCGAAATATCTTCAAGGATGGATAAATCTTGCGGATGAAGGAAAGGTGCAGATAACCACCCCTGGTCCATATGTGTACCCTCCTCCCAGGCTAGAGAATGGCTGTGTCAATGAGAAAGCCATTTCTCAGGAAGTATCTCAGTACGCCAGTTGGGTCTGATAGGAAACAATTCGGATATCATCAAAGAGAGAGATGCACTGAAGAGGAGATATTACGGAATGTTCAACCTATAAGTCCCTGCTGATGAGGTGGAAGAGCAGGACTGAAGAGCCAAACTGAAGAGCCGAGCTGAAGAGCAGAATGAAGACTCAGAAGATGAAGACTCAGAAGATTAATGTAATCTTTTATTTTTTTTGTCTTTTTGATTTTGTTCAGATAAGATTCATTGTAACCTGTAACAGTCTACCTATCATCAATGAAAACTTATCATTTATGCTCAAAAGATAATATCTCATTATCTTATTTACATGTCTTTTACTTTTGATATGCCTGAATGATGTCTCTGAATTAATTGTTTGAATATGGGGGAAATTGTTTATTAAGTATTTGGTGATGAATCCTTTGAGAGATCCATTACTGAAGAAATTGTTGAATGATTAAATGTTGGGAGATTCTCTGCTTAAGAAATTGTTGGGAGATTCTCTGATTTAGGAAATTGTTGGGAGACATAACCAATCTTGTAATAAGATAAAACTGAAACCTGAGTATAGGTTAAATGTTTGTAACAAGATAGGTTTTGACTTCATCAAAAAGGGGGAAATTGTTGGGAGATGAATTTAATAAAGATATGATTTTGAATAGATCCCAAAACCCTGAGTATGACATGTTCAGAATAATCTTGATAGTTGAGTCAGGATTCAGTTTTAGAGTATTCAGGATGTTATCTGCAAAATGTATAGTCAGCAGATATAGATCAGGTTAGATTTTGTTAAGTTCTGGTAAGTTTATGAAGAAACTGAAGTTTCAGTATGAAACTGAAGTTTCAGATGTTTGAAGTTTCGAGGTTTCAAAGCCAGACACTAAGAAATCAAGACTCAAATGAGAAACCGAGAATCAAGACTCGTAAGACATCAAGACTCAACACTCGGAAGACATCAAGACTCAAGACTCAAGACACGTAAGATCGAGAGATCAAGACTAAAGATCAAGAATACTGAAGGCACATTAATTACTGGAGACTCAGTAATGTACTGAATGCTCAGTATAAACCTGAATGTTCCGAGGCACTGAACATATCTATCTGAAGGATGCAATACTAAGAAGATCGCGATTCCTTAGAAAAATAGATATTTGCCAAGACATTCAAATGCAGACAAAAGGAACTAAGTCAGAGTGTTGTTAAGGTTATATCAACTCAGAGAATGTAACCAAAAGAGCCGTTGAAGGTGTCTACCTTTAACTGGAGACAAAAGTAAAAAAGAGGAAGACAACATCGCACATATCGACATCGACAAAGGATGTGTCAAAAAAAATATGTCGATGTACGATGTTCCGCATCGCAAAAAGTGAAAACCGGCTACATGAAAGGCTATTGCCTAAAACGTGTTAGGGAGTCTCAAACCCTAAATATAGCCGTTCTTCACACACCATAAGAGGAAACTCACAAAGCTATCTCTCCAACGGATAGTTTTTCAAGAGTGACCATGGTGTATGCCTATAAATACTTGTGACCCTCTACATTGTAAGGTTACGGGAAATTTGTAAGCAACTCAAGAGCTCAAACTTATTATTGCAAGTTGAAGCACTCGAAAACCTTAGAATTTCCCAAGTGCTTTAAATCGAAGAGAGCTCATTCCACTAAGCCTAGCTTGATAAGATATATCCAAAGCTTAGTCGAGATATCCTAGCCTTTACATTGTTCTTTATTGTAAAGGATATCTCATCCTAGTTGGAAACCAACCAAGAAACCCCAAACCCTTGTAAGGTAGTTTGAGTGTGATTGTTGGTGAGATTAGAGTTGTAAAGAGTGAGTAAACTACATTGAGGTAGTCAGAAAGCTCTAGAGAAGAACTTAGTAAGCTACTTGTGGTAGTCTGAAAGCTTGTGTGAGTTGAGTAAGTAAACTACAGAGGTAGTCAGAAAGCTCAAGGTCGGGTTGAGTAAGTAAACTACAGGGGTAGTCTGAAAACTCAGGGCCGAATTGAGTAAGTAAACTACAGAGGTAGTCAGAAAGCTCAAGGAAGTGATTAGTGAATTTCTCTGAAGAGATCAGGGAGAGTGGACGTAGGAGCTTGAGTCTCTGAACCACTATAAATTGTTGTGTTCTTTGCTTTCTGTTTGATTTGCTTAACTGTTGCATATATTTTGAAAGCATATTTTCACTGATATTTCAGTTGGAATCAATCCACTGGAAGTTGCATATAATTGAATCACAGCCTAATCACTATTCCATTAAAGGAAGGTTTTCAGCAAAAGCTTAAAACGAGTATAAACTAAGGGCCAACCATTCCGCACATCTGAGTAGCTAGAACAGATAGTTACCAAACTGAACTTACTCTTCTGAGGGTTCAGTAAGTTAGTTATCTGATCCAAGCAACTCAGGATCTCTGAAACTTCGAGGACTCGGTTGGGATTATCTCGAGGTTTTCGAAAGAAATTTCAGGATCTTTGTCTCGAAGACTTTGACTCGAGAAGCGATTTGTGCTTCTCGGGACCAAATCATCAGGACAACCTGACCCAAGCTGACCTCAATAAAAGAAAAGTTTTAAAAACACTGAACACGTGTATTCCCCCCCCATACACGTGTAAGACTAGTTTGCACCGGGACCAACACACTCCATTCATAGAAAGTGATTGACTTCTTCTTTTTAGGCTCAAATGATGTTTTATCACTCTTTTTCAGGCTAAGTCTGGTGATTCTCTTGGTCAAACCTCCTGAGTCATGTTCCTGTTTCTTCTGAATACAAGTAGATTCATAAAAAATAACATGAGGTGTTTCTTCCACAATAAGAGTTATTCCATTTGCTGCACAATAATCAGATATAATATGGTTGATAAATTCAGTGCCTTTATCTGATCTGATTTTGACCACACTCAGATTCTTTTCAGTACTGAGTCTTTTCAGTAATTATGGCAGTTTTGTCTGAGTCTCTTTCTTACTGAGTAAGAATATGACCCATGTGTATCTAGAGTAGTCATCAACTACCACAAGTGTATATTTCCTGCCATTTGTGCTTACATGTGTCACTGGACCAAAGAGATCCATATGTAACAGTTGTAGAATTATGTCAGTAGAAACTTCTACTTTACTTTTGAATGATGCTCTGATTTGTTTTCCTTTCTTACAAGCATAACATATATGATCCTTACTGAATACTTCATTGGGTAACCCCCTCACAAGTGCTAATCTTGCAAGTTTGTTCAGGGTTTTGAAGTTTAAGTGATTCAGTCTTTTGTGCCACAACCAACTGGTATCAGTAGAACTTTTTGCAACCAAACTTGTATCTTTAGGAGATAATTTGCAATCAGCAAGATACACATTCCCTTTTCTAGTTCCAGTCAGTAAAGTTTGCTGTGAAGCGTCATCTTTCACATAACATAAGTTCTTTGAGAACTCAACACTGAATCCTTTGTCACAAAATTGACTGATGGAAAGCAAATTGTGCTTTAATCCAGAAACATATGAAACACCATAGATATGAACAGATTCAACTTCAAGAGTTCCATATCCTTCAGTCTGTCCTTTGGAGTTATCTCCAAAAGTAATCTGAGGGCCTTTTTGCTCAACATAGTCAGTGAGTAATTGTTTATATCCTGTCATATGTCTTGAACATCCACTGTCCAGATACCATGCAGCAGGCACCAATTCATTTCCACTCATCGGGGCTATGTTGTCATCATTCAGCTCAGTGCCCTTTTCCTTCACCTGAAAAACAGATCAGGCCTTAGGTACCCATTTGGTGTAGGGTCCTACCAGGTTAGCTGTACCTTTTGGAACCCAAATTTGTCTGATAACTCTAATTACTTTCGAGTGGCTGATTTGTCTCCCATAAACATCTACATACGCATTCACCACCCTAGATGCCTTGGCAGTACCTTGTGTATGAGTGCCAGCCTTAGCATGAACATGAGCCTTAGAGTTCTTCTTGGGTTTAGGACTCTTGTTCCAATGCTTTGGCCTTGGTGCAACTGGTCTCTGTCTCTGCTGACTTGGGTTCAGGAAACCTTTACCCTTAGGAAAGTGGGGTTTAGGTTGCCTGTACTGAAATTGTGGTCTTTCAGTATTCTGAGGACTTGGTCTTTTCAGTTGAGAATATCTCTGCTGAGTGTTTCTCTTCTGAAAATTCCTCTGATGGTTCGGTGCAGATCTCTTCAGGTTGGTATTCTTAGCCTGAGGCTTTGAAGTACTGGCCTGAAAATTTCCTACTGAGTGTTCAGATTTTCTAGCCTTTTCCTAAGGTTTGGGCTTTCTTACCTGAACCTTCAGTTTTTCTGAAACCATAGGTCCTTTACCCTTGTCTAAAACTCGGGGTTGTTCTTCAGTGAGAAGATTAGTACATGCCACCGGTTTAACAAAGACAGTTTTAGTGCTACTAGCAGAAGCAGCATTCAGAAGACCTTGTGAGGTTCCCTCTGGATTATATCCCAATCCAGCCTTTATAGTTGCAGGTCTTTGATAACTCTGAATTTCATCTATTACTTTAGATGCATAATTCAATAGAGCTAACTTTCTCAGCGCACTATCCTCACTTTTCTTTATAGTTTCATGCTTCTCAAAGAGGTCATTGAATTCAGTCCTGATAAGCTGATTTTCCTTAGTGGATTTCTCTAATTTTCCATTCAGGATCTCTATCACTTTCTCTTTTTCTGAGAGTTGTACTTTCAGAACATCTAGTTCATCAGTAGTTCCCATCAATTGAGAAGTAATCTCAGCAGTATTAGAGTCTTTCCACTTCAGATTCTCAGCAGTCAGTTCCTTGTTCTGCTCTTGAGTTTCTATGAGCAGTTCTTGTAACACATAATAGTCCTTCATAAGATTCTCAAAAGAATCCATCAGGTCAAAGTTATTGGTTACAGATGAACTTGATAACTCAGGTGCTTGTGTAGGAGCAACAACGGAGATAGAAGAAGTTACCTCCTCCATAGCAACAAGGCAAACATCATCACTGTCACTATATGAGAATATCTCATCTGAAGAACTGAATCCTTCTTCAAATTGTTCTTCTTCTTCAGCAATCATAGCCTTCTTGCTGGAGATCTTTCTGTCTCTCTTGGCTTGTCTCTCCTTTCTTTCTTTGGCACTCAGCTCAGGACAATCATACTGGAAGTGACCCTTCTTTTGGCAGTTATAGCATTTGTTGGTATCATCATCCTGATCACTTTCCTCCTTGGTCTTGGAGTCCTTCTTTTTGGATGAGGAACCTTTAGCTTTGTGGTCCTTCCTTTTCTCATTGGATCTGTCCTCAGCTTCTGAGTTATCCCTGTTTTTGTACCTGTTGTTCCTGTAATATTTCGTGTATTTTCCATATCTGCTATTGAGTCTTTCAAACCTCCTTGCCAACAGTACTAACTTATCCTCTTGCTCATCCTGATTTTTGGCAAGTGAGTTATCAGACTCTTTAGCTTTACGGGATTTCTCTTTGGCTTTGAAGGCCACATTCTTGCTAGATGAAGAATCATCTTTGCTGTCAGATTTCTTAGTTTTCTTGCCAATCACAAATTCATAAGCTTTCAGTTCAGAGAAAACTTGTTGATATGGCATAGAATCAATATTTTTGGTGTTTTCAATCACCACAGCATGTATATCCCATTTCTTAGACAATCCTCTAAGAATTTTCAGTGCCACTTCTCTATGTGGGTATCTTTTCCCAATAGCATTCAGATCATTCATAATGCTAGTGAATTTGAATTCTAGTTTGTCAATGGATTCACCATCTTCCATTTCAAAGCTGTCAAACTTTCCAATAACAACAGAAAGTTTGTTTTCTTTAATATGATCTGTGCCTTGACACATGATAGCAAGTGTGTCCCATATTTCTTTGGCAGTTTCACAGTGAGAAATCATCCCCATAACACCATCATCAATAGTGTTATATAGAGTATCTTTAGAAATGTAGTCCAAATTGACTAACTTTCTCTCATCAGGAGTAAGTTGATCATTAGGTTTTGGAAATTCATCTCTGGGATCATTCATCTCAGTATCAGTAATTCTGGGATTCACAACAGTGTTTTTGAATGGTCCTTCAGAAACCACTCTCCACATTCTTTCATGCTTAGAATACAGATGTGCCTGCATTCTCAATCTCCATAAGTCATAGCTCTCAACAGAGAACATAGGAAGTTTCTTAGAAGGGATGATGAACTGATCCTTGTAAGATATCAACAATAAGATCTATTCAGTAGACCACCAAAGTCTTTCAGCAAATAGACTATGGCTATCAAAGCAAGTGGTCAAAATGAACCACTGCTCTGATACCACTTGTTGGTCCCGGTGCAAACGAGTCTCACACGTGTATGGGGGGGGAATACACGTGTTTAGTGATTTTTAAAACTTTTCTTCATTGAGATCAGATGGGTCAGGATGTCCTGAGAATTTTGCCCTGAGAAGCACAAATCGCCCTGAGTCAAAGTCTACTGAGACAGTGATCCTGAGAAGCTTTCAGAAGCTTCAGATTAGCCCAACTGATCCCGAGTTTTATCAGAGATCCTGAGAAGCTTGGATTAGATAATTATCTTACTGAATACTCAGTAGAGTTAGTTCAGTTTGGTAACTATCTGTTCTAGCTAATCAAGAGTGCGGAATGGTTGGCTCTAAGTTTATACTCGTTTTAGCTTGCTGAAAATCTTCTTCCTTTAATAAAACAGTGGTTAAGGTTGTGATCAATTTGATGCAAGTTTAGTGGATTGGTGCCAACTGAATATCAGTAAAGTATGCTTTTAGTGAAAATATGTAACAGAGAGAATGTAAAACAGAAAGCAAGCAACACAACAATTATAGTGGTTCAGAGACTCAAGCTCCTACGTCCACTCTCTCTGATCTTCAGAGAAATTCCTTAACTCAATCCTCCTAAAGCTTTCAGGCTGACTCACTACATCTTACTAACTTTTCTACCTTGAGTTTTCTGGCTGACTCACCTGCAGCTTACTAACTCAACACACACAAGCTTTCTGTCTGTCTAAAACAGTTTACTCACTTCTTCTCTAGAGCTTTCTGGCTGAACTAAACTGCAGCTTACTCACTCTTTACAACTCTAACTCACCAACAATTTACACACACTCAAACTACCTTATCAAAGTGTTTGGGTTTGGTTGGTTTCCAACTATGGTGAGATATCCTTTACAATAAGAACAAATGCAAAAGCTATGATATCTCTACTAAGCTTTGGATATATCTATCAAATCTAGGCTTAGTGTAATGAGCTCTCTTCAATGTGAAACACTTGGGAAATTCTAGGTTTTTCGAGTGCTTCAATTTGCAAGAATACGAATGAGCTCTTGAGTTGCTATGATTTCCCGTAACCTCTCAATGGTGAAGGTCACTGGTATTTATAGGCAACTTCTTCAATGGCCACTCTTTGAAAAACTATCCGTTGGAAGAGATAGCATCAAGAGTTTCCTCTTCTGGTTATTGATGAACGACTATTTTGTGGTTTGAACACACTCTTGCATGTTTTAGGAAATATGCAGCCAAGTAGCCAATCACCAATTTCTGTGAACTGGAAGATATCAGACCTGACATTTCTAAGTGAGATGTCGCTTTCAGTGTCAGTACAGTACGTTGTTGTTGCCTCCTCATTGGTCGAAGTCTTCCTTTGAGCAGAGACAAACAAACGACTCTTTTTAAGTTGATCTTTGTGATCTGATATGTTCCTTAATGTCCACAAATGTCTAACATTCTGTTTGTTTATACTAGGAATGAACATAACACTATTTCATTAAGATAGTGGTTCAGGGTCCTTTTTTATCAGTACACAAACAGTCTTCAGGATCTTCGGGTCTTCAGGATTCTTCAATCTTCAGGATACTTCTGATTCTTTAGAGTCTTCTGAGTCTTCAGGGTACTTCTGATTCTTCAGAGTCTTCTGCGTCTTCAGGGTACTTCTGATTCTTCAGAGTCTTCTGAGTCTTCAGTATACTAAAACTCCCTGATCTATATCTGCTGACTATACATGGTGCAGATAATCCTGAGTCCTAATATCTATTGAAACCTGATCCTGATTCTATACTATCAAGATGTCCTGATACATGTCATACTCAGGGGTTTTGGGATCTAATCAAAATCTTTATTAAATTCATCTCCCAACAAAATATGTACGAGAAGTTGAGAAGTAGGTTTTCTAACCTTTATAAACGAGGAGTAGGCCTTCTGACCTTTATAAACGAGAAGAGAAGAAAGTGTTGTTACAGAAATTGCATGTTAACGTGTTTGGTGATTTAATTACGTATTGTATTTGATTTTGAAAAATATGTCCCCACTGAGCTTTGGTTTGCTCATCCCTTCTTATTTCCCCCTTTCCAGCTTAAGAGTCGACATGGTACAATGGAGGATGCATAGCCTGAATATTTAATGAAATCCAGTTTAATTTTATCTATTTACCACGTTAAGATTTGTTCATACATTTTTAATAATTATTTAACTCCTTAATGGAAATTTTTTAATTGTAGTTTTGTTTGAATTGTAGTTGTCAATCAAAATATATTTACAATTTTAAAAAGCATCCACAAATTTTTATAATTAAATTTAAATATTTCTTTTTTGTCATTCTCTTAAACTTAGTTTTACACATAAACTTTTCTATTAAATTACTTTCAAAGTAGTTAAATCACTCTTTAATGTACGAGTTTTATTTACAAAAAAATCGGGGTGTGACATGATGAAATTCAAGTTTATGATCTATCTTGTGATGCTGAGACAAGGAAGAAACAGTAGGAGGAATTCATGGTGGCAAAGATCATATCTGGTTTGGATGGTAATTGTTGGATTATTCATACAAGAAAGTGTACATGTTTTTCTTCTGGAATATTATTACAGCGGAAGAATCAATGAAGTCGGGTTGAATTCTACGTTTCACTAAATCCTTTTGGTCCGAAATGCAATCACACGAACTGTAGCGCCCCGTTCCCGGTATGTTAAACCCTCTATGGTTTGAGCGAGCCGAGACCGAGTTGCCACGTAGCAAACACGTGTCTGACTGATTTTTTTTTTCAGTGGAAGCCAAATAACAAATCTAAGGGACAGAGGGATAGAGCAGGTAATACAAATATATTATAAAAATGTAATTTAGCAAAACATTGCCAATGCAAATAATCTTGTCTGGTTTATTACAAACATAAGAGTATTATAGCTAAAAATACTAGCTTAAATAAAGTGACTTTATTTAAATATTTGGTCGGGGTCTTGGTGTTACGGCAGCTCCCGAGCTTCAACTTTGAAACCTGAAATGTTAAAATTGTTAGTGTTAGTGTCCTATAGACAATCTATTGTAAGGACATAATACTCGATGATATTCAGTTTGACTTAAATTTATTAATATATGACAATACAGTTGTTTGAATATTATGTTTGATTGTTTGCATTTATTCATGCAAGTGTTCCCATGAGTCATTGCTGTCATTGAGGTTGTGAGAACTCAGATGACTTAAGCATGATTCTCAAATAGCCCCGACCAAGGATCATCAAGAATGGGATATTGATGATGCAATGGAGATTGGTTTGCAATCTACATACTCTTAGAGAGTGTAGTAAGATCTCACTTACTACGAGATACTAGGTATCTCATGATGAATGCACAAATACCTTAGAGGGTATTGGTATACCCATCCGAGAAACTGTTTGATGTATTTCCACCATATGTGTCTACGGGTGTCTCGGTTAGTGGGAGCGATGCGATACTCCATTGACTTGAGGTCAATACTCACGACATGTATGAAGTGATGAACTTTGACCATGACCAATGCTTACACCCTTCCATGGGTAGATACGCTTGGATTGAGTTCATCACGAAGTGCATGTGCGTGGTAGTTGAGCCAAGAATAAGATTCATTCCTCAATGTGGATTTAGAGAGAATACTCATCTTCTCATCATAATTGGATCAAAGTTATCGGCTGATGCACGTCAACTTAGACTTTAAGGCTAAGTGTGACATACATGATCAATTAGTGATTAGAGATAATATGATTAAGTTATTTGAATATACACTTCATCATGTTCAAGACTTAATCGAGTATTCACGAATGAAAGGAGGAAATCGTAATAGCACATGTTTCAGTTACAGGTAGTTGCACGTTTCTCGCAACGTACCTTATATATTGAGAATGTCTGATTTATTGTCTAGGGTTCAATTAAGACCGTTAGTTTGACTAATCGCTCGATATATGAGGGTCTATGGGTCACACCACAAGTAGTTCCCTTTTACGGTTATAGTTGGTTGATTAAATGTTAAATTGTATTTAATATTTAATTTATGGAGAATTAATTAATAATAGATTAATTTTGAATTAATTATTATTAACGTTTAATTAAATTAGATTTAATTAAATAGGAATTCCCAATAATAATATATGGAATATTATTATAGGATTTAATATATATGGAATCAAATCCGTAGAAATTTGATATACATGGAAATTAAATCCGTAGAGATTTTATATTTGGGAAATAAATCTAAGAGATTTATTTTATAAGATTATGAATTTTATTTCCTAATCAGGTTAGCTTAAGATTTAAGCTGGGTCTTCCCTATATATATGAGCTCTTGGGAATTCAGTAAAAACGTTAGTTCATATTTTCTCCATTAAATCTAAAGTTAGATTCAAAAGTTGGCAAATTCGTGCAAGTCTATGATTGGGGATTATGTGGATACCATAGTAGAGAAATATGCGTACGATTTACTGTAAGGTATCTCATTATGTTTATACGTATTCAATTATTCAATTATGTGTTCGTTTTTGGTGAACTGTTTAATTCCGCTGCGCATGTATTACATGTTTACGTGCCTCTAAATTCCAACAGTAGTATCAGAGCTTCAGACTCTTGATTTAATTGTATAATTATTTTGGGTGCGGCCGATTACGTACGTTTCGAAGCACCGATTGTTTTGGTTTAGGTGTACTTATTTATTAAATTGGTTATACCAGCATAATGGCTTATAAGTGCATCCATTAGTTTGTTTGCCTTGGGTTTCGGTTCCTGTTTCACTAATATGCTGCTGTTAACTTTTTGAAAACCCTAATCTATCTCTTTCTCCTCGCTAGCAGCCGTGAACCACCATTGAACGCTGGAGGCGGCGGCTGAACGCCGTGCCTCGTGATCTGCGCGAGGAATCGCGACGCTAAGCGACGGTGGAAGGTCTACTCCTCTTCCGATCGTGTCTGGTTTTGGATTTAAATCGCGATAGGATTTGTGATTTACCGCGATGGCGGCGCTCCGCCGTGCACTGTGTTGACTCGAGCTTGTCCCCTTCGATTGCGATCTATTTATGACTCGCGACGATGAAGAATCGCTGTCACTCGCTATCGCCGCGGTGTTTCAAGCGCGGTCGATGCGGCGGCGGCGGCGATTCGACTTTACACGCCTTGACGGCAGCGGCGAAGCTTTGCTGTATGATAAACGATGAAGACGCGCTGCCATTTCGATTTGCGGTGGTGGTTTGCTCACTGTTTTCACGCGGTGTTGACTTTTCCGTCGACATGCGCTTGGAGGCGGCGGCGTTCGACCCCACGCGCACGAAAGACATCAACGACTTGCGGTTTTGCTTCAGCGAATGTTTCTCGGTCAATCAGGGTAAGGTAATGGCGATGTCCTGATGACCTTTGCGAGTGGTGGCGTGAAGCGCCACAGTTCCTGTGTTTTTCTCAAACAGTCTTCTTCGATTGGTGTTTTCTGTGATGAACTTGCTGATGTTGTTTGATGGTTTGGACGAACAATTGGATTTGGTTTTTGGAAATAGTTGCCCCGATTGACGAAATTGTTTCTATGGAATCGGGCTGTGATACAGGAGGGACTGGTTGAAAATTGGATTTTCACCGGTCCCTCTAATCAATTTCAAAATTGCACCTGAGCCCTTGACTTAATAAAATTAAAATTGAAATTGTCTATTAATTTCGAATTAATAAACTTTAACTTGAAATAAGATTATTGGTTGGACCAACATTGAATCAATTTAATTGGATTAATTTGAAATTAGTTTTAATAATTGGTTAATGATTATTGAATTTTTAAAATTGGATTTTGAAATTTAATTTGATAAAGTTTAATAAATTATTAAAATTTCACTTGGTTAACTAATATAATAGTTCATTAACGCATTTATGGTCCGCATTATAATTGTTTGGGTAGGCGGCGCCCAATAATTATCGGACCGTATTAATTGTTTGGGTAGACGACGCTCATATAAGTGTTAGTCAACATGAAATCATGTTTGGGTAGGTGACACCTAATAATTGCTCAAATGTGATGTAAATAAACTTGTTGGATCTCGATTAAGCAATTAATGCCCCACCTTAAAACGTTCCTCATTAAAATATAATTTTCTCATTAATTTGATAAGATGTCTCCCATCAAAATAAAAGTAAACTGGGGATTTCGTTCCAATGGGTATTTAAGACCAGAGTCTTTTGCTCGGATCTACATTCAATAAGACTTTTATAGGGACACGTAGTGTCGCCGGTTGATGGTTGTAAACCAGCTTAACTTTGTTTCACCAGACAAAGCAGGGAAACGAAAGTTAGGGGATATTCGATTGAACTAGGTTCAATCAACTAGGAATTGTAAATTTTGCAATTAGTTTGGAGACCTACCAGTTATGCTATTGTGATATTCAGCCAAAGCAGGGATCATGATAGTAGGAATGTGGATCCTAGTCCATTACAATTTATATTTGATATAAATTCGTACTCTTCCGATGAGGTCGTTGAATATGTGAAAATAATGGAGACAAAATAAACACAAAAGAAAGGCCATGTTTATTTTGATTGCTGAATATTGATCATATGAATTATGTGTTTAATTCCCGTTTTATTTTATTTCTCTTGGTTAGTTGAAATGTATAACTGTTATTGAGATGTGTTTTGGAAACAAAAAAATTGGCTAGGCCAAATTTTCTGGACTGGCACCGAAACGTGCGTTTGGTGCTAAGGCAATAAAAGATTGAGTATGTGTTGGACACGCCAATCCCGGTTACCCCTGAATCTGGTTTCCTGAGGCAACCACGTTTGACGTAGCAGCTCAGAAGAAGCATCAAGAGGATGCTTTCCAGGCTCAGTGTGTGATGTTGCTCGGCATGACTCCCGAATTGTTTAAGGCAACATGAGAAAATGGGTCTCTTCTAAATGCTCAAGCATCTGAAGGATCTCTTTGATTCTGAATCTCGTTCTGAGATTTATGAAGTGATGAGATATCTGTTCAAATGCCGGTTAGCTAAAGGAGAGAAGATTTCACCTCATGTGCTTAAGATGATAGGCCTAATTGATAAACTTGGTAATTTAGGCTTTGAGCTAAAAGACCAACGTTTTCATTTATGCTATCCTCCAGTCGCTCTCGGATTCATATTTTAGCTTCATTGTGAACTACAATATGAATAAGACAGATGCGACCATGCCTGAACTTCACAACGTGCTCAAGACTTTTGAGTTCACTATCACTAAGATGGTGTTCAAAATGAAAGGAGCGGGTAAATAAGGATATGTACCTCTACTGTAAGCATTAGAGGACACTGGAAGAAGGACTGTAAGGTTCTGGTTGCTGAAAAGAAGGCACTTGGTGCTTCTAGCACTAGAACATGTATGTTTGTTATTAAGATAAACATGTCCACTAATAACGCTAACTGCTTGGTATTAGATACCGGATGTGGCTCTCACGTTTGTACGAATGTGAAGGGGCTCATGTGTCTTAGGGCAGTTAGGCCGAGTGAAGTCGTCTTACACGTGGGAACGGAGCAAGAGTTGCTACTGAACGTGTGAGACTTATGTGTTAGACTTACCCTTTGGTTTTAGATTAGAACTTAATGATTGTCATTTCGTTCTTCCTATTACTCGCAAAATTATTTCTATTCCCATGTTGAACATTGAGGGTTATTCCTTCCATTTTAGTGATAACAATTGTTACTTCACGTTGAATGGTGTGGTTTATGGGAATGCTCCTATGGTGAATGGTTTATAGTTATTGGATTGTGGATATAATGTTCTTAATATACAAAATAAAAGACTCAAACTTAGTAATCAGGAAAACCCAACTTACTTATGACATTGTGGACTTGGTCATGCAAACGAGAAAAGGATTGCAAGGTTAAGAAAGTTAAACTACTTAACCCCATTCGACTTTGAGTCTTATGGAGATTGCGAATCTTGTTTCAAGGGCAAGATGATTAACAAACCCTTTTCTAGGAAAGGGGTGTGTGCAAAAAAGTTCTAGAGTTGATTCACAGCGATGAATGTGGACCATTACCCACTCTAGCTAGGGGTCACTTCGGTTACTTCATCATTTTTACTGACGATTTCTTGAGATACGTATACATGTATCTTATGAGAAACAAGTCCGAATCTTTTGAGAAATTCAAGGAGTATAAAGCTGAAGTAGAGAAGCAACTTGGTAACAGTATTAAGACTCTTCGATCGGATCGAGGAGGAGAATACCTTAGCCATGAATTCACTGATTACATGAATTACATGGAATCCAGTCACAATGGACTACTCCCGGAACACCTCACATGAACGGTGTGTCCGAAAGGAGAAACCGAACCCTGTTAAACAAGGTGAGGTCCATGATGAGCTTCTTCTATCTTTCGACATTCTTATGGGGATACGCGTTCAAACCTCAATTTACATTCTGAATAGGATTCCATCTAAATCGGCTGAGCATACACCATATGAACCATGATGTAGCAAGAAGCCAACTTTTACACATATCAAACACGGGGTTGTCCCGTGATTGTGAAAAGGATGCTTACTGACAAGTTGGAATCTAAAGATGAAAAGGGTTACTTTGTGGGATATCCTAAGGAAACTAAAGGATATTGCTTCTATCCACCTGAGAAACAATCAGTCATTGTTTCTAGGCAGACCAAGTTCCTCGAAGAAGACTATGTCTTTAAGGAACAAGGTCGTAAGCTGATAGAACTTGTAGAAATTCAAGAACCACAAATTAACAAAGAGACTGATATCTTGTCAAAGCAACATGACAAGGAATCAGTGGGAGCATTCAGCAACTTTCACGGTGAGAGTCTTTCACTAGGTGATCGTCTTTCAGCCAGTGGGAGTGTAATTGGAGTATGCTTGCCAGTGCAAGAACCTCCAAGTGGCCTGAATGAGAACAACATAGTTCAAACTCCCGCCCAAGAGGCATCTGAAAGTGTAGATCTTGAGGACTCTCCGGACATTTATGAAATCGATGCACCACAAAATTCTCACGATCAGAATGTACAGCCTGCACAACCACAGCTTCGTAAGTCAATTAGGAATCGTAATCCACCCATTAGTTACGGTTACCTCTTGGAGGAACTCGATAATATGGACATACCAGATAAGGACGATCCTAATACTTATTCTGAAGCAATATCAGAAATTGATTCAGGGAAGTGGCATGAAGCCATGAAATCCGAGATGGACTCGATGTACACCAATCAAGTCTGGGACTTGGTTGAGTTGTCTAAAGGGGTTAGACCCATATATTGCGATTGGGTCTTCAAGAGAAAGACCAATGCAAATGACAAAGTACAAACCTACAAAGCTAGGTTGGTGGCGAAGGGCTATAGTCAACGCGAAGGCATTGTCTTAGTGAGACCTTCTAACCAGTTGCAAAGATCAAGTCCATTCGAATTTTACTTGCTATAGCAGCACACTATGATTATGAGATTTGGCTGATGGATGTCAAAACAACGTTTCTCAATGGAAACATTGATAAGGAAATGTTTATGACTCAACCAGAAGGTTTTACATCTAAGTCAAATTCTAATCTAGTATGCAAGCTAAAGATATCAATTTATGGATTGAAGCAAGCTTCAAGGAGTTGGAATATCCGATTTAATGAAGCTATCAAGTCCTTTTGACTTCATCATTAATTCGGAAGATCCTTGCGTTTATTGTAAATGAAGCGGGAAGAATATTGTTTTCATAATCATATTGGGAAACAATATCCCGTTAATGCAGTCCGTTGAAGATTGGTAGTCAAAGACCTTCATGATGAAGGATATTTGTGAAGTCTGCTACATCTTAGGGATCAAGATCCACATGGATAGATCCAAGAGGATGTTGGGGCTGTCATAGTCCACCTATGTAGACAAGGTGTTGAAGTGTTTTGCGATGGAGAACTCTAAGAGAGGATCTCTATCGGCAAATTATGGGGTAAAACTATCAAAGAAGGATTGTTCTTCTGTTGAAGCTGATATCAAACACATGAAAGATATTCCATATGCATATGCAATTGGGTCAAACATGTACGCCATGACTTGCACTAGGCCAACGTGGCCTACGCTATCAACATCACTGGTAGATACCAATAGAATTCGGGTGAGTCTCACTGGATTGCTGTCAAGACCATTCTGAAGTATCTTAGACGAACTAAAGAATGTTTTCTTGTTTATGGTGGACAGACAGAACTAGTAGTGACTGGTTAAGCTGACACAAGTTTCCAATCCGATTGTGATGATTACAAATCACAGCCAGGTTACATTTTACTCTCAATAATGAGGCGGTAAGTTGGAATAGTTCCAAGCAAAAGGACCGAAGATTCAACAACCGAAGTCGAGTACATTGCTGCATCAGAAGCCGCAAGGAGGCTGTCTGGATTTTACAGTTCTTAAGAGATCAAGGGGTAGTTCTGAGTGCCAGTTGTCTAATAAATTTGTATTAAGACAACGTTGGTGCGAATGCGCAATCAAAGGAACCGAGATCAGCAAACAGAAATAAGCATGTACCTAGACTTATCATTTGATCCGAGAGATCATAAGGATAAGAGAAATGGAATTAAAATGTATTCCCACATATTTTAATTTGGAAGATCATTTCACCAAAACACTGAGTGTTCATGTATACACTAGACATTTGATGGTCTAGGGGTTAGACATGTAGGTGATTGACTCTAGTCCAAGTGGGAGATTGTTAGTGTTAGTGTCCTAGAGACAATCTATTGTAAGGACATATACTCGATGATATTCAGTTTGACTTAATATTATAGTTCAGTTAATATTAATATATGACAATACACTTGTTTGAATATTATGTTTAATTGTTTGCATTTATTCATGCAAGTGTTCCCATGAGTCATTGTTGTCATTGAGGTTGTGAGAACTAAGATGACTTAAGCGTGATTCTCAAATAGCCCCGATCAAGGATCATCAAGAATGGGATATTGATGATGCAATGGAGATTGGTGTGCGATCTGCATCATACTCTTAGAGAGTGTAGTAAGATCTCACTTACTACGAGATACTAGGTATCTCATGATGGATGCACAAATACCATAGAGTGTATTGGTATACCCATCCAAGAAACCGTTTGATGTATTTCCACTATATGTGTCTACGGGTGTCTCGGTTAGTGGGAGCGATGCAATACTCCTTTGACTTGAGGTCAATACGCACGACATGTGTGGAGTGATGAACTTTGACCATGACCAACGCTTGCACCCTTCCATGGGTAGATACGACTTGGATTGGGTTCATCACGAAGTGCATGTGCGTGATAGTTGAGCCAAGAATAAGATTCATTCCTCAATGTGGATTTAGAGAGAATACTCATCTTCTCATCATAATTGGATCAAAGTCATCGGCCGATGCACGTCAACTTAGACTTTGTGGCTAAGTGTGACATACATGATCAATTAGTGATTAGATATAATATGATTAAGTTATTTGAATAGACACTTCATCATGTTCAAGACTTAATCGAGTATTCGCAAATGAAAGAAGGAAATCGTAATAGCCCATGTTTCAGTTACAAGTAGTTGCACATTTCTCGCAACGTACCTCATATATTGAGAATGTCTAATTTATTGTCCAGGGTTCAATTAAGACCGTTAGTTTGACTAATCACTCGATATATGAGGGCCTATGGGTCACACAACAAGTAGTTTCCTTTTACGGATTATAGTTGGTTGATTAAATGTTAAATTGGATTTAATATTTAATTTATGGAGAATTAATTAATAATAGATTAATTTGGAATTAATTATTATTAATGTTTAATTAAATTAGATGTAATTAAATAGGAATTCCCAATAATAATATATGGAATATTATTATAGGATTTAATATATATGTAATCAAATCCGTAGAGATTTGATATACATGAGAATTAAATCCGTACAGATTTTATATTTGGGAAATAAATATAAGAGATTTATTTTATAAGATTAAGAATTTTATTTCCTAATCAGGTTAGCTTAAGATTTAAGCTGGACCTTCCCTATATATATCAGCTCTTGGGAATTCACAAATAACGTTAGTTCATATTTTCTCCATAAAATCTAGAGTTAGAATTTTCCTAGCAAATTCATCTCGGGATTCAAAAGCTGGCAAATTCGTGCAAGTCCGTGATTGGGGATTACGTGGATACCATAGTAGAGAAATATGCGTACGATTTACTGTAAAGTTTCTCTTTATGTTTATACGTATTCAATTATGCAATTACGTGTTCGTTGTTGGTGAACTGTTTAATTCCGCTGCGCATGTATTACGTGTTTACGTGCCTATAAATTCCAATAAAAATGGGGTGTGAGATGAAATCTCAGTGGATAACCTGCAGACTGTTTAGTCATTTGAAAGTGCACACATATAGTATTATTACGAACCAGACTCGTCGGTCATTTCATAAATAAAATTGCCTGATAGATCCGTCGATCCTTAATCCGTAGGTCCAATAGGCTCTATGATCCGAATATCACTATGGTGAGTACACAAGACTTAATGAGCACATAAGGCTCTGGCCCTATAGACCCGGCGGTCCTTAACTCGTCAGTCCAATTGGCCACTTAGATCAGAAGATCCGGAATAATATTAACACATTGGTTGATATAATAAATACATTGCATACATTAACAAACGACAAAACATTACCACTGTACTGCAGATAATGTTACCCACCTTGTTAACTTGCACTTTTTGTTCTGGACGGGAAAAAGATTGGTCTGAGCCTCAAACTCCTTTAGTACTGCACTTAACACATTTCATTTAGAGATTTATTTCTAAATGACTCAATAATTTATTCTTTAAAGTAAAGAATTATTAGTATTTTTAATTAATACTTAATATAAATAATATACTATAAGTAGGGTGGTATTTTAGTAAAATAAAATTACATTATATTTTCACATTCGTTATGTGAATTATAAAGAGATTTCCCTGCTATTTTATGTTGGGATAATTTTAGTTTTGATTATTATGTCAAAACACCTTGTAATAGGACAAGCTAAGTTGTATAGAAAGCTTGTGTTTCTAGACTTAGTTTTATTTTACAGGTAACAAGTTGAGGGGGAACTCATCAAGATAAGAAGGTGAGCTGATCAGATCAGGCGAGAAGAAATTAGAAAACTGAAATCAGAAGAGATGAACAGTAAAATCAGGAGAGATGAACAGTAAAATCAGGAGAGATGAACAGTGAAATGAAGAGAGCTGAAATCAGAAGAGATGAACAGTAAAATCAGGAGAGATGAACAGTGAAATCAGAAGAGAGCTGAAATCAGGAGAAATGAACAGTGAAATCAGAAGAGAGCTGAAATCAGAAGAGATGAACAGTGAAATCAGAAGAGAGCTAAAATCAGAAGAGATGAACAGTAAAATCAGAAGAGAGCTGAAATCAGAAGAGATGAACAGTGAAATAAGAAGAGATGAACAGTAAAATCAGCACACAAAAACCTGGCCAATAAGAAGATGACAACACATATATGAATGTGACATAAAGCTGCAAGCAACAGTGCAAAAGGACAAAGAAAAGTTGGAAGACTATTAGTATGGATTTGAATTTACTCTCCAACGGTAATATTCAAATCCACACTATAAATACATTGCACTATCTTCAAAAGAAAATAATGGAGGATGCTGCAAAGTGAAGATTAAAGCCAAATATTCAAGCATCTCCATTCAAGAACACATAGCATTAAATATCCAAATTTACCCAAGAGTGTTCTTCATTATATCTAAGCATAAATGCCATATCATAAGCTTAGAGAGATTTTCTCATCCTTAGCTTAAAGGCTAAAACAATGTAAGGGAAAATCTCACCTAGTTGGAAATAACACCAAACCCAAACCCTTTCTTGAGAAAGAAAATTAGTGGTTAAGTGAGGTAGTTTATAGGCGATCCCGTGAGGGAGATAAGTCCCGATAGAGTGAGAACTCATTAAACATCTATAGGCGATCCCGTGAGGGAGATAAGTCCCGAGAGAGTGAGAACTCATTAAACATCTATAGGAAATCCCGTGAGGGAGATAAGTCCCGTTGAGTGAGAGCTCCATAAATATCTGTTGGTTAAGTTGGTGCCCCATGAAGGGAAGAGTGGATGTAGGACAAGTTAGTCCGAACCACTATAAAAATACGTGTGTTCTTATTTGCTTTCATATTAACTGTCATACATACTTTAGCAAATCTGCATAACACATTCGAAGCAAAAATTTTAAAGTCACCTCCCATTGAGATTTTACGAGTTTTAAATCGGGTTTTTCGGGACCAATATTTTAATGATTGAATTTTTACTAGTTTGCATGCACTCGATATACAAGTTCAATATAATGCATGCAAATATTAGTTTTACCAAAACTTCCATACAAATCTCATTCTATATTTTTAACAAAAGAAATAATAATATTTTTCCCTAATTATTCACGGGTTGCAATTATCCATTATATGAGATGTTTCATTTTCTTAATTATTAATCATATTTCATGCATGGGAATAGATGTATGATTTTTCACAAATTAAGAATCCAATAAAAATTAAAAAACTAAGAAGATAAAATTACCTTTATTTGGATTAAAACTTCAATTACGCCAGCTGAATTTTAGGCGAGCATATTTAAAATTGTAGAGTGATAATTTATTTTGTAATTACTATTGATTCGAACTGTTGAATGAAACGAATAGTTCCTATTTATAGATAGGATATGTGCATGTAACTTAGTATTTAAGATAATTATCTAGCTTGGTGACTAAGTTTACCTAGGCTATCCTAGGTTGATTAGGTGTAAGTTTTATCCATTTTATCCCTTGCCACGTTTTGCATTTATCCCCCCTTTATTTTATTTATTTATATATATATATATATATATATATTAACCAAAGGATGTATATGTATATATACTTATATATTTATAAATGCCTATTTTATTTTATACTCTTTAGTTGTTTTATGGGTTAGTCTCAAATTTTATTTTTAATTGCTATGAGTACCTTTGGGTTTGAGCAGCTCGTCAAACTTTTCCTGCAAAAATGATTTTTTTGAAGATACTAAAATTGTTGTTAGTAAAATAAATATTTTAAAATTATAAAGTAATTTAAAATTATGCTCAAGTATGAAATATGCACGGGGTATTACATCCTACCCTCCTAACAAAAATTTCGTCCCCGAAATTTCAATTACTAAATGTTTAGACTATAGTTGGGTATTTTGCTAAAATTTCGTCTTCCCTTTCCCAGGTGGCTTCTTCTCTCCCATGCCTACTCCATTGCACTAGTATTCAGGGAATCTGCCGATTTCTGAGGGTATGCATTTTCCTTTCCAGAATAGTTGCAGGTACCTCCTCATAAGTCATGTCCCAATTTAATTCTAAGTCTTCAAAATTGATAACATGACCTGAATCCGTAACCTTATCATCGATATGTGAAATACATCGTGCACTTGTGACAACTCTGGGGGTAATGCAAGGCGGTAAGCTACTTCTCCAATCCTTTTCAGGATTTCGAAAGGCCCTATGTAACGTGGTTTTAGCTTCCCTCTTTTTCCGAACCGCACTAAACCCTTAATTGGAGCTACTCAAAGAAAAACTTTCTCCCCGACATCAAATTGCAGATCTTTCCTTCGCGTGTCAGCATACGATTTTTGACGGTCTTGAGCGGCTTTAATTCTGTACCTTACTCTTGTAATAACTTCTGTAGATTTTTCAATTAATTCGGGACCAAGAATCATTCGAACTCCAACTTCATTCAAGCACACCGACGTCCTGCATCTCCTACCATATAGTGCTTCAAATGATGACATCTTTATCATAGCTTGGAAACTATTGTTGTATGCGAATTCTATCAGAGCAAGATAATCTTCCCAGCTGCCCTCAAGGTCTAGGGCACAAACTCTTAACATGTCTTCAAGTGTCTGAATCATCCTTTCCGTTTGGCCATCTGTTTGCAGGTGACAGGCGGTACTAAAGTGGAGCTTTAATCCCATGGCTTGTTGGAGACTCTTCTAAAATTTTGAAGTAAAACGTCGGTCTCGATCTGAAATGATAGAGACTGGTATGCCATGTAGCCTGACGACTCCTTCCACGTACAATTGAGTAAGCTTATCCAATGAATACATCATTCGAACTGGAATGAAATGAGACGTATTTGTTAGTCGATCTACCACTACCCAAATAACATCGTGGTTTCGCTTCGTCCTTGGGAGCTCGGTAATAAAATCCATGGTGACATGCTCCCATTTCCATTATGGTATTTCTAGTGGATTTAACAATCCTGATGGTTGTTGATGGTCGGCTTTGACTTGTTGACAAGTCAAACATCTCCTTACGAATTCGGCGATAGTTCTCTTCATTCCTCTCCACCAGAATGTTTCCCTTAGATATCTATACATCTTTGTTTCCCCTGGGTGTATTGTGTAAGGAGGTATGTGCTTCTTTAAGAATTTCCTCTCTTAAGGATTTGTCTTGGGCAATACATATCCTTCCTTCAAACATCAAGGTTTCATCGGGGGATATGGAAAAACCTTTAATATCTCATTTTTCTGCTCTTTTCTTAATTTTGTCAAGAAACTTGTCGCCCTGTTGTGCCTCCTTGATCCTCTCCTTAAGGGTCGGTTGTACCGTTAGCGCAGATAACACCAAATGAAGGTTACCCTTCCGGCTAAGGGCATCAGCTACAACGTTTGCATTCCCGGGGTGGTAGTGGATCGTGCAATCATAATCTTTCACTAACTCCAGCCATCTTCTTTGCCTCATGTTTAGGTCCTTTTGGGTAAAGAAGTATTTGAGACTTTTGTGATCGGTGTAAATTTCACATTTTCCACCGTACAAATAATGCCTCCAAATTTTCAGTGCATGAACTACTGCTTCTAACTCCAAGTCGTGAGTTGGGTAGTTTTGCTCATGGGGTTTTAGTTTCCGCGATGTGTAAGCAATAACCTTTCCGTTTTGCATAAGAACGCATCCTAAACCCGTCTTCTAGGCATCCGTATAAATTGAGAATCCTTCAGTACCATCTGGGATGGTTAATATTGGAGATGACACTAATCTCCGTTTTAGCTCTTGGAAACTCTCTTCGCATCTGGGAAACCAGACAAACTTTTTCGTTTTTCTTAGTCAGTTGCGTTAGGGGCCTCGCAATTCGAGAGAAATCTTGAATGAACCTCCTATAGTATCCAGCCAAACCCATGAAGCTTCGTACTTCATTCACATTCCTTGGAGCTTTCCAATTTACTACAACTTCCACTTTTGCGGGATATACTTCAATCCCCTTTGCCGAAATAATGTGTCCCAAAAACATAACTCTATCGAGCCAAAATTCGCATTTACTGAATTTGGCATAGAGATTTTCCCTTCTTAGGGTTTCTAGCACAATTCACAGATGTTCTTCGTGTTTCCTCTCATCCCCTGAATACACTAATATATCATCGATGAATACGGTGACGAATTGATCAAGATACTGATGAAATATTTGATTCATCATATCCATAAAAATTGCCGGTGCATTAGTTACTCCGAAAGGCATTACCGTGAACTCATAGTGACCATATCGTGTTCTAAATGCCGTCTTGGGTATTTCACTCTCCTTGACCTTGAGTTGGTGATATCCCGACCTCAAGTCAATTTTGGAGAAAACACTTGCACCCTTTAGTTGATCGAACAAATCCTCGATCCTGGGGAGTGGATACATGTTTGTTATTGTTTACCGATTTAGTTCTCGGTAGTCAATGCACATTCTAAGCGTTCCATCCTTCTTTTTAACAAATAGGACTGGCGCTCCCCAAGGCGAAACACTAGGTCTGATAAATTTCTTCTCTAAGAGTTCTTGCAGTTGTTCTTTCAATTCTTGCAACTCCTTTGGGGCCATCCTATATGGTGCTTTTGACACAGACATAGCTCCTGGGACTAGATCTATGGCGAATTCTATCTGGCGATTTGGGGGAATTCTTGCTAAATTTTCGGGAACAAAATAAATAATGCAGAATAAAAATATCACGTAAATAATATTAATACATAAATAATATAAAATGCACATAATGCATGAAATACATTGGTCAAATAATAGTACTAAAAGCGCGGATATTACATCCTCCCTTCCTTATAAAAATTTCATCCTCGAAATTTAGTTAGGTTACCGTGTCTCATTCTGTATTGTTCACTAAGACTAATTCTTTCATTCACACGTTGTTTTGCCACACCGCATAAGTTTTACGGAATTTCAACTACAATAGTTCTTAGAATCTCTATTCAATTTTTTATTGATTTATTTTATTTATACTAAGTATGATCTCTGTGATAGAGAAGTTCCATTACTCTGCATCATAATCAGTTTAAAAGTAAACAAGGTATAATCAAATTCTATTTTATATTTCTTTCTTTATAATGAGAGGTAATTCTTATCTTAAAAAAGTCAGCTAAAGATAATGTATGTCAGTTGTCTCTAATCACTACACATTAATTTATCAAATACAATTGATCTATAACTTTTGAATTTAGAGAAGTTTAAGCTTATTCACTCTCATAATACTATGACAATAACAATAGAAGAATTTGATTTTCTCAGTAAATAGAACTTCACTAAATGAAATTCAAGAAATGCACACAACATATAACATACAACTTACTACTTACTGGCGTAGCTAGGCTCCCCAAGTTTTGAGCTCGTGTACATAAAAAGTCTGCAGGATCCATACCGCGCTCTGATACCACTCTCACAACCACCCTTATTTAACCCTACTTAATATGAATATAAATATAATTTAGCTATAAACCTACTATCATTTTTTTTCCGAACATTATGACCTCAACATCATCTCATATACCAACATAACCTGATTTCACGCCAAACATAACCTGTTCACATTCATATATATATATTTATAATAAATACCAATAAACCAACCATCCAAACTCAAACCTAAAACCAACACACACTAGTATGTATAAGCTCTAATAACATAATATAAGAGAGCACATATCTCAAAAGCGACATGTTGATGTTGCTCGGATGTTGGACAACATTCTGCACAATATCATAAATTTGCCCTTTCTCCTAACTCTGACTCCGTTTTAATAGATGTGTTTTTCTATGTTTCCTACATTGCAGGTTGAAGATAATTTCGGATATTATCAAGCGGTTGCACTAGAATGGAGTGAGAATAGAAAGATCATGGGTAGTTACACCAAGACCATGGAGATAGTGGAGGAGAAGTTCAAGGATGTTCACACCAAGTGGATAGGACAATGCAGTTGGTCCGAATGTCTATAAATAGACTGCATTGGCCGACATTCAAGTTTTGAGTTAAAGTGAAATATCATTTGCTCTACTCCAAACTTAAGGAGTAGCATCCAAGACACAACCGTGAGTGGAGTGTGAGGGTCGATTCTATGTCTATTTGTATTGGTCGAGTGTATCCCAACATTTCCCATCAGTATTGATTTTATCTTATTAGATCAAGTTTTAGGTTGAATAAGATCACTAGTTACTTGATTGAATAGATTGCTTTTGGTGTGTGGTTTTTCACTACACCTTTTAGGATCGTGTAAGAGATTCGTGTGTATCTCACTACTTGTTATAGTGATATTTTTAACCATGAGGTTCGTGTAGTCTGGATTACAGACTATACAAAATTTTGAAATCCTTTGCACTGCGTTTTTATACTTTCGCTGTCATATGTTGTTTTACATGTTGCATAACATTTTCAACAACACTCTGAAAATATACGCACACACTGTCAGTTGGCGCCAGAGCCATAAACTTGATACACTATGTTAAATGTCATGTGTTATAAATTGTGTTTTTGCAATGGATTATCCACTGACTCCTTCTTTGAAACCTCCAATTTTGGATGGATCAAATTACCCATACTGGAAACCTAAAATGCGCATGTACATTAAGTCTATAGATGAGAGAGCATGACATAATGTGTTATCTGGTTGGAATCCTCCAAGAACAATTGATGATAAAGATGGAGAATCGCAAGTCAAAAAGTAAATTGATTGGTCCAATGATGAATGCACATCGGCCAATTTCAATTCTAAAGCCCTTAATGCGATATTTACTGCTACTGATGTTTCAATGTTTAAACTGATATCTAATTGTGTTTCTTCTAAGGATGCATGGGAAATATTGCAGGAACATTGTGGAGGATCAGAAAGTGTTCGAAGGACTAGACTCAGAATGTTGGGAACCAAGTTTGAAAACTTGAGGATGAAAGATGATGAGAACATTTCATCATACAATGAAAGGATAAATGAGATTGCTAATGAGTCACATGTTGGGAAATTAGGGGTGCCCGGATCTATTCGAGTTGAATTTAAATACATATTTAAATTAATCAATTAATTACTAACATGAATTAATCATAATTCAATTCAACATAATAATTAATAAGCAAATAATCATCATGTGTACACGTATTTCATGTAAAAACCTAAGCATGCGGAATCTAGGAATTACGTAAATACTAACCTCTCGTAGAGACAACCACTGAGACGATGGATTAACCCAAAGTACCTTCTCAAATATGTCTCACGTCCACGAACGTAATCCGGTGGGAGGAATATCAACGAAAGATTTTAATCTTAAAGGAAAAAATAAAATATTTGGCCACCACCTTTGTGGATTTCTAATTTTTCCAACACATGGAATTGCACTTGGGGATGAAAAATTCATCCCCTATTTATAATACTAGGGGTGGTCGAAAATTTGACCTAGAAATAAGATGGGAAAATCTTTTTCTTGATCTCCAAGAAATCTTGAATATATCCAATATATTCTTTTCTCCATATTTAAAATATTCCACAAAAATCTCACCTCCTAATATTAAGGGAATTTTCGAAAATTCCAATTAGTTAGGAAAGAAATAAGATCTTTGACTTTTCTTGAATTTATGAGATAAACTTGTATTCCAAGAATACATATTCCATAAAATCTTTCCAAGAAAATCAAGAAAATCTTTTCTCTCTTCCTACCCAACATTTTCGAAAATTTAATGAGGAAAAATAAGCCAAAATATTTTCTTCTCCTTTTCATTAATTGGACTTTAGTTTGGGCTATTTGAGAGGCCTTTAGGAGAATTAAGATTGGACCTCCAATGGGCTATGAAGCTTTAATATTTAGCCAAAATATTATTCAAGCCCATTAATATTAATTTACTCCACTATAAAATTAATATTGAGCTATCCATCTTAACCCACATTATGACTTCACAATAATATGGCTCCCGATCATTATTTCCCGCGGTTAAGATTGTCTTAGTCCACTAATTAATTAAGTCACTAAACAAACTTTATATTAATTAATATCTTTGTTCTTGGAGTAAAGACAGCTCAACATTATTATCCATCCCGGAAATAAATTTTCACTTGCAAGATTTGGTATGATAAAGATTCTGAGCCCACCAAGGGGACAAATCAAGCAAGCCGTATTTGCACGCGATTCTCCGTATTAAATCTTAGCAATCGTCATGTAACTAATAATATTGCCCAAGATACAAGGTATCAAATCACATTGATTCTCTTCCCATCACAAGTCAAAGCAATAGTTATTAATTTCACACGATCCTATTTAAGGAACGGAGATTAAGAAATAACGCACCACTGAGGTCTAATTCTTGTATATTCAGTACCGAAGAATTTATCCTCCTGTAGGTCCTTTTCAGTGCATCAGGATGCACTAGTGTAATCCCTTGGTCAAGATAAGCCAATCCGAGCCTTACACTTCAACCTTTCATGATGGGTTGTTCATTTCCATCTGGGTTGTGAATTTGTACTTTAGTCACGAGGAACTGTTAATTTGATCTTCTGTGATCTGGTATCACCAAATTAACTACAACATAACACGTACTGACTTTATCGAACGGGTATGTAATAAATATATATAACATTCATTCATATTTAATGCAGCATGTGATAAATAATTTATTTCAGTAAAATAAATAAGAAATTCAATTTGGTTATACAAAGTAAAAGCATACTTTTCAGTATAACCCCAACAATCTCCCACTTATACTCAAAGTCTGCTTTTAAGTATACTACAGCATGTCTCGTGTTCTATGTGACATCTAATGTCACCCCACACGAACCTAATAATATTTCTCCCACTTATACTCAAAGCAGATTGACAATGCTCTTGACACCCATTCCTTCCACATGTCTCTCGAATGTACTCTGAGGCAGACCCTTGTGAATGGATCTGCTAGGTTGTCTTCAAACACAATATTTGCCACCTATATATCTCCTCTCTTAACGATTTCTCGTATATGATGGTATTTTCTTTCTATGTGTTTGCTGGCCTTGTGACTGCTCCGGCGTTATCACAGTAAACCGTGATTGTGCTGGGCAAATCCATAACGATGTCCAAGTCCACCATGAAGTTCTTGAGCCAAACCTCTTCTTTAGCTGCTTTACAAGCATCTACATATTCGGAAATCTGAGTTCGTATAACCGATGGGGATTAGGCTGTCCGATTGATAAACCAACATTCTGTCCCGTGTCCTCTTCAGATACTTCAGAATGTTCTTAACCGCAGTCCAATGCTCTTTCCCAGGGTTACTTTGATATCTTGCAACCATTCCTAAGGCGAAGCATATATCCGGTCTCGTGCACAGCATCGCGTACATGAGGCATCCCACAGCCGAAGCATAAGGGATGCCCTTCATGTCATCTATTTCCTTTTGTGTCTTGGGACACATTTCCTTGGATAGATGGATTCTGTAGGTCCCGAACGGGTTTTGTGAGGGCAGAAGTCTAGAGGGGAGGGGTGAATAGACTTCTGAAAACTTTTCATGCGGATCAGGTGTGAATGCAGATTTCCTGATCAGAGTGCTAGTGTGTTAGTTTGGACTGATGTTCAATCTTACTGAGTGCCTGAGGGCAGATCAATTTGATATCTGTCAGTTTAACTGAGAGTGCGGAAACTTGTAAATACCCGTGTGAAAAAACAGTTGTATCAATTCAGATTCTTAAGTCAGTTTTCAACCAGCTGACTAAGGTGTCAACCTGATCAGATCAGTTGCTTGGTGCAGACTGAGCTTAACTTAGTATATGTATGCGCTTTTAAACTCAGATGTGTGAATAGTGTAGAGCAATAAAGAAAGCAAGTAAATGCACACAAGACTTTTATAGTGGTTCAGATGAAACCCGTCTTACATCCACTCTTCCCTTAACACAGGGGAACCTTAACCGAACTTAACCTGCTTGGACTTAGTTTTCCGTGTTAGTCCAACACTCAACAGATGTTTATCGAGTTCACACTCAACTGAACTAGAAATCAGAAAACTAGAATCCCTAGTCTGAAATCTTGCGGTAACAAACTTAACCTAACTTGAGTTTGGGTAAAGAATGTTTGAGGGTTCCAACTGGAAATATATCCTGGTATTTTAGGTAGCCAAATGCTAGTGGATAGGATTTCTTGCTAAGACCAATGGGATGAACACTCTAAGAATAATCTTCTAATATGGTGTTCTTCCAGGGGAAATTCTGAAGGCTTTTTGCTTCTTGAGAATTTGCGTTAATGTTGTTGTTCCACTTTGCTCAATTGTTCATGTGAGAATAGTTGGTCTCTTGTCCTCCCTTACTTTTCACTTGACGAGCAATCCCATTTTATAGACCTCGAAATCAAAGAGCCGTTGGAGAGCAATTTGAATTTCGGGCTATGTTAGGTAGGTTGTAGGATATGATTGTGACGTGCTCCGAATATCGGCGTGGCCATAGGCATGATTAGCGCCTTTTATGTCCGCAACGTTGAATCCCGTAATGTCAGCTCTTTTTGTGCACGTGTCACTTTCTCCTTGGCTTCGCGAGGCGACACTTCAGTAATTTGTTCGTTAGACAATTGATATTCCTTTTGTAGAAGATTCGTCTTGTATGGTGTATCTTTTTGATTGACGCCAGGTGTGAGCTGACTTGATCAAGTAATTGATCAGTCTACCTTGTTGAGTCTTCTGATGCAGATTGTCTTAGCTCAATATGCAGACTCGGCTGATATAGGTCTTCAGGTCTTTTAGTAGTCTTCTGATCTTCAGGTGACTCTGAGCCTCAGTGTCTTCAGTCATACTAAGTCTTCAGGTTTGTTACTGAGTCTTCAGGTTTATCTGAGTCTTCAGGTTCATCTAAGTCTTCAGTGTCTTCTGTCTTCACCTGATCTTCTGACTTCTTGTCTTCTGATTTGTTCTTAGTCTTCTGATCATCTGACCTTATCTGGGTCATCTGATACTTCGAACTGACCTATACATATTGAGTTCCCCCTCAATATGTGACCTATCTTATATATCAGCTATCTATACATTTCAGCTGGTCATCTTAATCTGATTCTAAGTCATCAGTCAGCTAACAGGTCTGACTGGTCCTATTACAATCTGTTTTTGAACTTCCATCAAAACTAAAATACAGAATTTCCCAACAATTTCCCCCTTTTTGATGGAACCAAAACACTTAATCAGAAAAATAGATACCATGAATAGAAATGTAGATAATGAAATCAGAACATACCTTAGAAGACAATGAGATGTTGTCTTAGAATCAGAGAGATGGAATATTTCATTCAGATAGGTGTGTGCATTAGAATACATGAAAAGCGTACCTATCATCTGATTCCAAGTTGTCTTCCTCAGAAGTACTTGAACATTTGCAGCTCTTTGGGGATGCCAAACATCTTGTACATCCTTTGCATCAGCTTGTTCAGATCTTCTCTTCTATGGATTCCTCCTTTATCAGCAAATCCATAGTAGGCATTCTTGAACTTTATAGTATCTAGCTTTTTGTCTGGACGCAAAGGTGGAAGGAGTAGTTCAAAGGGTGGAGCTTCTGGTATCAGTGACATGATCTTGCCTTCTTTCATCACTGTCTGGTAGAAGTCTGGATATATCGTTTCTAACCAGTTCCGGAATTCATCATCATTTTTAGTCTGATCTTGATGAATCAGAATCTTCTCCAGGATGTATACGTCACATAACCATTCTCCTCTGATCTGATCCCATTCTAGAAGCAGATCTAGCCGTGCACAAAGGATGTCTTTAACAGGTGCCGGAAGGGCATTCTTTTCCCAAGCAATCTCCTCTGCTGCAGCTTCGTTCTTCCTCTTCCTTCAGATGTAAGCGATGTTTAGTCCCTTAGCCTCTGCTAACTTCTGCTTCTTGATGGTGGCCTCTCTTATTCTCTGTCTTGTTTGCTCTTGAATTTGTTCAGGAGTCATCTAGCTTTTGGTGGAGAATAGCTGGCCTTGTCTCTGATCTTCCGCAGTTGCTTTCATCATCTTGCCTTTGCCTTTATTTCTCCTCAGAGTCTGCTCAGGTTCATCTTGTTCATCTTCTTCAGCTAATTTCTTAGCGAGTTCAAGGCTCTTGGCCTGATCATTAGTTTCCATTCTTTTCTGTACGAACGAAGAAAAGTCTTCAATCTTGTCGACTCTGGCAGTAACCTCTGAAAGAGCAATTTTCTGTTCAGCGATCTCTTTACTATGTTGCTCCACAGTTTCTTTCACTTCAGCAACGAGATCGGTAGATGGAGTGGCTGGCAAGTCAGATACAGTGGTTTTTGGTAGAGATGCAATTGTTACCAACTGTGTCTATTTTTCTTTCTTCTCTTTATTCTCATGTCCTTCCCCTCTTTTTGGTTTCATCAAAGAGGTTGGAAATCTTGCGGTTCAGAGCATTGAATTGCCGTGTGATATCCTCTCTGAGTTCCTCGACAACAAGAGGGGTGATCTGAACGGTGGCAGAAGGTGCAGGTTTCAAGAAGCGTCTGAGAGCAACTTCGATGTCCTGTCTTGCTCGTTCTGCAGAAGCTACAAAGTGTTTCCAACCCATATCCATGTGGTTGTCAGTTTTCTCCAAAGATGCCCAGACATTCTCCAAAAGTACCTGTGTCTGATTGAGCATATCTGTCTGAACTTTGAGTTTGTCAGACTGGAGATTGAGCTTCTCGGCAAGAGGGTTAACTAGTTGCATTACTTCAGAAAGGATGGCATTATGCAATCCAACTGTGTGACTTCTTTCTCTGTCAACTAGTTTTGCTTGCTCTTCTTCAAATCGCTTCATCAGATCTGCTGTGAGTGCTGCGAATTTGTCTTCAATAGCAGCCTTGATCCCATCCTGAATCTTTTTAGTATAAAGATGTAGGGTATCAGAGCTCATCGTAGCAGTCTGGTTAGATGTTGAAGCCTTGCCAAGTCGGGTCTCATCTGCAGCACCCATTCTTGGTTCATCGGCAGCTCCCTCATGATCTGTAGGAGGTTGAACAGTTTCCTCCCTGTTATCAGCAATTCCGAACCTTTCGTGAATCAACCATCTGATATCATCGTCGGATGCCAATTCAACAACACTTTCAATCCCAGCATTGTTTAAGCATTTCAACTCCAAGTCTACAAAGAAATCTGATCCCAGAGTTGTCATGAGAATCAGAAATTCTTCAATGCTTTTCAGTCGGATATCCCTCCAGAACACGATTTCTTCTATTTGTTGCTGGATACCAGGATGTTGATCCAATTCAGGGCATAGATCCAGCAGATACTCCTTGATCTGTTGCTTCATTATCCTTATGATAGGGCTTTCTGGAGCAGGTGAAGTAAGCACTGTTCTGGTGTTGAAGGGATTATGAGAGATGGACACTCGCTTGTCGGATCTCTCAGGTTCTTGTGACTTGATCGGAGATTGGGATATTTGTGGTTCAGGTTCATTTTCAACGTGTTGAGGGTGTTCAGTTTCCTGAACAGGTTCATTGATTGGTGGTGTGGGAGATGTTGTTATGATAGGTGAGGGTGAGAAGGTTTTGTGGGGAGAGGGTGGTGGTGATGATTTTTGAGGAGAGGGTGATGGTGATTTGGAAGTGGGCGTTGGCGATCTTGCTCTCTGGAAGATCTTGGTGAGAGGAAGAATCGGATGGTGATTCTTCCTCGATTGCTCCCTTACGTCCCCTCGTGATTTCTCTCCTTCTGCTGCGATCATCTGCTCTTCCCTTACTTCTCGATAGTGGGCTCGGGCGGACTGCTATCTCTTACTTCTGATCCTACTTGCATCAGATCCTTCGTTCTACTGACTTGCTAGGCAGAACTTGGAGCAGTTTTCAGAGGAGACGTGACTCTCTTCTGACGTTTCCGCTGAGAATCTGGTTTCTTGGCCAGATCCTTCCTGTAGGCCCCGAACGGGTTTTGTGAGGGTGGAAGTCTAGAGGGGAGGGGTGAATAGACTTCCAAAACTTTTCGTGCGGATCAGGTGTGAACTGCAGATAACCCGATCAGAGTGCTAGTGTATCAGTTTAGACTGATGTTCAATCTTACTGAGTGCCTGAGGGCAGATCAGTTTGATATCTGTTAGTTTAACTGAATGGTGCGGAAGCTTGTTTTTACCCGTGTGAAAAACCAGTTTTATCAATCTGATTCTTAAGTCAGTTTTCAATTAGTTGACTAAAGTGTCAACCTGATCAGATCAGTTGCTTGGTGCAGACTGAGCTTAACTTTAGAATATGTATGCAGTTTTTAAACTCAGTTGTGTTACTTGTGTAAAACAAATAGAAAGCAAGTATGCACACAAGACTTATTATAGTGGTTCAGACGAAACCCGTCCTACGTCCACTCTTCCCTCAACACAGGGGAACCTTAACCTACTTTAACCTACGGGACTTATATCCATTTCAGGATTGCCGAGATGTTTATCGAGTTCTCACTCTTACAAACTTAACCTGCGGGACTTATATCCTTTTCAGGATGGCCGAGATGTTTACCGAGTTCCCACTCAAGCTTAACCTACGGGACTTATATCCTTTTCAGGATGGCCGAGATGTTTACCGAGTTCCCACTCAAGCTTAACCTACGGGACTTATATCCTTTTCAGGATGGCCGAGATGTTTACCGAGTTCCCACTCTACAAACGTAACCAGCGGGACTTATATCCTACAAAGAGGATAGCCGAGATGTTTAATGAGTTCTCACTCTACAGACTTGACCTAACTTGCGTTTGGGTAAAGAATGTTTGAGGGTTCCAACTGGAAATCTATCCTGATGTTTTAGGTAGCCAAAATGCTAGTGGATAGGATTTCTTGCTAAGAACTATGGGATGAACACTCTAAGAATAATCTTCAACTATGGTGTTCTTTGAGCGGAAATTCTTCTTGAATTTTCTTGCGTGAATGTTGTTGTTCCGCTTGCTCAATAGTTCATGTGATGTGGTTTCTCACATGTTGGTCCTTGTCTTCAAAGTGAAGAATGATCCCATTTTATAGACCTCGAAATCAAAGAGCCGTTGGAGAGTAATTTGAATTTCGGGCTATATTAGGTAGGCTGTAGGATATGATTGTGATGTGCTCCGATTATCGTCGTGGCCGTAGGTATGATTAACGTCATTTTTGTCTGCAGCGTCGTATCCCGTACTATCAGCTCTTTTTGTGCACGTGTCGCTTTTTTCCTTGGCCCATGAAGGCTTTTAATTTGTCCGTTAGGCGATTGATATTCCTTTTGTAGAGGATTCATCTTATGCGGTGTATCTTTTTGATTGTCACGGTGTGGTGACTTGATCAAATGGCGATCGATCTACCTTGTTTGAGTCTTCGGATGCACATTGTCTTAGCTCAATATGCAGACTCTGCTGAGTGTAGGTCTTCAGGTCTTTTGATCTTCAGGTGACTCTGAGCCTCAGTGTATTGATCATCTTGAGTCTTGAGTTTGTTCTTTGAGTCTTGAGTTTATCTCGAGTCTTGAGTTCATCCGAGTCTTGATGTGTGTATCTGAGTCTTCAGGTTCTTCTGAGTCTTCAGGTTCATCTGAGTCTTCAGTGTCTTCTTATCTTCACCTGATTTTTTGACTTCTTGTCTTCTGATTTGTGCTTAGTCTTCTGATCATCTGACCTTATCTGGGTCATCTGATACTTCGACCTGACCTATTCATATTGAGTTCCCCCTCAATATGTGACCTATCTTTTACGTCAGCTATCTATACATTTCAGCTGGTCATCTTATTCTGATTCTAAGTCATCAGTCAGCTAACAGGTCTGACTAGTCCTATTACAACCTGTTTTGGAACTTCCATCAAAAACTAAATTGCATATTTCCCAACTATTTCCCCCTTTTTGATGGAACCAAAACACTTAACCATACTTAATCAGAAAAACAGATACCATGAATGGAAATGTAGATAATGCAAATAGTACATACCTCAGAAGACAATCAGATGATTGTCTTAGAATCAGTGAGATGGAAAGTTTTATTCAGATAGGTGTGTGCATTATAGAATATATGAAAAGTGTACCTATCATCTGATTCCAAGTTGTCTTCTTCAGGTGTACTTGAACATTTGCAGCTCTTTGGGGATGCCAAACATCCTGTACATCCTTTGCATTAGTTTGTCCAGCTCTTCTTTTCTATGGATTCCTCATTTTTCAGCAAGTCCATAGTAGATGTTCTTGAATTTAACAGGATCAAGCTTGTTGTCTGGACGCAAAGGTGGAAGGAGTAGTTCAAAAAGGTGGAGCTTCTGGTATTAGTGTCATGATCTTGCCTTCTGTCATCACTGTTTGGTAGAAGTCTGGATACTTTGTTTTTAACCAGTTCCGAAATTCCATCATTTTCAGTCTGATCTTGATGAATTGGAATCTTCTCCAGGATGTGGACGTAACATAACCATTCTCCTCTGATCTGATCCCATTCTGGAAGCAGATCTTGCCGTGCACAGAGGATGCCTTTAACAGGTGCTGGAAGAGCATTCTTCTCCCAATCAATCTCCTCTGCTGCAGCTTCGTTCTTTCTTTTCCTTCGGATGTAAGCAGTATTCAGCCCCTTTGCCTCTGCTAACTTCTGTTTTTGATTGCGGCCTCTCTTATTCTCTGTCTTGTCCGCTCTTGAACATGTTCAGGAGTCGTCTGACTTTCGGTAGAGAATATCTGGCCTTGTTTCTGACTTTCCGCTGTTGCTTTCATCATCTTGCCTTTGCCTTTCTTCCTCCTCAGAGTCTGCTCAGGTTCATCTTGTTCGTCTTCTTCAGCTAATTTCTTAGAGAGTTCAAGGCTCTTGGCCTGATCATCAGTTTCCATTCTTTTCTGGACGAACGAAGAAAAATCTTCAATCTTGTCGACTCTGGCAGTAATCACTGAAAGAGCACTTTTCTGCTCAACGATCTCTTTACTGTGTTGCTCCATAGTTTCTTTCATTTCAGCAACGAGATCGGTAGATGGAGTGGCTGGCAAGTCAGATACAGTGGTTTTTGGTAGAGATGAAAATTTACCAACTGCGTCTGAGTCTGTTTTTCTTCCTTCTCTTTTTCTTGAGTCTGTTTTTCTTTAGACTCTTTTCCTTCAGACTCTTTTCCTTCCCCCTTTTTGGTTGCATCAAAGAGGTTGGACATCTTGTGGTTCAGAGTAGTTAATTGCCGTGAGATCTCCTCTCTGAGTTCCTCGACAACAAGAGGTGTGATCTGGACGGTGGCAGAAGATGCAGGTGTGTATAAGCGTCTGAGAGCAGCTTCAATTTCATGTCTTGCCTTTTCTGTAGAAGCTAGAAAATGTTTCCAACCCATATCCAAATGGCTGTTGGTTTTGTCCAAGGATGCCCAGACACTCTCCAAAAGTACTTGTGTCTGATTGAGCATCTCTGTCTGAACTGAGAGTTTGTCAGACTGGAGTTTGAGCTTCTCAGCAAGAGGATATACTAGTTGCATTACTTTAGCAACGATAGCATTGTGCATCCCAACTGTGTGACTTCGTTCCTTGTCAACTAGTTTTGCTTGCTCATCTTCAAATCGCTTCATCAGATCTGCTGTGAGCGCTGCGAATTTGTCTTCAAATGCAGCCTTGATCCCATCCTGAATCGTCTGAGTATGATGATCTAGGGTATCAGAGCTCATCGTAGCAGTCTGTTCATATGTTGAAGCCTTGCCAAGTCGGGTCTCATCTGCAGCACCCATTCTTGGTTCATAGGCAACTCCCTCATGATCTTTAGGAGGTTGAACGGTTTCCTCCCTGTTATCAGTAATACCGAACCTTTCATGAATCAACCATCTGATATCATCGTCAGATGCCAATTCAACAGCACTTTCAATCCCAGCATTGTTTAGACATTTCAACTCCAAGTCTACAAAGAAATCTGATCCCAGAGTTGTCATTAGAATCAGAAATTCTTCAATGCTCTTTAGTCTGATATCCCTCCAGAACACTATCTCTTCTATCTGTAGCTCGATGCCAGGATGTTGATCCAATTCAGGGGACAGATCCAGCAGATATTCCTTGATCTGTTGCTTCATTATCCATATGATGGGGCTCTCTGGAGCAGGTGAAGCAAGTACTGTTCTGGTGTTGAAGGGATTATAAGAGATGGACACGCGTTCGTCGGATCTCTCAGGTCTTTGAGACTTGACTGGGGATTGGGATGATTGTAGTTCAGGTTCGTTTTCAGTGTTTTGAGGGTGTTCAGTTTCCTGAACGGGTTCATTGATTGGTGGTGTGGGAGATGTTGTTCTGATAGGAGAGGGTGAGGGTGAGAAGGTTTTGTGGGGAGAGGATGGTGGTGATGATTTTTGAGGAGAGGGTGATGGTGATTTGTAAGTGGGCGTTGGCGATCTTGCTCTCTGGAAGATCTTGGTGAGAGGCAGAGAATCTGATGGTGATTCTTCCTCAGGTTGCTCCACTTCTGTCCCTCTGACAGATTTCTCTCCTTCTGCTACGATCATCTGCTCTTCCCTTACTTCTCTGATAGTCGGCTCAGAGCGGACTGCTATCTCTTCGTCTGATCTTACTTGCATCAGATCCTCTGTTCTGCTGGCTTGCTGGGCAGAACTTGGAGCAGTTTTCAGAGGAGATGAGACTCTCTTCTGACGTTTCAGCTGAGCGTCTGGTTTCTTGGCCAGATCCTTCCTCTTCATCCTCTTCTCTTGAACGGCCTTTTCCTGCACTTCAGACGATGCAGTTGCCTTATCTTTTCCTTTCTTTTCTCCCTTGGGCTTGGGCACATAAGGAGTCGGATCCTCATCAGCTTGTGCAAGTAGGGACCCATCTTTGCCCAATATGGCCTTGTGCTTTGCTTGGTAAATCTTCGCTCCATTCTCGTTCCATTCATAATTCTGTGGCAGCTTATCTGACAGAATGATAGAAATTTTGTGTATGAATGAACACTTCGAAGATAAGCACACTTGATTGCTCTGGTTCAGCTAGAACTTCCCGGAGTCTTTTCTCAGTCTTGCTTTGACCATGCCCATTCAATCAATGTCTGAAGCCTTCTTGATTATTGCAGCCATTACACTTATCTTGTAAGAAGTGACCGCATCAAGGTTGTAAGTCGAGCACATGATCACCTTCTGAACGATCTCAAGAAGAAGGCGATACTTTCTCTTCAGATAGGAGGCTTTAACGTTCGTCGTGTTCTCCTTGTTTGCTGGTCTCAACAGTTCGGCTTCAAGAAACTCCTTTTCTCCTACAGCAGTTGTGTAGGTCTCTGGATTGATGCTTCCTCGAGTTAAACCGAATATTCTCTGTAGATCGTCATTCATCACTCGAACTTCCATTCCGCCAACGGAAGAAATCAGGTCAGCATCATTGTTTTCATCCCTCTGCAGATTGTAGAGAAACTCCAGGGCTTCATGGGTGTGAATGATGTTCTGATGAGTAGAGCAATATCGTTCCAGTCCACACGCTCGTAAGCACTCCATAATTTCCAGCGATTCCGGATCTGAGGTGATGTTGAAGATGACGTACTTTTCATCAATGATGTCTTTCTTCATCGATGCAAAGTTGCAGTACTTTTTCCCTTGTCCTGGTCTTGAAACAAGATGTGCCATTTCTGTAAGATATGCAAATTGATGTTTAGTTTGAGTAAGATATTTCAATAAATTCAGTCAAACTAGCAATTTCATCATCAATTTAGCAAGTAGGCGTTTAGATCTAAAGAAAATCACAGAAATACAACTTGTAAACCTAGGTATCATAGAGAAATTGAGATCATGCAATTAATTAAAATAAGAAATTACCAGAAATTGATTTGAAAGATTTAGAAATCGGAAGAGTAGAATCAAAAGATTTCGAAGGTAATTCTCTGAAGATTTGAAAAATATGATCTCTTAAGAGCTTTGAGAAGACGAAGTAGTGGAAAGCGGTTTTCTGAGAAAAATTTGGATTTTATAGAATACGAGGGAAAAACCTTTTGCACAACTTTCCAAAGTACTCAAGTATCCGTGATTTGAAATCGATGGCTGAGATTAGTCGGCCAAAAAGTATTTTGATCGCACGGTTGAGAAAAGTAGTCTTCTCGTTTTCCAGACTCGAAAAATCGCAATAAAACATTTTGAAAACATTTTCCAGGTCCGCATTAAAAGCTTTGCAGAGCATGCGTCATGAACAGTGTAAAATAAATCAATTAAATAAAATAACGCATATAAGGTATTCAGAAAGAGATAAATAAGAAAGCGTATCTGACTGATTGATATTGTAATCAATCAGTTACCACGGTGATCTGATCTGGTACTTTGTTGACTTATCTGATGGTTGCCTTATACATTTCCCAACAATATCTCACTTATTTGATCAGATTCTTGCTTGAAAACACTTCGCCACTTATCTGATCCTCTTTTCTGATACTCTTTACACTTCAGTCTTCATCTTTCAACCCGCATTAACTGAAGTCAACTCCCGCCAAATCTTTTACTTCGGGGAGTCCAAAAGTCGCCTCGATTCCCAAATCGGCGCGATTTGACATTCTGTAATAATGTAGATTCCCATCTCGATTCCCAAATCGCCTCAACTCTCCAAAGTACTCAAGTATTTATAGATACGCTGTGATTTAATCACACCGTTAACTCATCCAACCATTAGCCGCGTGTTCCTAACGCGTTGTCGATGCAAATTTCTCTTAATATTTTCTGAGAAGATAAAATTTGCATTTGTACCCCTAATTTTCTTCTATAAATAGCCTGGGGTGTTAGGCAAACAACACATCATAAACCATTTCATCTTCTTTAACATATCCTTCATGCTTTTCCGATGAGTTCCTTATTTCCGATGAAACTTCCGGTGGGAACCTTTAGCCCCTTTCCAATGAATTCAGCTTCTCAAATCAACCCTGTGTGTTCATTCACACTGCTTTCGTCGTCATCTAAGACACATACGATCAATGCTAAGCTTCTTTACCACCGTGGAGGCGGATCTGCTAAGGCAAATGAGAAGGCACTTCTCCTAACCGTATGCACCTTGTGCGCCTATCGAGATGACGATATAAGCATCAACAGACTTAGTCTGAAACAAAACATGGGTTTGATATACAAAATAGTGTATCAAACTCAATATTTGCATGAGACACTCATGGCCATATGGTCTTTGTGACCAAACCTGTGGCACTGTGTCCCATTTAACAGCTGGAGAGTCCATTGATTTTAGGTCTAAGGGCTCCTAGCTTAAAGATCCTTCAAGGCTCGCTCTCGCTTCTCACTCGAAGGTTCTAAGAGGGGTTTTTAGGATTCTAGAAGCTTCTCTGCTGCCCCCTGGGTCGGAGAGCCTGAGAGCATCAGCTCTTAAAATCTCTCTCTCTCCTTCCCTGCCTAGGGTTGTCTTAGGGCTGATGGTTTATGTATTGACCTCCGAGTCTTCTTGTACTTGTAATACCACTTGAAGATAGTTGTAGCAGTTGTAGCTTGTGATATCACTTGTAACTTGTAAATCTGACCTCCGGGTCTTTATCAATGAAAAACTCTGTTATTCTATTGCTGTGTTGTTTCTTCTGACTTATGCGATCTGTAGCTTTACTCTTGATTTGCTTGTTGACTGCAACTTTAATCGACTTATAAAGTAATCTTCCAATATGATCAGTTCTCCCTTAATCTGATATATCTTGAACTGATCTACCCTTTGTTTGAACTTCAGATCGGCTACTTATCTGACTTTCTGATCTGCTCCTTATCTGAACTTCAGATCGGCTCCTCATCTGGTCATCTGATCAGTTGAGATTCCTAACTCAACTGATTCCACTTAACCTGGTTAGTCTTTTAACCATCTGGTTCTGGAGATCAATCCTTCAGCGATATCTGGTGCTTTTTCTCCAAGATCCAGAAGCCCTAGCTCGTTGCATAACTCTCTGAATCTGATCTCTGCTAGTGGCTTGGTTAAGATATCAGCTTTCTGCTTGTCAGTATGGATCTTTTCCATCCTGATATTCTTCTTTTCAACGTGATCTCTGATAAAATGGTGTCTGACATCCATATGCTTGCATCTTGTATGTAGAAACGAGATTACGAGTGATTGCAATAAGACTATTATTCTTGTCACAGAATATAGTAACGTTCTTAGCTACAATGTTGTAATCCCTCGATCTTGACTTAGCGAGCGGTTGGGAACAACAACTTCCAATGACCATATATTACGCCCGGTAGTAGATGTCGAATCGATATCCGCTTCTTGAAAACCAAGAGATCGGTTTATTTCCCGCCCGACATAAACACGAGGTTGACTTTTCCGTCGATTACGCAACCTCCGTGAATGAATCGAATACCCACTAAGCTCTAGATTGTCATCTGATGGGCAAAATAAACCAAGGTTTACAGTCCCCTTCAGATACTTGAGAATCCGCTTAGCTGCTTCTTGGTGGCTTTGCATTGGATTTGCTTGAAATCGGCACATACACCTAACGCCAAAAGGTAAGGTCGGGTTGCCTGGCGGCAGGGTATAGTAGTGATCCAATCGAGCTCTATATTCTCCGATTCGTTTTTCGACCATCTTCATACGGATCCATCTTGAACCCGGTCATCATTGGAATTCGGCTTCCTTGCAATGTTGAACTCCAAACTTTGCCAGTAGATTCCTTGTGTACTTCGCCTGGCAGATGAATATCCCTTCTGTACTCTGCTTGACTTGTAAACCCAAAAAATAATTCATCTGACCCATCATGGACATCTCGAACTTCCCTTGCATCAACTTGCTGAACTTCTCACATAGCTTCTTGTTGGGAGATCCGAAGATGATGTCGTCCACGAGATCCGAACCATCGAATATCTTCTTCATCTTCTATTCGAATAAGGTTCATCCCACTATTCCTTTAGTGAACCCGCTGTCTATCAAGAATCGAGAGAGTGTATCATACCAAGCTCGAGGAGCTTGTTTCGAGCCGTAAAGAAAGAGCTTTTTCCTTAAACGGTACACTTGGTTGCCTTTTTCAAAGCCTGGAGGTTGTTCGACATAAACTTCCTCTGCTAGTACCTCATTTAAGAATGCACTCTTTACATCCATCTGATACACAGTGAACCCTCTGTGGGTAGCATATGCGTAAAGCTTGACCGAATGGCTTCTAAGGCAAGCGGCCCGGTGCAAAGGTCTCATCATAATCAATTTCTTCCGATTGTGAATACCCCTTAGCAACAAGTCTTGCCTTATTCCCGGTTATGACATTTTTCTCATTTCTCTTGTTCTTGAATACCCAACCCGTGCTAATAGCTTCTTGATGAGTTGGTCTGTCCACCAATTCCCAAACATGATTTCTCTCAAACTGTTCCAGCTCCTCCTGCATGGCTAGAATCCAGCTTGCGTCTTGTACAACTTTCCTCTCTTGTGGTTGGTTCCTTCAAAGACGAGATAACAACAAGATACATGGCACTTTCCTTGTCGATGTCTAGTTTTGACTCTATCGGATGGGTCTCCGATAATCGATCGGTTGGATATTGGTAATCCGAGTTCTTACGATTACGATGTGCATCTCATTTGGAGAACATCATCCATATCGATAGTTCATTACTAGTGATTGGGAGTGGTTGGAATTATGATCCACTTGATAAGAACATGTCTCGGTGATGTTGGACTCATCATGTCTTTGAAGTCATTTCATAGGAACTTCAGAGTTCCCCGAAACAGATGGTTGATTGATCTTATCTCAATTGTAAACTTCTTTCTTCGACAGCCAGCGTACCTTAGGTCCGATTGACTGTTGAATCAGCAAGATCAAGTTCGGGATGTACACTTTTATGTGTTAAATTTCTTTCTCCTTGATTCTTAGCCGATCCATTTTCTCGTGCGGTCGTAGCGGTAGATCCAGTGCGACTTGTTTACGAGGCGACTTTCTCTTGTTCAGAAGATGTCTCATCAAAGACCACATGAGGTGTTTCTTCCACAACTAGGGTTCGTTTGTTGTAAACTCTGAAAGCTTTGCTGGATGAGGAATATCCTAAGAATATGCCCTCATCTGACTTGGCCTCAAAAGTTTTCAACTGACTTTTCCCATTGTTGTGAATAAAACACTTGCACCCAAAAACATGGAAGTAAGAAACACGAGGTTTTTCGTCTTTTCCACGATTCATAAGGTGTTTTGAAGTGAGTCTTAGTCGAGAGAACATCATTCGAAGTTTGGCATCTTTGTGTTGATTGCTTCGCGCCGTAAACGGTTTGGTGTGGCATGTTCAACTAACATAGTGCGAGTAGCTTCCTTGAGAGTTCTGTTTCTCCGTTCTGCTACTCCATTTTGTTGTGGTGTTCTTGCAGCTGACGTCTCATGCTGTATACCAAACTCAATGCAAAAATCAGTAATAAAGGTATTTAGGAACTCTGTACCTTTATCTGATCTGATCTTTACTATGCTGACACCCTTCTCATTTTGTAGTTTCTTGAGCAGTTCGGGTATCTTTGTCGTTGTCTCGTTCTTCTTGAATAAGAATACAACCCAAGTAAACTTAGAATAATCATCCACGATTACAAGTGTATATTTCAAGGCCCACCGAGATATTTGGTGTGGCCCAGTGCGAATAAGGTTCTGCCCACTATTCCTTTAGTGAACCCACTTTCTATCAAGAACTGAGAGAGTGTATCATACCAAGCTCGAGGAGCTTGTTTCAGGCCGTAAAGAGCTTTCCTTAAACGGTACACTTGGTTGCCTTTTTCAAAGCCTGAAGGTTGTTCGACATAAACTTCCTCTGCTAGTACCCCATTTAAGAATGCACTCTTTACATCCATCTGATACACAATGAACCCTCTGTGGGCAGCATATGCCAGAAATAGCCGAATGACTTCTAGGCGAGCGACTGGTGCAAAGGTCTCATCATAATCAATTCCTTCTGATTGTGAATACCCCTTAGCAACAAGTCTTGCCTTATTCCTGGTTATGACATTATTCTCATCTCTCTTGTTCTTGAATACCACTTCGTGCCAATCACGTCTTGATGAGTTGGTCTGTCTACCAATTTCCAAACTTGATTCCTCTCAAACTGTTCTAGTTCCTCTTCCATGGCTAGAATCCAACTTGCATCTTGTAGAGCTTCCTCTACTGTAGTTGGTTCCTTCAAAGACAGATACAACATGGCACTTTCACAATTCTGATGTCTAGTTTTGACTCTATCATATGGGTCTCCGATAATCAGATCAGTTGGATGACTGGTAATCCAGGTCCTTCTTTTCTGATGTGCGTCTGTTTGGAGAACATCATCAATTTCTGATAGTAGTTCATTACTAGTGATTGGGAGTGGTGCGGAATTATGATCCACTTGATAAGAACATGTCTCGGTGATCTTTGGACTCATCATGTCGATGATGTCATTCGTAGAGGAACTTCAGAGTTCCCCCCGAACCAGATGGTTCAATTGATCTTTATCTCATTTATATCGGCTTCTTCTTCGACAGGTTACAGCGTACCTTAGGGTCTAATTGACCTGTTGAATCAGCAAGATCAAGTTTTGGGATGTACACTGTTACATGTTCAGATTCTTTCTCCTTGATGCTTAGCTGATCCATTTTGCGTGTCGGTAGCGGTTGATCCGAATACGGCTTGTTTCGAGGGCGACTTTTCTTCTTGTTCGGAGGATGTCTCATCAAAGACCACATGGGGTGTTTCTTCCACAACTAGGGTTCATTTGTTATAAACCCCGAAGCTTATTTGGATGAGGAATATCCTAAGAATATACCCTCATCTGACTTGGCCTCAAAAGTCTTCAACTGACTTTTCCCATTGTTGTGAATGAAACACTTGCACCCAAAAACATGGAAGTATGAAACACGAGGTTTTCTGCCCTTCCACAGTTCATAAGGTGTTGAAGTGAGTCTTAGTCAGAGAACATCTGTTCTGAGTATGGCATCAAGAGATTGATTGCTTTCGCTTAGAAACGGCTTGGTGTCGATGTTAAACTAACATAGTGCGAGCAGCTTCCTTGAGAGTTCTGTTTCTCCGTTCTGCTACTCCATTTTGTTGTGGCGTTCTTGCAACTGACGTCTCATGATGTATACCAAACTTAGTGCAAAAATCAGTAATAAAAGAATTCAGAAATTCTGTACCTTTATCTGATCTGATTTTTACTATGCTGACACCATTTTCATTTTGTAGCTTCTTGAGCAGCTCGGGTATCTTTGTCGTTGTCTCGTTCTTCTTGTATAAGAATACAACCCAAGTAAACTTGGAATAATCATACATGATTACTAGAGTATATTTCGTCATTCGAGATCGATTTGGTGTAATCGGTCCGAATAGATCCATATGGGCGATTTGTAAAGATTTACTCTCTTGGATCTTTGGTCCGTATTCCTTGAATGAGGCTTTAACTTATTTTCCCTTCTGACATGCGGCACATGTCTGATCTTTGGAGAATATCTCATTCGGAAGTCCCTCAACCAAAGGCACCCTAGCTATCTTGTTAAGAGTCTTAAAGTTCAGATGACTCATTCTTTTGTGCCAGAGCCAACTGCTACTTTTGGAACTCTTAACAATTAAGCATGCATTTCTTGGGCAACTGCTCCAATCTGCTGTGTAGATCGTGCCTTTCCTTGACCAGTAAGAAAGATTTGTTGAGTAGCTCGATTCCTTATCGTACACTTGTCGCTCGAGAACTCAATGCTGAATCCGTTGTCGCAAAATTGTGATACTGATAGTAGATTGTGCTTTAATCCTTCGACATACGAGACTCCAGCTACTTGTACATCATCATTCTCTAAGGTTCCAAATCCTTTGGTAAAACCAAAGTTATCATCACCGAAGAGTACACGTGGGCCTTCTTGTTCTTTGTAAGAGCTAAGGAGATGTTTGCTTCCAGTCATGTGCCTTGAGCATCCACTATCGATGTACCAGATAGTTTCTTGTACACCTCCTTTGATGGTCAGTCCCATGCGAACCTGCATTCGAATCAGGCTTTAGGTACCCCTTTGGAATTGGGTCCTGGGGGGTTAGTGGTGGATTTAGGGATCCACACAAACAGAGCACTTCTATGAAAATCAGATAGATTAGAAGGTCTGATTTGTCTCCCATACATATCAACATAATCATATGTCTCTTTATATGCTTTCTGATTAGTATGATTATTCGTGTGAGCCTTGGGTGACTTAGAAGACTTGGGATTTTTCTTTATATTTTGTCTTCTTTTAATCCAGTGTGGCTCAAAAAAAAGAGTCCTAGATCTACGGTTATAAGAGTAGGTACGACTGCTACCATCGAAAGATTCATAACCTTCTTGGCATAGATGGTCTTTGCGGTTTACCTATAGCTTGCTTATTAGGCGCTGACCTTGATTGGGTCTCAGATTAGATTTCCTTTTTCTGTGTTGTCTCTTCGATACCTAATCTGGCCGATCGAGTTGAGGTTTCTTGAAGAAACTGGATTCTTCTGTGATTCTCGGTGATGCTTAATCGATTGGGGTCCATTCTGTTCCTTTCCCTTTCTGATTAGGCACTTGCCTTACTTGTTCAGCAGGTCTTTTTCCCTTATCAGATACATGTTTAGCTTTTTGTGTATCTTTGTCAGAGACTCGTTTGATTAAACCCTTCTGAAGTGAATCAAACGGGGCTTTTGAGGATGTAGAAGGGTTCTCATACCCAATTCCCTTCTTGTTAGTCGGTGTTCGAAAATAGGTGTTCATATCTTGAACGGTTTTTGATGACTTCGTGAAAACCTCTATTTTATTGCGCAAACTATCCTCAGAAGATTTTAGACTCTCATGTAGTCGGAATAGCTCATCAAATTTAGCTTGAAGGATTTTGAAATCATCGACTTCTTTGTTTGTTGATTGCTAGTCGATCTTTGATCGCTTCTCCGATCGAAGATTTAACTTTCGAGCGTTAAGTTCTCGATTACCTTCTAAGCGGTTTTAAATTTTATTTCATTTCCAAGGTAGCATTACCGGACATTTTTTTTCTTTAACAAGCTGATTATTTCTGATCCTTAGCTTGTCATTTCCAGCTTCCACTATTGTATAAGTGTCTACTGCATCAGAGAGATCATCAAGCAATTGCTCAGAATAGAGCTTCAAGTCAATCTCTCCAGCAGGTGTGCTAATAATAGCAGGTGTGGAAATTGAAAAAGCAGAAGGCTTGGAGGTTACCTCAGGTTGGTCTTCCTCCTTGGCCATCGAGTGATTTCATCGTCATCGAAGAAGAATATCGAGATCTTCTGTTAGGAAATCAACGACCCTTGCTTATCGGCGAAGTCTTCTCGGATAGTAGCCAGAATCCTCAGAAGGCAGATAGGAATCATCAATTCTAGATGTGTCAGCGACCATGGCTTTTCTGTCTCTGACACGTTGCTCTCTTCTGTTCCGCTTTTCTTCTCTTTCTCTGGGAGTCGGTCGAGGCGATCGGTCTTTGTAGTGGCTGGTTTCTGTGATTGAAGCATGATCCTCGATCTACAAAACTTCCTCTGCCCAGAAGTCACTCATACAGTAGGATCTGTCAGGTGACATCCCTTTCTGATGGTAATCTGAACTCCTTCTGTCGGATCTGTTATCTCTTCTCTCATCCGCCGGATCATCTCTTTTCTTTTCTTCTCTCTGATCTCTTGATCATCGATCCGGGTTCTTTCTAGTGATCCGTCCGGTTGGCTTCTGTTTTCTTACATCGTCTTGATAGTCTCTATAGAATTTGCGATACTTACCAAGTTGAGTATTTGATCTTTCAAGTTTCCTGGTAAGCAGAAGCGATACATTACCTTGACTCATTATGTTTCCAACAGGTTCAGTGGCCTTTGATCTGCTGCTGGTTGCTTTGAATGCAACTGATTTAGATGTTGAGGCTTCAGCAGGCGTCTCGTCTTCATCTGCTTACCCTCTTTCGATTAAATCGAACTCATGGGCTTTAAGGCTTAGGAACAAGCTACTTGGCTTCATCTTGGAAATGTCATGGAAATCCTTGATTACCGTGACTTTCATGTCCCATTTCTTGGTGAGAGATCTCAGTATCTTGTAATTGATGTCTTTGTCTGACATCTCTCTTCCAAGTTCTCGTAGCTTATTTACTGACATGGTGATCCTCCCATCGAGCTCGTTGATGGTCTCGTTGGGCAGCATTTTGAGCTTTTCGAACTTCACCAGTTCAGCTTGTAGTCGGCTGTCTTTGATCTGATCATTTCCTTTGCACATCTCAGCAAGAGTATCCCACATTTGTTTCGCAGTTTTGAGATACTTTATCTTCTCCTTGGTGACTTTATCCATCGTCTTCATGATTATATGCCTGGCGATTGTATCTAGAGTATACAACTTTCTTTCTTCTGCATCCATCAGGGCTGGGCTTTTTCATACAAGACTTCCCGGTGCATGATCCGGATCTCCTCCAACTGCTGGGTTGTCGTGATATATGATGATGGGTCCTCGTTCAATGACTTCCATCATTCTGTCGCTTATCGATCCCAGATGATTGCACATGTATATAGTCCAATCTGCATACTCATCAATTGAAAACTTAGGCAGATCATGATACATACCAGAGGTATTATCCATGCTGAGTGATTTTGAAAATGAATGAGTTTTGAAAACGGTTTTTCAAGATCTGTTCAAATGACCACAAAGATTCTTCCTCAAGAATCGATGATACTCAAAGCTAGTGGTCTGTAGAACCACTGCTCTGATACCACTTGTAGGTCCCGATAGGGTTTTGTGAGGGCAGAAGTCTAGAGGGGAGGGGTGAATAGACTTCTGAAAACTTTTCGTGCGGATCAGGTGTGAATGCAGATTTCCTGATCAGAGTGCTAGTGTGTTAGTTTGGACTGATGTTCAATCTTACTGAGTTCCTGAGGGCAGATCAGTTTGACATCTGTCAGTTTAACTGAGAGTGCGGAAGCTTGTAAATACCCGTGTGAAAAAATAGTTTTATCAATTCAGATTCTTAAGTCAGTTTTCAACCAGTTGACTAAGGTGTTAACCTAATCAGATCAGTTGCTTGGTGTAGACTGAGCTTAACTTAGAATATGTATGCGCTTTTAAACTCAGTTGTGTGAATAGTGTAGAGCAATAAAGAAAGCAAGTAAATGCACACAAGACTTTTATAGTGGTTCAGACGAAACCCGTCTTACATCCACTCTTCCCTTAACACAGGGGAACCTTCTTGAGTTTGGGTAAAGAATACTTGAGGGTTCCAAATGGAAATCTATCCTGGTATTTTAGGTAGCCAAATGCTAGTGGATAGGATTTCTTGCTAAGACCAATGGGATGAACACTCTAAGAATAATCTTCTAATATGGTGTTCTTCCAGTGGAAATTCTGAAGGCTTTTTGCTTCTTGAGAATTTGCGTTAATGTTGTTGTTCCGCTTTGCTCAATTGTTCATGGGAGAATAGTTGGTCTCTTGTCCTCCCTTACTTTTCACTTGACGAGCAATCCCATTTTATAGACCTCAAAATCAAAGAGCCGTTGGAGAGCAATTTGAATTTCGGGCTATGTTAGGTAGGTTGTAGGATATGATTGTGACGTGCTCCGAATATCGGCGTGGCCGTAGGCATGATTAGCATTGTTTATGTCCACAACTTCGAATCCTGTAATGTTAACTCTTTTTGTGCACGTGTCGCTTTCTCCTTGGCTTCGCGAGGCGGCACTTCAGTAATTTATCCGTTAGACGATTGATATTCCTTTTGTAGAAGATTCGTCTTGTCTGGTGTATCTTTTTGATTGACGCCAGGTGTGAGCTGACTTGATCAAGTAATTGATCAGTCTACCTTGTTGAGTCTTCTGATGCAGATTGTCTTAGCTCAATATGCAGACTCGGCTGATATAGGTCTTCAGGTCTTTTAATAGTCTTCTGATCTTCAGGTGACTCTGAGCCTCAGTGTCTTCAGTCATACTGAGTCTTCAGGTTTGTTACTGAGTCTTCAGGTTTATCTGAGTCTTCAGGTTCATCTGAGTCTTCAGTGTCTTCTGTCTTCACCTGATCTTCTGACTTCTTGTCTTCTGATTTGTTCTTAGTCTTCTGATCATCTGACCTTATCTGGGTCATCTGATACTTTGACCTGACCTATACATATTGAGTTCCCCCTCAATATGTGATCTATCTTTTACATCAGCTATATATACATTTCAGCTGGTCATCTTAATCTGATTCTAAGTCATCAGTCAGCTAACAGGTCTGACTGGTCCTATTACAACCTGTTTTAGAACTTCCATCAAAACTAAAATACAGAATTTCCCAACAGATTCCATGTCTGAAAGGTACAAAGCCTTTCTTGGAATCTTGCATGCTGAATCACTTCAAAACGGTATCTATGTATGAAGCTTGCGAAAGCACGATCATCATTTTCTTGCGATCTCGAGTGATCTTGATCCCTAGGACGTGACCGGCTTCTCCCAAGTCCTTCATATCAAACTGTTTTGACAGCCTTGCCGTTACGTCTGACAACATCTTTACATCGTTCCCGATGAGCAGAATGTCGTCTACGTATAGTACCAAGAATACCAAGGCAGTTCCGTCATGCTTTTTATACACACAACTTTCGAAATTGTTTTGATCAAAACCGTAGGATTTTATCACTTGATCAAAATATTGATTCCAAGCACGGGATGCCTGCTTCAGCCCATAAATGGACTTCTTCAGTTTGCAAACTAGATGCTCTTGACCTTTTTCAATGAAGCCTTCGGGTTGTTGCATATAGATTACTTCGTCAAGACTTTCGTTGAGGAAAACTATCTTGACATCCATTTGCCAGATCTCAAAATCTAGGTGCGCAGCAATCGACAAGAGAATTCAGATGGACTTGAGCATGGCTACGGGTGAAAAGGTTTCCTCATAATCGATCCCTTCTTTCTGAGTGTACCCTTTCACCACGAGTCTTGCTTTAAAGGTTTCAACCGTCCTGTTCGGTCCCCCTTTTCTCTTGTATACCCACTTGCATCCAATGGATTTTATCCCACTAAGTGGTTCGACTAGCTCCCACACTTTATTGTGATCCTTTGAACCCATCTCAGCTTCCATTAATGTTTGCCAAGATGTCGCATCCTTGTCTTGGATCGCCTCATTGTAGGACCATGGATCTGATTCTTCTCCCGAGATCAAGTCTGAGGACTCTCCGATCCCTAAGAATTGCTCGGGTTGTCTGACAACCCTCCCACTATGATGAGGTTCCGGTTGTGTAGGCATGACGTGAGGTATATTTTCTTTTACAGTTGGCAAAGGAGTTGGACCCTTAAGTTCTTCTAAGGTAATCTCGCTTCTAGGCTTTTTATCGTTCATATAGTCTTCTTCCAAAAATCTAAAGTGCCTACTCATTACGACCTTTTGATCTTCGGGACCATAGAACATGCATCCCCTCATTCCTTCGGGGTATCCTATAAACAACCTTAATTCTTAACGTGCATCCAATTTCCCGGCTTCCCTATCCAACACGTATGCCGGGCACCCCCAGATCCTCATGTGTCCTAAGCTGGGCTTGCGCCCTGTCCACAATTCCCTAGGGGTTTTTGGAACCGATTTGGATGGCACTAAGTTCAGAATATAAGCCGCTGTTTGCAAGGCGTAACCCCAAAACGTTTTTGGTAAATTTGCATAACTCATCATTGATCTTACCATTTCTAGAAACGTTCAGTTTCTTCGTTCTGCAACCCAATTTTGTTGAGGGGTACCGGTTGCAGTCAACTGGGATGCAATCCCTTCATCCGACAGGTAGTTCAAGAATTCATCGCTGAGGTATTCACCTCCACGATCAGATCGTAGAAACTTGATACTCTTTTTCTTATGATTCTCTGCTTGAGCCTTAAATTCTTTGAATTTATCAAAGGTCTCAGATTTATGCTTCATTAGGAAAACATACCCATAGCGTGAGTATTCATCGATAAACGTAATGAAATACTCGTAGCCACCTCTTGCTTTGATTTGCATTGGACCACATACATCGGTGTGAACGATCTCCAGCACTTTTTTAGCTCTAAGCCCTTTGGCTCCAAATGCCCTCTTGGTCATCTTACCTTCCAAACATGATTCGCAAGTTGGAAATGGTTCAATCAGGAGGGACTCCAATGAACCATCTTGAACCAACCTTTGGATCCTTTTTGGATTAATATGACCTACTCTTAGGTGCCAAAGAAGTCGTTCACGTTAGTCGAACGTTTCCTTTTACTTGAAATAGTAGATGTGTTATAGGATGCATTGTGTGAGTGATGTGCAGCATTAATATAGAGATTGTTCCGTAAAGTTCCATGACAGATAACCACATCGTTACGCATAACAGTAACATGTTTAAAACGAACAGAATATCCATCAGCAAATAGTTTTGAAACAGAAATAAGGTTTTTACGAAAACAGGAACATAAAGAACATCTCTTAAAATTAAACTCTTGTCTTCAAAAGACAATTGCACGTCTCCCACTGCTTCAGCTGCCACTCTCGTAGCATCGCCTAGTGCGATGAGGATCTCACTTCCACTAAGTTGTCGGGTCCGCGCCGTTAAACAATTTTCAACAACTAGTGCTGAGAATTACCTTTCTTTCCGGCCCTTTTGGGGTTGGAACAGGTTGACCTCCAATGTCCTTTTGCAGTTAAAACACTTCCTCTTTGGATTTTTCCTCGACACTACCAGCATTCCTCATCTTTGTTGGGCTTATATCCCAACAATCTTACCATTGCCCTTGGCAACAGTTGAATTTGATTGCTTATGGCTTTTGGTCCTCTTCTTCTTCTTGCCTTCCCTTGGCCTAGAAGATGAAGACGGACCACTTACAGTCAAAGCTTGAGTTTTTGTGCTCCATCAATGTCCGGGACCAAAGCTTGCAAAAAATTAGCTAGCGAGGCCAAATTGCTCAAAAACTTTTGGACAGAGAGTGGAGTACCAAAGAACCTCAAGTTTGTTCAGATGTGCCATCAATTTTGAGGACAAAATCCCTTACGGGATTTCCCTCCACCATTTTTAGCGACGACATCTCTCCCAAGGTGATATGACGAGCCCCGTGTTTTTGACTCGTCAGTTGGCTCATCTGAGTTTTGGTGTGTCAAGAATCCACTTGTGCTTTTGTGCAGTTAGGACAATCATAACTTTTTGTTTCCAATCAACATAGTTTCCAATTCTATTGACTTTAAGTATATAAACAGTGGATTAAAAGGTTGCGACATGCTGAACTGAAATAAACACACATCTTGTATCAATATCCGGATCGACACAAGATTATCACATAATTCGATCACATGATTCACATTGAAATCTCAAAAAATATGAACATGCATCAGCCAACATCTCAAAACAGTTTTAAATGAGCCTCTTGGGAGGGTCATCATTTAAATCACATTCAAGCAGGTTACAAAACAGAACAGTTACAAACCTTTAATTTTAAAAAAATTAATAGTTGGCTCCCACTTGACTAATATAAAATTGACAGGGACTTCGGCTAAGTATATGTATATAAATTTTATACCTAAGTAATAACCATGATTAAATACAGAATTACTACTTCGTTTTGATCGAGCCTCTTGGGAGGGTCATCGTCGCCACTAATAATAATTCACAATCATCCTTTTGAGAATTTATTCATGTGAAAGCTATCTTTTGGCCGTCCCTTAGGGGAATTTCTCCAAAAGATTTCACAAATAAATAAATCATGGAGGTCAAAATTAATTCGATTCAAAACTGAATTAATTATTTAAACATACTTAGTAATTTTTGAATTTTAGATTTTTCGTTGGGCAATTCTCATGCAAACACATTTAAACAAATTAAATAAGGCATAAGAAAATACAACAATAAATCAAGCAAAGCAGAAAAATAAACATAATGGGCACAAATTATCCAATTATCATGGTTTGATTTTTCTTGGCTTGATTTTGAAGAAACGCCGTCTTGAATTTCTCCCACTCGATCGTCTCGAAAAATCACGTCTCGTGCATCTATCAGCTCGCGGGTCGGGGTGCACGCCTTGCACCCAACCCGGCCATGTCGATTTGCCGTCTTGCACGCCAGCGGCCCGCCAAATTGCGTTCTTTAGGTAGAACTTCGGCACCACTTTCGGCGACTTCGGCGTCAGCGGCGTACACAGACGCAAGCCTTCCTCCCAACCCCCGATCGCTCTCACCTTTCTGCGCGTAATATCGGCTGGCGCTCCCGCCCCCGCCAGCTCCTTCCTCACTGGCCCGTGTCACCCGGTTCGTAGCTTTGGCCGTGCCGATCATGATCGTGCGACGCCGTCTGACGACGATCTTTGTCTTTTTTCGGCCTTGTCGGCCTTGCCCCCATGCCAACAGCATCTACTAGCATCTGCGTCGCGCAACACATGCCTCCTTGGCGTCGCGTCTCGGACGACGACGCTGTGCCGGTTAGGATATATTTTAATTTCTCTCCTCCGTCTTCGTCTTCGATTAGGTTACAATTTATTTTGCAAAAATAAATAAACCTAAATCTAGACTAGTCTATTACATTGAACAAATCAAATAGCCTAATCTACTTGTGGATTTTCTCACGAGAAAAACAAATTCGAACGAGTCAAATTAAAACCATTCATACGCATTGAAATAAATAACACACATTAAATACCATGATAATTGGATACCTGCAAAACAGATCTAATAATTCTACTATCCAATTTTCAATAAAATTTAATGGCCAACATAATTTAAATAACAATTTAAATACAGAGCTCGAAATCGAGGCTCTGATACCAGTTGTTGAGAAATTAGGGGTGCCCGAATCTATTCGAGTTGAATTTAAATACATATTTAAATTAATCAATTATTTACTAACATGAATTAATCCTAATTCAATTCAACATAATAATTAATAAGTAAATAATCATCATGCGTACACGTATTTCACGTAAAAACCTAAGCATGCGGAATCTAGGAATTACGTAAATACTAACCTCTCGTAGAGACAACCACTTAGACGATGGATCAACCCAAAGTATCTTCTCAAATATGTCCCACGTCCACGAACGTAATCCGGTGGGAGGATTATCAACGAACGATTTTAATCTTAAAGGAGAAAATAAAATATTTGGCCACCACCTTTGTGGATTTCTAATTTTTCCAACACATGGAATTGCACTTGGGGATGAAAAATCCATCCCCTATTTATAATACTAGGGGTGGTCGAAAATTTGACCTAGGAATAAGATGGGGAAATCTTTTTCTTGATCTCCAAGAAATCTTGAATATATCCAATATATTCTTTTCTCCATATTTAAAATATTCCACAAAAATCCCACCTCCTAATATTAAGGGAATTTTCGAAAATTTCAATTAGTTGGGAAATAAATAAGATCTTTGACTTTTCTTGAATTTATGGGATAAACTTGTATTCCAAGAATACATATTCTATAAAATCTTTCCAAGAAAATCAAGAAAATCTTTTCTCTCTTCCTACCCAATATTTTCGAAAATTTAATGAGGAAAAATAAGCCAAAATATTTTCTTCTCCTTTTCATTAATTGGACTTTAGTTTGGACTATTTGAGGGGCCTTTAGGAGAATTAAGATTGGACCTCCAATGGGCTATGAAGCTTTAATATTTAGCCAAAATATTATTCAAGCCCATTAATATTAATTTACTCAACTATAAAATTAATATTGAACTATCCATCTTAACCAACATTACGACTTCACAATAATATGGCTCCCAGCCATTATTTCTCGTGTTTAAGATTATCTTAGTCCACTAATTAATTAAGTCACCAAACCGACTTTATATTAATTAATATATTTGTTCTTGGAGTAAAGACAACTCAACATTATTATCCATACCGGAAAAAAAGTTCCACTTACAAGATTTGGTATGATAAAGATTCTGAGCCCACCAAGGGGACAAATCAAGCATGTCGTACTTGCACGTGATTCTCCGTATTAAATCTTAGCAATCGTCATGTAACTAATAATATTGCCCAAGATACAAGGTATCGAATCGCATTGATTCTCTTCCCATCATAAGTCAAAGCAATAGTTATTATTTTCACACGATCCTATTTAAGGAACGGAGATTAAGAAATAACGCACCGCTGAGGTATAATTCTTGTATATTCAGTACCGAAGAATTTATCCTCCTGTAGGTCCTTTTCAGTACATCAGGATGCACTAGTGTAATCCCTTGGTCAAGATAAGTCAATCCGAGCCTTACACTTCAACCTTTCATGATGGGTCGTTCATTTCCATTTGGGTTGTGAATTTGTACTTTAGTCACGAGGAACTGTTAATTTGATCTTCTGTGATCTGGTATCACCAAATTAACTACAACGTAACACGTACTGACTTTATCGAATGGGTATACAATAAATATATATAACATTCATTCATATTTAATGCAGCATGTGATAAATAATTTATTTCAGTAAAATAATTAAGAAATTCAGTTTGGTTATACAAAGTAAAATCATACTTTTCAGTATAACTCCAACATCACACTCACTTGGTGATCCAATTTCCAACACTTGGTTAGTCAATAAGATACTTAGAACTGTTCCTAAACGATTTGATGCTAAAATATGTGCAATAGAAGAGACTAAAAACACTGATTTATTGAGTCAAAATGAGTTGATCAGTATTTTGAAAACTTATGAGATAAACTAAAATATGTTAGATGATGATAAACATGAGAAAGATAAAGACAAGAAAGTACTTGCTTTTAGAGGTGAAACTTCTGAAAATATTGGTAAACATCCTTTTGTAACTGAAGTTGATTTTGATGATGATTTTTTTGATTTATGTGATGAAGATATTTCTAAACAATTTTCTCTTATAACTAAGCAATTCAAATCTTTTTTAAAAGGAAAGTTCAGAAGACCAAATGGTCAATTTCTGTCAAAGGATAAGTTTAACCAAAACTCTTCTCCCTCTGATAAAAAGCTTGTTCCAAGTCAGTCTTCCAGTTTCAATCAACCTAGACAATTTACTAAGGATAACAAGTTCAAATATGATCCCGAGTACAGAAAAAGGTTAAATGTGATGCATGTTCTGGATATGGTCATTATGCTAATGAATGTTCTAATATTATGCTTAGGAAGAAGATGAACTTTAATGCTACCTTAAGTGATGATTCTGATGATGAAACTGATACTGATAAATGTGAATTAAGTGATATGTCTGCTACAATAGATTATGATGATACATTGGATGATGATCTCGATGATTATTGGTCTGAAGCAGATTCAGATGTTATCACAACATCTGAAATAACATTCAGTAAATATGATACTGAGATTAACTGTTTTGCTGGAACTATTCTGAGTGCTGAAACATCAAATTCTGCTTATTGTAACTCTGAATATCTGAGGTTTAAATCTGATTTAGAAACTCAAAAACAGGTGTTGATCCTTATCTTTAGAAAATTCAGATTTGAAAGAGAATCTTATTAAGCTTGAAGTTCTTTTAACTAGAAAAGACGTGGAAATTTCTGCTTTGAAAGATGAACTTAAAAGCACTACTCTTAGTTTTAAAAAGTTTTCAGCTAGTTCTACTGAATTGAATGAAGCATTAATAATTGGTAGACATGGTAATGCTGGACTTGGTTTTGAGAAAATTTTTGAGAATACTCCTATATCCTGTGAACCTATTTCTTTTATAAAAGTTGGAACTTCTTTACCAAAATCTTTTAAAGATAAACAAAAGAAATCTGATGGTTTTTTTAATGAGTATGTCTGTTTTTATTGTGCTGGAGTAGGTCACATTCATCCATATTGTTCTAAGTTAAAAAGAGACTTAAAAGCTGGAATATTTTTACCTGATAAAGTTGAACACCCTATAAAACAGGTTAACAACACTAAAAAGTTGGTTCATAAGAACATGTCTTGTAATGTTGTATATACATCTTTGAAAGCATGTGTTCCTGGATCTTGGTACTTTGATAGTGGTTGTTCTAGACACATGACTGGTCAAGTCAATCATCTGACTAATTATACATCTTGTAATGGTGGTCATGTTACCTATGGTAGTGGTTCAAAAGGTAAAGTTAGTGGCAAAGGAACCTTGAATGTTCTTGGTTTTCCAAAGTTGACAAATGTGTTACATGTAAAAGGATTACTTGCTAATCTGATTAGTATTAGTCAGTTATGTGATGAAGATTTACATGTGAAATTTGACAAGAATTCATACTATGTGTTTGATAAGTATGATGAATGTTTAATGACTGGCAATAGATCTGCTGATAATTGCTACTTGATTGGTTCAAATCATGCTTGTAAAAGTGCTAAAGCAGATGATATTATTTTGTGGCATCAAAAACTTGGTCATGCTAATTACAGAAGTATTCAGAAATTGCATAGACTAGGTGTTGCTGTTGGTTTATCTGATCTTAACTTTGAAAAAGGAAAAGTCTGTGGACCATGCCAGAAAGGTAAGCAAGTAAGGACAACACATCAAATGTTGTCAGCATGTACAACAAACAGATGTTGTGAGTTGATTCATATAGATCTAATGGGTCCTATGGAAACTGAAAGTTTAGGTGGAAAGAGGTATTCTTATGTTCTTGTAGATGATTTTTCTAGATATACTTCGGTTATATTTCTGAAAGAAAAATCTGATACCTTTTCTGAGTTTAAAATTCTTTACAAAAGGTTTAAAACTGTTTTATGTTTAAAGATCTGTAGGATAAGATCTGATCATGGAAGAGAATTTCAAAACAGTTTGTTTACTAATTTTTGTGAAAAGAAAGGTATATTGCAAGAGTTTTCCTCACCTAAAACTCCACAACAAAATGGGATTGCTGAAAGAAAGAATAGTACTTTGCAAGAAATGGCAAGAGTTATGCTAACCTCAAAGAGTCTTTCTAAGAAATTCTGGGCTGAAGCTTTAAATACTGCTTGTCACATTGTGAGTATAGTGTACATTAGTTCTGGTAGTAATTGTACTCCCTATGAGATTCTGAATAACAAGAAACTAAATTTGAAATACTTTCATGTTTTTGGTTGTGTTTGCTACATTTTAAATGATAGAGATCAGTTGCACAAGTTTGATTCAAAGAGTGATAAAGGATTTTTCTTAGGATGTTCTAAGAATAGCAAGGCATATAGAATCAATAACTTGAGAACTGATACAATGCAAGAATTTGTTAATGTGGTATTTGATGAACTTGCAAGTCTTGCAGGAAAAAGTGCTGAAGACAATGTATCAGATTTGATAGAAGTATCCAAATATACTGATGTCATTGAAGATAGTAAAGAAGTTGATCAGAATGCTCCTTCAACATCTGATACAACATTAATACTGAAAATCTGTCACAAGATTCACAGTATCCAAAACAGTTGGTTCCCTCAACAAAGATAATGAAAGTCATCCATCAGATCAGATCATTGGAGAAGCTACCACTGGTGTACAAACTAGAAGAAGAATGGGTATTCACATCAATAACTTTGTAAGATCAGTTTGCATGTCATCCATATGCAATCATGTAACTTTTGAGTGTTATCATTCTGCAATTAAGCCTAAGAATGTAAAAGAAACTCTTAATGATGAAAACTGGATAAATGTTATGCATGAAGAGCTTAATCAGTTTGAAATAAATGATGTTTGGACACTTGTACCTATACCTAATTCTAATATTAATGTCATAGGAACAAAGTGGATTTTCAAAAATAAAACTGATGAATCTGGTAATATTGTGAGAAATAAGGCTAGATTGGTTGCTCAAGGTTATACTCAGATTGAAGGAATTGACTTTGATGAAACATTTGCTCCTGCTGCTAGAATAGAATCTATTAGATTACTTCTTGCTATTGCATGTTTCATTAACATTAACTTGCATCAAATGGATGTTAAAGCTGCTTTCTTAAATGATATTTTGGATGACGAAGCTTATGTTGAACAACCTAAAGGTTTTGAAAATCTAGAATTTCCTGATCATGTTTACAAGTTAAAGAAAGCTTTGTATGGTCTAAAACAAGCACCTAGAGCTTGGTATGGTAGACTTACTGATTTCTTACTTGAGTTTGAATTTTTGAGAGGTGAAGCTGATAGAACCTTGTTCATTGAAAATTCTAAAAATGATATCATGGTTGCTCAAATATATGTTGATGATATTGTATTTGGTTCAACTAGTAATGATATGCTTGAATGTTTTGTTAAAGAAATGACCTGTACTTTTGAAATGTCCATGGTTGGAGAACTAAATTTCTTTTTAGGTCTTCAAATCAAACAAATGAAAGATGGTATTTTCTTTTGTCAAACCAAATATGCTAAGAATTTGGTGAAAATGTTTGGTTTGGAAAGTGCTAAAACTATGAAAACCCCTATGGGTTCAACTCAAAAGTTGAGTAAAGACTTGATTGGAAAAGATGTTGATCCTACTTTGTATAGATCAATGATTGGTAGTCTTTTGTACTTAACTTCTAGTAGGCCTGATATTATGTATAGTGTATGTCTTTGTGCTAGATATCAAGCTAATCCTAAAGAATCACATCTCAATTCTGTAAAAAGAATTATACGATATGTGGCTGGAACATGTGATCTATGTATTTGGTACTCAAAGGATACTAATTGCTCTTTAGTTGGCTATAGTGATGCAGATTGGGCAGTTGATTGTGATGACATAAAAAGTACTAGTGGAGGATGTTTCTACATGGGAAACAACATTATCTCCTGGCATAGTAAAAAACAGAATTGTGTTTCACAATCAACAGCTGAGTCTGAATATGTTCCTGCTGGAAGTTACTGCATTCAACTTCTATGGCTTAAAAAAAATGTTTGATGATTATGGGTTGTAAAGTGGTGTTTTGACTGTTTATTGTGATAATACTAATGATATCAATATTTCCAAGAATCCTGTGCAACATTCTTTGACTAAGCATATAAGTATAAGACATCACTTTATAAGAGATCTTGTAGAGAAAGAAGTTGTGAAGTTAGAGTACATTTCTACTGAAAAATAACTTGCTGATATTTTCACAAAAGCCCTTGATAATGAGAGGTTTTCTTCACTTAGAAAATCTCTTAGCCTTTGCTATATCTGAAAATAAACACTAGATGTTGTGACAAATGTTTCCAACATTTGAAGCAACATTGTGGTTCTGATAATGAGTTTGTCTACTGTTTTACTTATTTTTTAGCCTTAAATGATAGTGTTTTGATCTTATTGCTTGAATCATTGTTTAGATACAGAGTCCTGGGCATATATCTCTTGAATGCATTAAAAATAAAGCACAACTTAGATGTGTAATCACTGAGTAACTATGGGACACGGAGCTCGCTACTACGATGTTCTCTTTTTAAAAGGTGATTAAATATACATCCATGTTCTTTCACAATCCATTGAGTAACTATGGGGCACGGAGCTTGCTACTACGATGCACTCTCTTGAAAAGATGGATCAATGTGAACATGTGTTTAAAAGAAAATTTAAAAATATGCAACACTTTGATGATGAATTTTATGCAAAATTGAGTGTTGAGATATATGTGTGCCAACTTTTTGTGAAACCTTAAGTGATTCAAACTCATGATTTGTTTATTGTTCTGGATAAGTTGAATTCACGGTTTGAACAAGTTATTTTAACTGATTTGTATCTATTTAATTTTAGATATGGTTTTCTGGTTTTCGAAAATGTTTTTGGTGGTCCTTACACATACACACTATCACACTTGCCTTAGTGGCTGGTTTCTTTGTCCCACTCTTGGTCGGTTTTTTGGTGGTTTTGTGTAATAACCTCCTGTCTTTCTTCTCTACTTAAGTTCGATTTGTCTGTGATGTTTAATATTGAAAGCTAAAAACATTCGAGGTTTGTTGTTGTTACTTGTGTTATTTCTATATTCTAAGTCACATACAATACTTTTCCCTCCTATATTTCATATAACATTATTTTAATTGCCTGTGTATTTATTTGATTGGACAGAAAGGCGGTATGACTGATGAACAAAACCCTTCGGTTTCTACTCTTGATCAGTCACAAAGCCACACAAACCCTTCTCACTCAAACCCGTCTTCTCCAGAAAACTCGAACCCTTTAAACCTTCTCGCATAAATGGCCGCACAAAACCCAGATTATGATTCCACAAATATTGGTGGATCATCTTCTTCTTCCATTCCTAAACCTCCTGCACTACACATTCCTAATTCCTCTCCAAAATCTTTTGTTGCTCTCCTTGTAAAATAAGCCGTTGAACAGAACCCAATCGTGTTGCCTGACATTTGCTTTGGTTCTAACTTAGTAAATGTTTATGACTATGTTGATCTCTCAGCTAGACCTTTGGCTGAAGAACCCTCTCCAGAAATACCCTCAGAAACTCCTATTACTGAACCTGTTTATGAAAACCCTCCAGAAAACCCTACTCAAACAGCCAATGTTGAAATGAAATCTGTTGACTCCTCTGATTCAGAAGGAATGGGGGAGAAATTGAAGAATATTAGACTGAGGAAAAAGCAATTGGCTCCCAGAAGAGGTGTTGGTAGATGGGGAAAGAGGAGAATGTCACAGAGAAACCTAGGCAAAAAGGTTTACTACACTGGAAAACGTCCTAAGAGAACTGATGGTGGTTCTAATGATCCCATCCAAGTTGATGATTCTGATGAAGAAATGGAGATTCCAAAAGTCCCTGTTGCAGAACCAAATGATTCTGATGATGACCTTACAATGGAAGAGCTAATGGCTAAGAAGGAAAGAAGAACCAAAAAGAAAAATGATCCTCCTGTGAATACTGCTGCAGATGCTGCTGAATCATCTGATTCTGAACCAGAAATTGAACTTAAGAAAGAGGAACCTGAAGAAAATAAGCCTGAACAAGATGAGTCTGATGATGAGCTTGATCAAATCTTTGATGAAGTAATGGAATCTGACTCTGAACCTGATGATAAGGAAGAGTGTAATAGAAAGTCTGTTGTGGTTAAATCTTTTCTCAAAAGGAACATAATAGACGAACAGATCATTAAAATCCCATACTTTGAAGAAAATAACCTGATTGGTTTTCTAGAGAGTAGATCATTACTGCATGCTCTTCAATATGCTAAACTGTATTATGTTGGTTGGGTTGCTGAATTCTATGCAAATTTGCAAAGGAGTTGTGGCAATTGGAAGTCTTCAAACTATGGAAAGATAAGATTCAGATACAATGTGGTAACAATCAATCCTAGACTTATCAATGTCTTTCTAAAAACTAGACAAACTGAGGAAGATAATGTTGAGCTAGATATTAAGGAAGTGATGTCTGTCATCACTGGTGGAAGGTATTCTGAATGGACTTTACAATTTTCTGTTGCCAAATTAACCTCCTTGTATTCTGTGATGCATAAGCTGCTTGTTTCCAATTGGATACCCTCAACGAACTCTACTGTGTTAACCAAAGAGCAAGTCTTCTTGTTGTACAAGATTATACACTTGAACAGGTTTAACCTTGGGCAGGTTATATTTGATAACATGATGACATTTGCTGGTAAACACACAGAAGGAAACATTCTCCCTTATCCAAGTTTAATCTATCAGTTCTTGGATAAGTTAGAATTTGAGAGGCCAAAAGGTGAAAGAACTAGTGGAATTGTTCCAAGCTTTGAAATATCTCATGTGCTGAAAGGTGGAAACAGAATTGTGGATCTTCCTTTATCTGATCCTGAACCGCAAGCCAAAAATGTTGCCCATCATGTTGGCAACATTCCTTATACAGTAACAGAAGAGATGGTACACTCTCTGTTCATTTTACAAATTCTTTCATTTCTGATTAGATTACTTCCATCCAGCAGAACATAGATGCACTGATTAAACAACAAACCTTTTGGAGAAACCTTCTTTCTACTCCAACAGGGGGGAGGAGTACCTGAAAATGGTGATAATGATGGTGGTGATGATGGAGCTGGTCCATCTGGCCAGGCAGGTGAAAAGGATAATGAACCAGTTGCTGAGGATGTTGCTGAGGATGATGATGGTGCTGCTGCACAAGATGGTCAGGATGATGCTGAAGATAGAGAGGTTGAAGATGTTGTACAAGAAGCTGTTAATGAGGTTGTGGAGGTAACACTGATGATGAGGTGTTAATGACACCTACCAGGGAAAATGTGTCTCCTGAGAGGATTGCTATCATTGATCAGCTTTATGGAGCTGAATTGGTGATTGGATTCAAGACAGTTGGGAGTTTTGAAGTATGGGGGAGCATTTGCAGATTATGGAGATGCAGTCATTCCAATGGTCCAGTCCTTCCCTTTATTTCACTATAAAATTCCTTTCTGTGTTGTAATCTTTTATTTTTCTACACTTTACTTTTTAAACTTTGTTAATGGACTTGTAGATGATAGGTTTATATTTATGTCATTTACTTTATGTTGTTGGATATTTTGGCCTAAGTACACTGCTGATGTACTTAGTGCTTGTGTTTGTTTGTTTGTTTTTAAATTATGATTTGGTTAAACAATAGTTGTTCTATGAATGACTATTGTTTGTTTCTTTCCTGACACAAGTTCAGATGTTGTTTTTAACATCAGGTGTGTTGTAGTAGAAAGGCCAAATTGGGGGAGTTTGTCGATGTTGCTCGGATGTTGTTCCAGATGTTGGACAACATTCTGCACAACATCATAAAATTTGCCCTTTCTCCTAACACTGACTCTGTTTTAATAGATGTGTTTTTCTATGTTTCCTACATTGCAGGTTGAAGATAATTTTGGATATTATCAAGCGGTTGCACTAAAATGGAGTGAGAATAGAAAGATCATGGGTGGCTACACCAAGACCATGGAGATAGTGGAGGAGAAGTTCAAGGCTGTTCACACGAAGTGGATAGGACAATGTAGTTGGTCCGAATGTCTATAAATAGACTGCATTGGTCGACATTCAAGTTTTGAGTTAAAGTGAAATACCATTTGCTCTACTCCAAACTTAAGAGAGTAGCATCCAAGACACAACCGTGAGTGGAGTGTGAGGGTCGATGCTATGTCTATTTGTACTGGTCGAGTGTATCCCAACATTTCCCATCAGTATTGATTTTGTCTTATTAGATCAAGTTTTAGGTTGAATAAGATCACTAGTTACTTGATTGAATATATTGATTTTTGGTGTGTGGTTTTTCACTACACCTTTTAGGATCTTGTAAGAGATTTGTGTGTATCTCACTACTTGTTATAGTGATTTTTTAACCATGAGGTTCGTGTAGTTTGGATTACAGACTATACAAAATTTTGAAATCCTTTGCACTGCGTTTTTATACTTTCGCTGTCATATGTTGTTTTACATGTTGCATAATATTTTCAACAACACTCTGAAAATACACGCACACACACTGTCATCTATGTACACTGCCACTCAAAACTGCAGGAGCTCCACAGCTTGTCCAGTAAGTCCGCCACGTCATAGCATTTCAGGGTTTACCTACAATTTATGAGTGGATGAATTTCTGGTTCCATTTGACCACTTTTATTGCAATAAGGTTCCAACTTTTATAAACATTACTAAGAGGTTTCAAGTACTTGTTGTAGTTACTTAAATGCCCTTAAATTAGTTTTTTAGCTTGTGTTCAAAAAATCCTACTCCCAATACACCTTCCCACTTCATTACATGGTGCGTCCAAAAAATTAAAGAGATAGAGTCATACCACTTCATTATAGGTTGCATCCAAAATTATTCTAAGAGAGAGAAGGAGAGAGAGAAGTAGAGAGAACTATTTTAAGAAATATCAAATTTTATATATCTAAATTTCAAGTGTTTATACATTTTTATTTAAAATGAAAAAATTACATATTATCATCGAAATCCTGAAGAAATTTACATATTTTCGTCTTCTTCGGCATGCATATATGCATCCATACATGCACATATGCATCTGTACATGCACATATGCACGAAAATACATGCACATATGCACGGAAATGCGTACACACATGCATATAAATTTGAAAAAAAAATCCAGAAACTTTCCAGATCTATCTCCTTTTCTTCCACCATCTTCAAATCTGTACCATCATCAGCATCTTCAAATTCATCTTCTTCCACCATCTTCAAAATCCAGCAACTCCAATCTTCATATTTCTCATCAATTTCTCCACATAAGATAAAAAAAAATCCGAAAAAAATAGCAAAAATCCCCCATGAAAAATTAAGCAACAAACTGAATTTAAGTAACCCAGTTAGTAATTATTAAAGCAAGAAGAAGGATTAATGGGATGTGCTGGGCTTAAAGAAACAAACAAGGGCTTAAAAGAATTGTACTGTAACTTCCATGTTGCATAACACAACCCACGACACCTATTCTTTCTTCCAAATCCAATTCCCAAATTAAAAACCCCAGTGAAAACAGAATTCATAATCTTGAACACCCTCTATTTCAAGAGCCTCCTCCAACAAAAACTGATACCACTCCAACGAAACAAATTTATTTACAACCATTACACAACCAAACAGAAATTTGAACCAGATCTATCCATTTTGAACCAAAAAATAGCAAAAATTTAAAAATCAACACACAATCAGAAATTTGAACCATAAATTCAAAAATCCACACACAATCAACACACAACCACCTTCGTCGCGGCCCCATCGTCTTCCGGACTATACTTCAACATCCCCAATATCCAAATCGATTCTAAGTAGAAGGAGATGTTGGCATCGCGGAATTTGAATCGGCCGAAATTTGTCTCTATAAGAACACAAACACAGATCCGTCCGACTCACCCGCACCGTCGGCGGCTCTAAGCTTCCTCGCCTGCACGGCTATCAGGCCGGGTCCATCGCCGGAGGGGGGAGCGACGGGACGTGGTCTCCGGCGGCGGCTCTTGTCGCGCTGCCTCTTCTTCACATTTGCAGATTTGGGGTTTGAATTTGGGTGGTGGTGGAGAGAGGGGGAGGGGGCGGCGGGCGGATGGAGATGGTGGTGGTGATTTTGGACGATTTTGAGTATATTGCGCAGAGAGAGAGAGAGAGAATGATGGGTTTTGGGTGGGGTGTTATATGTAGTGGGTTGGGTAATTTAATTAAGAAAGGTTGTATTGGGTAGAGGGGTAATAATGTCATAATATTTAAATTTGGAACCTACTAGTAATACAAAAAAAGATTGGAATCTATTAGTAATATTGTCTCAAATCTGGAACCTAGTAGTAATTATCTCATGTATAAACTATGTGAGATGAAACTCAGTAAGTAGAAATTATACAAAGTAATACTTATACAAATTTAAGAGAATTATCAATTGTTTCATTGTCTCTATAAGATTATTTTTCATTTATCTCGACCCAAAGGTCCATGACTATCCTGTTCAGAGGTCTAGTTACCATCTTGACCGATACCAGCTTACTTATTCATTGATCATCTTACCCGGAGATCAAGTGACCATCTTACCCGGAGGCCATTTATCCAATGACCATCTTGCCCGAAGATCAATTGACCGTCTTACCTGGAGGCCATTTATTTAATCATTCAATGACCATCTTACCCGGAGCTCTTGTGAGCATCTTACCCGGAGGCCATTTCTTTAATCATTCAATGACCATCTTACCCGGAGCTTTTGTGAGCATCTTATCCGGAGGCCAGTAAAATTCATCAATGACCATCTTACCCGGAGCTCATTGAGCATCTTATCCGGAGACCAATAAAATTCATCAATGACCATCTTACCCGGAGATGTATTGAGCATCTTACCCGGAGGCCAATAAAATTCATCAATGACCATCTTACTTGGAGCTCTATTGAGCATCTTACCCGGAGGCCAATAAAATTCATCAACAACCACTTATAAAAATATACTTTTGTAGCAATACACGATATGCTTGATGCAATGCAAATGCAATACAAAATATTTCACAAGATTCATATAACCTCGAACTCACCAGATTCTTTCACAATAACCACACAGATCACAATTCCATTTCATATCCATAACTACCTCACATGATCATTTCATATTAATCACCTAATTACAAGTATATTTCATATTAATCATCAAATACCAAATATTCTCGTAATTCACATAATATCAACAATTACCATTTCAATATAAATAAATCACATAAATAATATGTTTTATGCATTGTAGCTGCAAAAGAATTTCTACTTACCTCGAATCCGAAAAATATCGCTACCTCAAATCCCTAAACCGCCTTATCGAGTCTCACTATATCGGTTGCACAGCCCTAGCGTCTGCCACGTCGAGTTCTACTTCTTTCTCTCTTCTCTCTTTTCTTTTCTTCCTTTTTTTTTTCTTTCTTTCTTCTTTCTCTAGCCGCCTTACTTCCCCTTTTTCTTTCTTTTTTTTTTTTTTTTTTGTGTGTTCGTAAGGTAAAGTCATTAACCGCCTTACACAAACCTTAACCTAGAAGCTTCCATTCATTTTGTTTCATCACCTTACTAATTTATTATTATAATAATTTTTCTATATACTTGCACACACTTATAAGATGCACACGCATGTGGTTATATATATTAAGTTATTATATATATATATATATATATATAAACTTAGGTATATGGTATAAATATATTTATGCATTTTCTAATTTTATTTAACTAATGTTATTAATTATTAAATTCTTTGTATTTAGTTAAACCATCAATAATTATACAATTTACATTATGCACCCAAATATGACTAGAGTTCTATTAAATTATATTAGGATTTTTCCCCCACTAATCATGTATATGCATGTATAAAAAATAATTCAATCATTAAAACAATTTAGGCACAAATAAATAATGCACAATCAAAATATCAAGTAAATAATATTAATACATAAATAATATAAAATGCACATAATGCATGAAATACATTGGTCAAATAATAATACTAAAAGTGTGGATATTACATTTTATGCTAAAATACATATTATTATAGTCTCAACATTATTATTCAAATCAAACTCCAATTAAACAAAAAATATCTCTTACGGACGGTAAAAGAAATGATCTTAGGGACCAAGAATTATATAGTTTAATGATTTTTTAAAATAAATAAATAATTTAGGGGCCTTATGAAATAATAACTATGTAGTTTAAAGATTTTAAAATAAAAAATTATTCAACAACCTGTCGAAATAAAAATTCACAGTCGAGTGGCATTTTAATTTATTGTGTTTTTTTTTTGTATCTGCTCCTATTTTCGTTTTGGTACATTGTAAATAGGAAAATATTAAAAAATGTCTTTCTTTTTTTCTTGGCAAACTCTTTTTTGCCATTTTGATTAAATGAGTATCTAATGTGCCTTTTTATACACTTGTATTTCTACCCGTGTGATGCACGACTTATAGTATCTATTAATATATACTGGTTACTTATTTATTCATAGAATAGTTAGTAGTTAGCATGCAAATATACATAAATATAAGTCTTGTAGGAGTATTAGAATTCTATTAGAAAATAATTATTTAAATTATATTAATTAGCACCTTATGGAGTATTAGAATTCTATTAGAAAATAATTATTTAAATTATAATAATTCTACTAAATTATATTAATTAACACTACAAAAAAGGCGCGTTTTAACGATGGAAATTAGCGACGGTTAACGAGGCCGTCGGTAATAGCGACGGTTTTAGTCAAACCGTCAAAATCACAACATTTAGCGACGGATTATAAAATCGTCGGCGTCAGCGACGATTTACCGACGGTTCATCGACGGATAGTCCGAATAGACAGTATTAGCGACGGACTTAGCGACGGTTTTTTGAAAACCGTCGCTATACTTTGCAGAAAACAAAGAGATAAGCCCGTTGCGAGGAGATCCGCCCGTTGGGAGGCGGTGTCATTAATTTTGGTAGACTTTAGCGATGGCTTTAGCGACAGTTTTTTGAAATCCGTCGCTAAATCCAATTCTATAAATACACGCCCAACCTGCCCATTTGTTTCATCAATCAAATCAGAAAGTAATACAAACAAGCCTCGTTCATCTGTATTCTTCGATATTCACGGTACTACTTTAATTATTTTTTCGTATATTTATTTATATTTAATTTTATTTTATATAATATAATTAATATATAAATTTCATATTTTATTTAGATGACTGCTGAAAGTGGTGACGTTCCTACTTCATCCAGAAGGCCTACTACTGGTTTGTTTATCAATATTGTTAATGGAGCGTAAGTGTTGTTGTTTTATACGATAATAATTAAATAATTAATTAATTTAATACAATAATTATTAATTCTGTATTTATTTTTTAATGTGTTATAGTATTGTACCTGGTCACGAGGCTTCCTGTATAGCCAACAACGTCATTATGCGGGTGGGAATTGCTGTCAACGCTTATCGTTGGAAAAATGTGTCAACTGATCAGCGTTAATTGTATTTTGAGGAGTTTAAGATATTAAATTTACTTAAAATATTTTATTTTAATATATATTATTAAAATTAATTTAATTAATTATTGTATTATTTTCGAAATATAGAAACAAACTACGTGGAGTCCCAAACTCGAGACTGATGTAGTTTATAAGGCATTTTGTAAACTTGCTCAATCGCGTTACCATGACATGATGTACAAGTGGCGTACACAGTGGAGGGAACACGGGGTGGATTTATCAGAAGAATTTGGGCACGAAGTTTGGGAGTCGATTGTAGGAGTTTGGAGGGCAGATCCCTTCTAGGATCATTGTTATTTTAATTATGTTATGAACAATTTTTAATTTTATGTTTTTGTTTTTAATTTTTAATTAGCATTGAACAATTTTAATTTATGTTTTTTTTTAAAAAATCGTGTATTTAGCGACGGACGTAACGACGGTTATTTAAAATTCCATCGCTAAACCGTCGCTTTTAACGACGAAAATATCCATCGCTGGACCGTCGCTATTAGCGACGGTTTCTAGTGACCGTTGCTGAATCCATCGCTAAGATTTTTAAAAAAAAACCAGGCACCTCATTCTGTAGAAAAGTCGAAAACAAACAAAAACTTTCGAAAACCAACACCAAATTTTGTGTAGATAGAGGCGAAAATCATTTTTTGAAGTGCATATTGTGTAGAGGAAAGATATTTACTCCTCGAGAACGATTTTACGGTACGTCTTCACATTTCTACCGTTTAAAAATATATATAGTGTAATGTTATAAGTTTGGTATTGACATATATTTTATTGATAGTTTATGTTAAATGAATGTTGTGATCATAGCTAGATGAATATTGGGTAGATAGTTTATGTTAAATGAATGTATTTGATGTTATTTGATAGAAGAATATATTTGGATATTTACATATACAGACGAAACTCTGTCAAATTTTCTGTAGAATTAACATATTGATAATGATTTGAAACAGATGGAATATCCGAATCGTTAGTGGATGTATTCGACTCCTCGACTTATCAACAAAAGTATAAATATGGAGTTCTTAAATGAAGTTAATAACTTCATTCAGTTTGTAATTAATCATGGTGCAACAAATTCAGAAGGTCGTATAAGATGTCCATGTAGTGCAAAAAAATGTCAACACAAGTCATACAGAGAGACTGTGGATGTTCAGACACATATCATCATGAATGGTTTTGTTCCATATTACTACAATTGGACACGTCGTGGTGAAGAGCGGTGGAATGTTGATTTCAATGACCTTGAAGTGTATTATAATACTCTCGAATACAATGAGACACACGATGATCATGGATTCGATGATCCTGGAGTACAGTTCGAGCCACCTACAGTTGATATACCGGATATGTATCATATGATGATCAGGGAAGCTGGTGGGATTCAAGTTGAGGCTATGGAGGAGGAACCAAATGAGGAAGCAACTAATTTTTACAGAATACTCAAAGCAGCTGACGAAGATCTGTATGATGGATGTCAAACTCACTCTCTGTTGTCATTCAATGCTCGACTCATGGTTATCAAGGCTGAGAACAAACTTTCTCAAAGAGTCTATAACCAGATTTGTAAGTTGATCAATTAGGTATGTCCTCCCGGTAATAAGGTGCCTATTATAGAATATCAAGCCAAAAATCTGTTGAAGAGTATGGGTCTACCAGTAGAGAGTATTGATTGTTGTATCAATAACTGCATGTTATTCTGGGGTAACGAAGAAGACGTGAATCTAGATAAGTGCAGATTTTGTGGGCACTCTCGCTACAAAGTACCGCGACGGAACTGGACTAACGGTCGAGGGAAGCAGAAAATGAAGAAGAAAGTGGCAAATAAAATAATGTATTGCCTCCCAATCATTCCTCATCTTCAGAGACTGTATCAATCTAGTGCCACAGCCAAAGATATGACATGGCATCATACAGAGACTGATCCTCATACCTTAGAGATGAGACACCCTGCTGACTCGATGGCCTGGAAACATCTTGACGAGGTATTTCCTATTTTTTCTGACGAACCTAGGAACGTTCGGTTAGGTCTTAGCACTGATGGTTTTTGTCCATTTGGAATGCACGATAAGCAGTATTCGTTATGTCCGGTTATATTGACTCCTTATAATCTACCTCTGTGGATGTGCATGAAGCCCCAAACGATATTTCTCACGGTATTGGTACCTGGTCCAAAGAATCCAAAGGACAAACTAGATGTTTTCCTTCAGCCCCTGATAAGAGACTTAATACATCTGTGGGATAATGGAGTGCTGACATACGATGTATCGAGAAAGCAGAACTTCACGATGAGGGTTGCCCTGCTATGGACGATCAGCGACTATCCTGAGTACTCCATGTTGTCAGGATGGAGGACGGCTGGGAAACAAGCATGTCCTTACTACATGGAGGATTCTGACGCTTTCAGTCTCCCGCTTAGCAGAAAAGTTTCATGGTTTGATAACCATCGAAAGTTGTTACCATAAGATCATCCTTTTCGAAAGAATAAAAAGGACTTTATCAAGAACACAATCGTTATAAAAAAAAGGTTTGAAAAAGAGATCAGGTATTTTTATATTAGTTGTTTTAAATTAATTAATATATTTCTATCTACATATGATAAATTAATTAACTTATAACTATTTACATTCATGCAGGTAAAAGATTGTTAAATCAAATTAATCAGAAGGGATTGAGGAAAATAACAGAAGAACATGCGGAGGAGCATAATAAAATGGTACCGGGTGGTTGGAAGAAGAAGAGCATTTTCTGGGACTTGCCCTACTGGAGCTCACTTTTGATTCGGCACAACTTAGATGTGATGCACATCGAAAAGAATGTGTTCGATAACTTGTTCCACACAATCATGAACACAGAGGGCAAGACAAAAGACACTGCAAAGTCGCGTGATGAGCTAAACGAGATATGCAAACGTGGTCACTTGAAGAGGGATGAACGTACCAGAAGGTATCCCCAAGCCAATTACACACTTGATAAGAGACAGAAAGTGGCTTTGTGTAATTGGATTGAAGATTTGAGATTTCCAGATGACTATGTCTCCAATCTGAGTCGTTGTGTAAACACATCAAACGGGAAGGTGTCCGGGATGAAAAGCCACTATTGTCACGTGTTTATGCAACGACTGTTGCCCCTTGAATTTCGGGAATTCCTACCGAACAATATCTGGAGGGCTGTAACTGCTACAATGATTATGTGGGATGACATGGTCTGTTTGGAGAAAGACATTTCAGTTATTTTATGCAAGTTGGAGCACATTTTCCCTCCAAGCTTCTTTGATTCGATGGAGCACTTGCCGGTGCACTTAGCATATGAAGCCAAAATTGCCAATCCGGTGCAATACAGGTGGATGTATCCATTTGAGAGGTAAACCTTCACTTCACAACTATTTATACAAATATTAATATATTTATGTTTTGATCTTATAATTGTTTTTTTATTATATATCTATAGATATCTACATAACTTGAAGCTCAATGCTAAACAAAAGGCAAAAGTTGAAGCATAAATTGTTAATGCCTACTTGTGTGAGGAGGTTACAACATTTTGTTCTTACTATTTCGAGGATCATGTTAGAACAAGGTTGAGAAACGAGCCTCGTAATTACGACGGTAGGGGCACAGACAATGTTGCTGATGATATTGAGGGTATGTTGTCCATGTTTAAGTTACCAGGTCGATCTTTGGGTAAGACAAATGAACGGCCATGGTTGAACCGACAAGAGATTGAAGCTACACATAAATATGTGTTATTCAATTGTGAGGAAGTTCAACCGTACATTAAGTATTTCATATACGTATCATTTACATAATTAGAATATTAATTTATTATATAATAGTTGATTAATATAATATAATGCTTTCACTTAGGATCTTTACTAAAGAGCTACACCATATAGATCCAAACATCTCAGATGCACAAGTAGGTGAATATATTACTCGTGGTTTTCCAGAGTGGTTCCAAAACTATGTGAGTGGTTCTAAACTGTTGTTTATTAATAAATTCATATTAAATGTTTACAATTATATATTTAACCTCAAATCATCGCGTCACAGGGCTATAATGGTGGAATTGTGAACCCATTCATGCGGGATCTCAGTAGAGGACCACTACGTGCGGTCAACACGTAACAAGGATACTATGTAAATGGTTACAAATTTCATACAGTGGATTATGCATCGACCAAATCTACTGTGAACAGTGGTGTTTGCATTAACAGTGCAATGTTCGATGGAGAAAGTCGTGACTACTTCGGACACCTGCAAGAAGTCGTTGAAGTAGGATATATGGGGTTCCCTGAGAAGACTGTTGTGTTGTTCAAGTGTGATTGGTATGATCCATCCGCCAGAACAAGGATTCATCCCGGAATACAAACCGGGTCGATGTTCATAGAAGAAGAAGATATCCGGCTATGATCCGTTTGTGTTTTGCTACTCAGTATCCCAAGTATACTACGACGATATCGTGTTCAAGATCAAATAATGAATGGATGGTTGTTTGCAAAGTAAATGCGAGATCACTGGTGCAAGTTCCTAAACTGGATTCAACTGCCGTAGTTGATGACGCTCCGTTCCAAACGGAAATAATTTCCACTCAAACTGAAGTGCATACAGGAGATTTCAATCTTTTTAGTAGACTTAATGACAAATCCATTTGATAGAGATTGACAAAGAATGGGAAGGGAATGAAGATGGTGAGGAAGAGGAGAATGAAGATGGTGATGAGGAAGTGGAGGAGGAGGAGGAGGAGGAGGAGGATGAGGAGGACGAGGAGAAGGAGGAGGAGGATGAGGAGGACGAGGAGGAGGACGACGCTCTATTATGATATTACTAGTTATTTAATTTTGTTCTAAACATAATTTATTTTTTGGTAATTATCCAATATAAATTTAAAAAACTATAATCATTGTAAATATAAAAATAACTAAATTATTATATTAAAATGTAATTGAATCATTAATTACTTAAGATAATTAAAAAAAATTAATTGTAAATTAATATAGAATTAATTTTATTAAAAATAAGTTTAAAAAATACGATTTTAATTTAATTAATTTAATTATAAATTAAAAATTAAAAATATAAATTATTATATTAAAATGTAATTGAATTATTAAATAAGATAATTGAAATAAAAAAAATTTAAAAAAATTAATTGTAAATTAATATAGAATTAATTTTATTAAAAATAAGTTTAAAAAAATACAATTTTAATTTAATTTAATTTAATTATAAGTTATAAATAAAAAATATAAATTATTATATTAAAATGTAATTGAATTATTAAATAAGATAATTGAAATAAAGAATTTAAAAAAAAAATGAAAAAAATGAATTTTAAGACATATACAATTAAATTCATTAAGTAAACGCAAAGAAGCAAGTGCCCGAGCGGAATTGATCCCCGCTTGGGCACCCAAGGTTTCGTGTTCGGTCCCCCACGGGAGCGAATAAATGTCTCATTTAATTGGGAGGCTTGGTGGCTTATATATGAGATGCTTGGTGGTTAGGTTTGAGATGGTCTGTGGCTCGGGTGGTTCGGTGCCCACCACCCACCGCCCGGTTTGAACCACCTTTTTTTTTTTTTTTTGAAAATTCCCGATTTAGCGACGGTTTTAGAGACGAAAACTACCGTCCCTAAGACTGACAGAGTATTACCGTTGCAAATGTCGACGGTATATGTCGTCGCTAATAACGATGGATTTTTGTCGTTGTTTGCGACGGTATTATGACGTCATAACAGTCGACAATATATCGACGGTTTAGCGACGGTTTTAATGACTCTTATTCCGCCCTGAAACTGGGCCCACTTTTCCGTCGACAAAACCGTCGCTATATTGCGACGGTAAAAAACCATCGATAAGTAGAGACGAATTTACTGCCATCGTTAGTAGCGACGGTCTTGGAAAACACCGTCGCTATATTTTAGCGACCCTCGTTTCTCCGGCGGTCAGAAGACCGTCGCTGAAACTGTCGCTACAGTCTCTAGCTTATACCGTCGGCTAAAACCGTCGTAAATCACCGTCTTTTTTGCAGTGTGATAGTATTTGATAGTACTAAACTTTATTGATTAAAAAATCTTAAACTATAAATAAACATCATTTCGTATATAAAGATATTTATTTTTAAATAAAAGTGAGAATATAATTTAATTTAATTTAGTTATGCATAGCTAAAATATATAAAGTCAATATCAATCAATATATAAACAAATTAGCACATTGCATCGTATCAAAACATGTATCACAAACTGTTATATAAAATATTTTACTGATATAGAATTTATGAAATATGACCATCGGGTCAAAATGAGAAGCGCATAATACAGATAAAAAAATGAATCTTGTGTAGTTCGAATCGGGTTAAACGAATATTTTCTAAAAATTAGTGCAAAAGCAGAACAGCAAAACTCGCTTCTCAAGATCTATGTTACTATAAGGCAAATATGTGTTACCGTGAGTACATACATGTGTTAGAACTTGCTTTAATGTCTATTTTATTATAAAGGCAAACACGTGTAACTGAAAGTACATGTATGTATTAATATAAGGACAAAACAATACTCCATTTATTTTCATCTACTTCATCCCTTATGTTCTTTTATCTTTTTCTCCTTTTGATCTGTTACCTAAACCATCATATTACACCATTAAATAAATAAAAAAATATTTTTTTCTATCATCACGTGTCTTTATATAATATGAACTTGTCTTTATAGTAAAATAGACTGTGAGCGAATTTTTCTATCTTTTCTTTGCGTGAATTTTTAGGAAATATTCACTTGATTTAGTTTGACATCGCACGATCCACAAATTCACGGTTCCTTCCTGTTGATGTTGCACGAATGTTGTTCCATTTGTTGCACAACATTTTGCACAATATTATAAATTTGTCGTTTCTCCTATCACTGACTATGATACCCCGACTTCTCACAATTCATTTATTAATTAATAGCTTCAGAGATATAATAATTAAAGTAAAAATATATTAATATATAAAGTTAGTGGGGTATAATATATATAATAATAATAATAAAATACTAGATAATGGAACCTGTGAGTGTCTAAACTCTCATATATGTATATATGTTGTACGTGTGCCTCCATGTTATAAGAGATAATGTCCTATCATAATAACATAATATAATACTAATAAAATAGTAGTAGTAGTAGAATTAATAATATAAAAGAGAGAAACTTACCCATTAAGCTTAGTTAGGGCGGTTTGGGGTGGATTTATCAAACTATATATATACCTATATTCTGCTTCGATGATAAGCAAACAAATAAAATAAAATAGAAGGGGTGCGGAACCTGCTATACATACGCGAGAAAGAAGAGATTAGAAAAAAAAAAAAAAGATTAGGCAAGGCGGTGGTCGACGAAGAAAGAGAGGAAGGAGGAGAGAAAGAAAGAGAGGGAGGAGAATTCGAGGTAAGTAGAAATTAATTTGCAACTACAATGCATAAACATAATATTATGTGATTTATATGTGATTTAAATGTGTTTAATTGATGATACGTGGATAATATGTGGATTGTGAGATTTGATTGATATTCATTGATTACCAAGAAAAGAGCTGGTGAGCTCGATATTTGATGTAAATCGGGTATGCGAAATGTGAAACTTGTGAGTTAATCTGTGCTGCATTGCATTGCATCATGCATATCATGCATTATCATGAGACGAGATTTGATCAAATGATGTGATTTGATCACTGATTATACACAGAGGACGGAAGGGGCGATCTAGGGGTAATGCGACCAGGGAGACCCTAGCGTAGACCACTCAGCGTAGGCCACCGTCTTATTATTACACGGAAGGGGCGACCAGGGAGACCCTGGCGCTGTCTTTTGAGGTGACTTTACAGAAGGGGCGACCTGGGAGTGGAGTGACCAGGGAGACCCTGGCGGGCTACCTAGCGTGGGTCATTTGGCAACCTGAGGGTAAGGCGACCAGTGAGCTCCTGGCGTGGGCTACTCAGTGTTTGCCAAAATGTTTGCCATTTGGATATATACGTGATGAGAGTGGTATCAGAGCCCAGGTTATGATTCTGTAGACTGTTCATGTATACGATCTTGGAATTTGTGGTACACAATCACTCCGGTAAGTTTAATGCGAAATTATTTATGTTTTATGGTATGAATGTGTTGAACCTCATTTTCTTTATGAGTTTGATATGACATTAAAATTATCAGTATATTGAGAAAGCATGACATGCATGTGTAATTGAAAAAAAAAAGTGATCAAATGGATTACTGTTGTATAACGAGGGGAGAATGTGATACCCCGACTTCTCACAATTCATTTATTAATTAATAGCTTCAGAGATATAGTAATTAAAGTAAAAGTATATTAATATATAAAGTTAGTGGGGTATAATATATATAATAATAATAATAAAATACTAGATAATGGAACCTGTGAGTGTCTAAACTCTCATATATGTATATATGTTGTACGTGTGCCTCCACATTATAAGAGATAATGTCCTATTATAATAACATAATATAATACTAATAAAATAGTAGTAGTAGTAGTAGTAGAATTAATAATATAAAAGAGAGAAACTTACCCATTAAACTTAGTTAAGGCGGTTTGGGGTGGATTTATCAAACTATATATATACCTATATTCGGCTTCGATGATAAGCAAACAAATAAAATAAAATAAAAGGGGTGCGGAACCTGCTATACATACGCGAGAAAGAAGAGATTAGAAAGAAAAAAAATTAGGCAAGGTGGTGGTCGACGAAGAAAGAGAGGAAGGAGGAGAGAAAAGAAAGAGAGGGAGGAGAATTCGAGGTAAGTAGAAATTCATTTGCAATTGCATAAATATAATATTATGTGATTTATTTGTGAATTAAATGTGTTTAATTGATGATACGTGGATAATATGTGGATTGTGAGATTTGATTGATATTCAGTGATTACCATTAAAAGAGCTGGTGAGCTCGATACTTTATGTAAACCGGGTGCGAAATGTGAAACTTGTGAGTTAATCTGTGCTGCATTGCATTGCATCATGCATATCATGCATTATCATGAGACGAGATTTGATCAAATGATGTGATTTGACCACTGCTTATACACCGAGGACGGAAGGGGCGATCTGGGGGTAATGCGACCAGGGAGACCCTGGCGTAGATCACTCAGCGTAGGCCACCGTCTTATTATTACACGGGAGGGGCGACCAGGGAGACCCTGGTGCCGTCTGTTGAGGTGACTTTCTTACCGGCGGGCGACACTGGGAGTGGAGTGATCGGGAGACCTGGGGCTACCCAAACAGAGGCAGCCGCTTTTTATATATATGGGTGGATTGAGCTCAGTCCGATGTATAAAAGTGAGTTAGGGGCCCTAACGAGTGTTTTATAAATAAATTGGTAATTTTAAAAGAGAGTGCATAGGGAGGATTATCGAAGATTCACAGTATCATGCATAATTTCTGCTTACTGCGATTTATATATCTCACCTAGTTTATGCATTGTAGGTAATCTTTGTTGGAATTTAGAGGCACGTAAACACGTAATACATGCGCAACAGAATTAAACAGTTCACCAACAACGAACATATAATTGCATAATTGAATACGCATAAACATAAAGAGAAATCTTACATTAAACCGTATGCATATTTCTCTACTATGGTATCCACGTAATCCCCGTTCACAGACTTGCACAGATTTGCCAGCGTTGAATCTGAGATGGAATTTGCTAGGAAAATTCCTATTCTAGATTTTATGGATAAATATGAATTAACGTCATTTGTGAATTCCCAAGAGCTTGTATATAAAAGAAAGGTCCAGCTTAAATCTTAAGCTAACCTTGATTGGGAAATAAAATTCCTAATCTTTATTCAAATAAATCTCTAAGATTTATTTCCCACATATAAAATCTCTACGGATTTAAATGCCTTATATGAAAATCTCTACGATTTATTTCCATATACATTAAATCCTACAATTATATTCCAAATATAATTATTGGGAATTCTTATTTAATTAAATCCAATTTAATTAAACATTAATAATAATTAATTCCAAATTAATCTATTATTAATTAATTCTCCATAAATTAAATATTAAATCTAATTTAACATTTAATCAACCAACTATAATCCGTAAAAGGGAACTACTTGTTGTGTGACCAATAGACCCTCATATATTGAGCGATTAGTCAAACTAACGGTCTTAATTGAACCCTAGACAATAAATCAGACATTCTCAATATATGAGGTACGTTGCGAGAAACGTGCAACTACCTGTAACTGAAACATGGGCTATTACGATTTCCTCCTTTCATTCGTGAATACTCGATTAATTCTTGAACATGATGAAGTGTCTATTCAAATAACTTAATCATGTTATCTCCAATCACTAATTGATCATGTATGTCACACTTAGCCACAAAGTGACGTGCATCGGCCGATGACTTTGATCCAATTATGATGAGAAGATGAGTATTCTCTCTAAATCCACTTTGAGGAATGAATCCTATTCTTGGCTTAACTACCACGCACATGCACTTCGTGATGAACCCAATTCAAGCCGTATCTACCCATGGTTAGGGTGCAAGCATTGGTCATGGTCAAAGTTCATCATCCCACACATGTCGTGCGTATTGACCTCAAGTCAAAGGAGTATCGCATCGCTCCCACTATCCGAGACACCCGTAGACACATATAGTGGAAATACATCAAACGGTTTCTCGGATGGGTATACCAATACCCTCTAAGGTATTTGTGCATCCATCATGAGATACCTAGTATCTCGTAGTAAGTGATATCTTACTACACTCTCTAAGAGTATGATGCAGATCTCAAATCAATCTCCATTGTATCATCAATATTCCATTTTTGATGATCCTTGATCGGGGCCATTTAAGAATCATGCTTAAGTCATCTGAGTTCTCACAACCTCAATGACATCAATGACTCATGGGAACTCTTGCATGAATAAACGCAAACAATCAAACATAATATTCAAGCAAGTGTATTGCCATATATTAATATTAAGTGAACTATAATATTAAATCAAACTGAATATCATCGAGTATTATGTCCTTACAATAGATCGTCTTTAGGACACTAACACTAACAATCTCCCACTTGGACTAGAATCAATCACCTACATGTCTAACCTCTAGACCATCAAATGTCTAGTGTGTACATGAACACTTAGTGTTATGGTGAAAGGATCTGCCAAATTAAATATGTGGGAATACATTTTAATTCTATTACTCCTATCGTTATGATCTATCGGATCAAATGATAAGCCTGATACTGCTTGTCGATCTCGGTTCCTTTGCAAGCGCAGTCGCACCAACTTTGTCTCAATACAAGATTATTAGACAATCTGGCACTCAGAACTACCCCTAGTTCTCTTAAGAACTATAAAATCCAGACAGCCTCCTTGAGGCTTCTGATACAACAATGTACTCAACTTCAGTTGTTGAATCTGCGGTCCTTTCGCTTGAAACTATTCCAACTGACCGCCTCATTATTGAGAGTGAAACGTAACCTGACTGTGATTTGTAATTATCATAGTCGGATTGGAAACTTGTGTCAGCATAACCAGTCACTACTAGTTCTGACTGTCCACCATAGACAAGGAAACATTCTTTAGTTCGTCTAAGATACTTCAGAATGGTCTTGATAGCAATCCAGTGAGACTCACCCAGATTCTGTTGGCATCTACCAGTTGATAGCGTAGGCCACGTTTGGCCTAGTGCAAGTCATGGCGTACATGATTGTCCCAATTGCATATGCATATGGGACATCTTTTACGTGCTTGATATCAGCTTCAATAGAAAGATAATCCTTCTTTGATAGCTTTATCCCATGATCTTCTGATAGAGATCCTCTCTTAGAGTTCTCCTTCGCAAAACGCTTCAACACCTTGTCTACATCCCCAACATCCTCTTGGATCTATCCCTGTGGATCATGATCCCTAGGATGTAGCAGACTTCACCAAGCCCCTTCATCATGAAGGTCTTTAACAACAAATCTTTAATGAACTGCATTAACGGGATATTGTTTCCAAAAATCAATATGTCATCGACATACACGATTATGAAAACAATATTCTTCCTGCTGCGTTTACAATAAACGCAAGGATCTTCCGAATTTCTGATGAAATCAAAAGGACTTGATAGCTTCATCAAATCGGATATTTCAACTTCTAGAAGCTTGCTTCAATCCATGAATGGATATCTTTAGTTTGCATACTAGATTAGAATTTGACTTAGATTTAAAACCTTTCGGTTGAGTCATAAACACTGCCTTATCAATGTCTCCATTGAGGAAAGTTGTTTTGACGTCCATTTGTCAAATCTCATAAACATAGTGTGCTGTTATCGCAAGTAAAATTCGAATGGACTTGATCTTTGCAACTGGTTAGAAGGTCTCGTCATAGTCAATGCCTTCGCGTTGACTATAACCCTTCACTACCAACCTAGCTTTGTAGGTTTGTACTTTGCCATTTGCATTGCTCTTGCTCTTGAAGACCCAATCGCAACATATGGGTCTAACCCCTATAGGCAACTCAACCAAGTCCCAGACCTGATTGGTGTACGTCGAGTCCATCTCGGATTTCATGGCTTCATGCCACTTCCCTGAATCAATATCTAATATTGCTTCAGAATAAGTATTAGGATCGCCCTTATTCGGTATGTCCACATTATCGAGTTCCTCCAAGAGGTAATCATATATAATGGGCGGATTACGATTCCTTATTGACTTACGGAGCTGTGGTTGTGCAGGCTGTACATTCTGATCGTGAAAATTTTGTGGTGCATCGATTTCATTAATGTCCGGAGAGGCCTCAAGAGCTACACTTTCAGATGCCTCTTGATCGGGAGTTTGAACTATGTTGTTCTCATTCAGCCCACTTGGAGGTTCTTGCACAGGAAAATCAACTCCAATTATGCTCCCACTGGCTAAGACGATCACCTAGTGAAAGACTCCCACCGTGAAAGTTGCTGAATGATCCCACTAATTCCTTGTCATGTTGCTTTGACAAGATATCAGTCTCTTTGTTAATTTGTGGTTCTTGAATTTCTTCAAGTTCTATTAGCTTACGACCTTATTCCTTAAAGACATAGTCTTTTTCGAGGAACATGGTCTGCCTAGAAACAATCACTGATTATTTCTTAGGTAGATAGAAGCAATATCCTTTAGTTTCCTTAGGATATCCCACAAAGTAACCCTTTTCACCTTTGGATTCCAACTTATCAATAAGCATTTTTTTTCAAATTCACGGGGCAACCCCACGTTTTGATATGTGTAAAAGTTGGCTTCTTGCCACACCATTGTTCATATGGTGTATGCTCAACCGATTTAGATGGAATCTTATTCAGAATGTAAATTGAGGTTTGTAATGCATATCCCATAAGAGTGTTGGAAGATAGGAAAAGCTCATCATGGACCTCACCATGTCTAACAGGGTTCAGTTTCTTCTCTCGGACACACCATTCATCTGAGGTGTTCAAAGAGGAGTCCATTGTGACTGGATTCCATGTAACTTCAAGTAATCAATGAATTCATGGCTAAGGTATTCACTTCCTCGATCTGATTGAAGAGTCTTGATACTCTTACCAAGTTGCTTCTCTACTTCAGCCTTAAACTCTTTAAATTTCTCATAGGATTCGGACTTGTGTTTCATAAGATACACATATCCGTATCTAGAGAAATTATCAGTAAAAGTGATGAAGTAGCCGAAGTGACCCCTAGCTAGAGTAGGCAATGGTCCACAAACATCGTTGTAGATCAACTCTAGAACTTCTTTGGCATGCACCCCTTTCCCAGAAAAGGGTCAGTCGATCATCTTGCCCATGATATAAGATTCATAATTTCCATAAGACTCACAGTCGAATGGGGTTAAGTAGTCTAACTTTCTTAACCTTGCAATTCCTTTCTCGTTTACATGATCAAGTCTACAATGCCACAAGTAAGTCGGGTTTTCATGATTACTAAGTTTGAGTCTTTTATTTTGTATATTAAGAACATCATATACACAATGCAACAAATACATGTAGCGAGTAATAGAAAAAACTAGATGACAATCATTAAGTTCTAATCTAAAACCAAAGGGTAAGTCTAACACATAATTCCCCACACGTACAGTAGCAACTCTTGCTCCATTTCCACGTGTAAGACGACTTTACCCAGCCTAACTGCTCTAAGACACATGAGCCCCTTCACATTCATACAAATGTGTGAGCCATATCCGGTATCTAATACCCAATAGTTAGCGCTATTTGTGGATATGTCTATCTTAATAACATATATGTTCTAGTGCCAAAAGCACCCAGTGCCTTCCTTTTAGGAACCAGAACCTTATAGTCCTTCTTCCAGTGCCATCTTCTACTTATAGTAGAGGCACACATCCTTGTCTACCTTCTCCTTCTTTTGAACACCATCTTAATGACAGTGAACTCAAAAGTCTTGAACACGTTGTGAAGTTCAGGCATGGTCGCATCCGTCTTATTCATATTGTAGTTCACAATGAAGCTAAAATATGAATCCGGAAGCGACTGGAGGATAGCATAAATGAAAACGTTGGTCTTTTAGCTCAAAGCCTAAATTACCAAGTTTATCAATTAGGCCTATCATCTTAAGAACATGAGGTGAAATCTTCTCTTCTTTAGTTAACCGACATTTGAACAGATCTCTCATCACTTTATAAATCTCAGAACGAGATTTAGAATCAAAGATATCCTTCAGATGCTTGAACATTTAGAAGAGACCCATTTTCTCATGTTGCCTTAAGCAATTCGGGAGTCATGCCGAGCAACATCACACACTGCGTCTGGGAAGCATCCTTTTGATGCTTACTCTGAGCTGCTATGTCAAACGTAGTTGTCTCAAGAAACCAGCTGCAGGGTAACAGGGATTGGCGTGTCCAACACGTACTCAATCTTTTCTTGCCTTAGCACCAAACACACGTTTAGGTGCCAATCCAGAAAATTTGGCCTAGCCAATTTATTTGTTTCCAAAACACGTCTCAATAACAGTTATATATTTCAACAAACCAAGAGAAATAAAATAAAACGGGAATTAAACACATAATTCCTATGATCAATACTCAGCATTCAAAATAAACGTGGCCTTTCTTTTGTGTTTATTTTGTCTCCATTATTTTCACATACTCAACGACCTCATCGGAAGAGTACGAATTTATATCAAATGTAAATTGTAATGGACTATGATCCACATTCCTACTATCATGATCCCTGCTTTGGCTGAATATCACAATAGCATAACTGGTAGGTCTCCAAACCAATTGCAAAATTTGTAATTCCTAGTTGATTAAACCCAGTTTAATCGGATGTCCCTTAACTTTCGTTTCCCTGCTTTGGCTGGTGAAACAAAGTTAAGTTGGTATACAACCACCAAGCGGCGACACTACGTGCCCCTATAAAAGTCCCGTTGAATGTAGATCCGAGCAAAAGACTTTGGTCTTAAATACCCATTGGAACGAAATCCCCGGTTTACTTTTAATTTTTATGGAAGACATCGTTTCAATCTAATGAAAAACCATATTTTAGTGAGGATCATTTTTAAAAGGCGGGGTATTAATTGCTTAATCGAGATCCAACATGTTAATCTATATCATATTTGAGCAATTATTGCGCGCCGCCTACCCAAACATGATTTACACGGACTAACATTTATTTGGGCGCCGTCTACCCAAACAATTAATACGGTCCGACAATTATTGGGCGCCGCCTACCCAAACAATTATAATGCGGACTATAAATGCGTTAACAGAATATAAAACATGTTAACCAAGTGGGAATTAATAACCCGTTTAATCATTTAAACCATAATTTTAAAATTTAATTTTAAAATCAAGTTTTAATAATTAAATTCATTATTAATACTTTGACCTTTAATTAATTCAATTAATTAAGTCTGTCATTAGTCCAACTAATACGTTTTAGTGAGATTTAATAATTCTTTTAAAACGAATTTTAAAATCCAATTTTAAATTCAATTCTAAAATTATTAAACTTTATAATTAATCCAATTAATTATAAAATAAAATCCAATTTTATTTTATTTTAGGTTTTAAAATTAATCCTGATTAATTTAAGAAAACCAGATTTTATTTGTTTATTCGCAAGGACTCATGTGCAATTTACTAAATCTTTGCACGGAGGGGTCCGTTAGAAATGCAATTTGCAAGACGGCCCCTCCCTCATCACTGACCGAAAACCATCCATCAATCGGGACATCCAATACCAACAATTTCAACTTCGGTTCATCAGGTACAACCCAATTAGTCGATTGAACAGTCAATATTGTCAAAATTTCATCATTCAATCCAATTGAATATCGAAACCAGCACAAGGACAAAACCCAAACGAACAAAATCAGTAACACGCAAGACTGAAAAACGACGATTCTCAAAAAACGTCAGATTTCAGAAGCAATCGAAACCAAAATTGCACGAAAAGCAGTATGAGTGTAATTGTTAATCAAGCAACAACCCAAATATAAACTGGAAACCAAAGATTTTCATTAAAAAAAACATTAACCAGAACCAGGGGTAAACGCATCACAAAATTGAGGCCGAGTCCGATGCGAGTCACCACCGCCGCCTCAGCGCACGGGCGACTCACCGTCGTGTTCAAAAGGATTGCGCGTCGAAGATGATGGGTTCGCGCAACGCGTTGCAAAATCGAAGCCAAGTCTGACACGAGTCACCACCGCCGCCTCAGCGCACGGGCGACTCGCCGTCGTGTTCAACAAATTTAGCTTCGAAGATGGTGGGTCGCGCGCGGAGCCGCGAACCCAGGCGAACTGGTTCCAAACCAGAATCGTATAGAAGACAATTAAATCGATGAAGAAATCGCGCGGTACGAATCACGAGCTCCCGCACGTGTCGTGAGGACATGGCGCCTAGCTCCGGCCTCGAGCAACACGACGTAGCATCGCGATAGCGTGAACGAGGTGGAGCAGCGACGGCTTTCTCCTAGAGAATAGAAATCGATTTTGGGGGTTTTTGCTCGAAGAAGAAGATGACCCGTGAAATAAACAAAAAGGGTGCGGTCAAATCTGTAACAGACAACCGTGCCCCACTATGAATAAAAAAAAACTTTTTATTCAAAACACAATATCAATTATGCAATTAAAACAGAGAGCCTAAAGCTCTGATACCACTGTTGGAATTTAGAGGCACGTAAACATGTAATACATGCGCAACGGAATTAAACAGTTCACCAACAACGAACATATAATTGCATAATTGAATACGCATAAACATAAAGAGAAATCTTACAGTAAACCGTATGCATATTTCTCTACTATGGTATCTACGTAATCCCCGTTCACGGACTTGCACAGATTTGCCAGCTTTGAATCTGAGACGGAATTTGCTAGGAAAATTCCTATTCTAGATTTTATGGAGAAATATGAATTAACGTCATTTGTGAATTCCCAAGAGCTTGTATATATAGGAAAGATCCAGCTTAAATCTTAAGCTAACCTGATTGGGAAATAAAATCCCTAATCTTTATTTAAATAAATCTCAAATATTTATTTCCCACATATAAAATCTCCACGGATTTAAATGCCTTATATGAAAATCTCTACGATTTATTTCCATATACATTAAATACTACAATTATATTCCAAATATAATTATTGGGAATTCTTATTTAATTAAATTCAATTTAATTAAACATTAATAATAATTAATTCCAAATTAATCTATAATTAATTAATTGTCCATAAATTAAATATTAAATCTAATTTAAAATTTAATCAACCAACTATAATCCGTAAAAGGGAACTACTTGTTGTGTGACCCATAGGCCCTCATATATCGAGCGATTAGTCAAACTAACGGTCTTAATTGAACCCTAGACAATAAATCAGACATTCTCAATATATGAGGTACGTTGCGAGAAACGTGCAACTACATGTAACTGAAACATGGACTATTACGATTTCCTCCTTTCATTCGCGAATACTCGATTAAGTCTTGAACATAATGAAGTGTATTCAAATAACTTAATCATGTTATCTCCAATCACTAATTGATCATGTATGTCACACTTAGCCACAAAGTCTAAGTTAACGTGCACCGGCCGATGACTTTGATCCAATTATGATGAGAAGATAAGTATTCTCTCTAAATCCACTTTGAGGAATGAATCCTATTCTTGGCACAACTACCACGCACATGCACTTCGTGATGAACCCAATCCAAGTCGTATCTACCCATGCTTAGGGTGCAAGCATTGGTCATGGTCAAAGTTCATCATCCCACACATGTCGTGCGTATTGACCTCAAGTCAAAGGAGTATCGCATCGCTCCCACTAACCGAGACACCCGTAGACACATATAGTGGAAATACATCAAACGGTTTCTCGGATGGGTATACCAATACCCTCTAAGGTATTTGTGCATCCGTCATGAGATACCTAGTATCTCGTAGTAAGTGAGATCTTACTACACTCTTTAAGAGTATGATGCAGATCGCACACCAATCTCCATTGTATCATCAATATCCCATTCTTGATGATCCTTGATCGGGGCCATTTGAGAATCATGCTTAGGTCATCTGAGTTCTCATAACCTCAATGACAACAATGACTCATGGGAACTCTTGCATGAATAAATGCAAACAATCAAACATAATATTCAAGCAAGTGTATTGCCATATATTAATATTAAGTGAACTATAATATTAAATCAAACTGAATATCATCGAGTAAAATGTCCTTACAATAGATTGTCTCTAGGACACTAACACTAACAATCTTGTCAACTTGCACTGGTGGTGGTTGGAGTACCTGCAGATTTTGAGAGTTGTATACATGGATGACGACCTGTGGAGCTTGTGTTCGAGTTGTAGTAAAACTATTTAATAAAAATAAAAAGTCATTTTGTCATTTAATAAAAATAAAAAGTCACAAGTCAATTTTAGTAAATTTATTTCGAACATATTAATTATATGGTTATGTTGGGAGATGAATTTAATAAAAGATATATGATTTTGATTAGATCCCAAAATCCCTGAGTATGACATGTTCAGGATAATCTTGATAGTTGAGTCAGGATTCAGTTTTATAGTATTCAGGATGATATCTGCAAAATGTATAGTCAGCAGATATAGATCAGGTTTAGATCTGAAGATTCTGAAGAACTCAGTATGTTTATGAAGAAACTGAGGTTTCAGTATGAAACTAAGTTTCTGAAGACTCAATAAGAAACTGAGAATCTGAAGACTCAGTGTGAAACTGAGATACTGAAGACTCAGTGTGAAACTGAGATACTGAAGACTCAGTATGAAACTGAGGAACTGAAGACTCAGCATGAAGACTCAGTATATCAGTCAGTATATCTGTGAAGACTCTGAAGACTCTGAAGACTCAGAAGACGCTGAAAACTCAGAAGCTCCTGAAGACTCTGAAGACTCTGAAGACACAGAAGATAAAAGACTGAAGAACTGAAGATCAAGAATACTGAAGGCACAGTAATTACTGAAGACTCAGTAATGTACTGAATGCTCAGTATAAACCTGAATGTTCCGAGGCACTGAAAATATCTATCTGAAGGATGCAATACTGAGAAGATCGTAATTCCTTAGAAAGTTAGATATTGCCCAAGACATTCCATGCAGACAAAAGGAACTAAGACAAAGTGTTGTTAAGGTTATATCAACTCAGAGTTTATAACCAAAAGAGCCGTTGAAGGTGTCTACCTTTAACTGGAGACAAAAGTCAAAAAGAGGAAGACAACACTGTACCATACTGACACTGACAGTGACAGGTCGCTGAAAAAGATGTCAGATGTACAAAAGTTCCAGACTGCAAAAAGTGAAGACCGGCTACATGAAAGGCTATTGCCTAAAACGTGTTAGGGAGTTTCAAACCCTAAATATAGTCGTTCCTCACACACCATAAGAGGAAACTCACGAAGCTATCTCTCCAACGGATAATTTTCAAGAGTGACCTTGGTGTATGCCTATAAATACTGGTGACCCTCTACATTGTAAGGTGACGGGAAATTTATAAGCAACTCAAGAAGCTCAAACTTATTATCGCAAAGTTAAAGCACTTGAAAAACTTAGAATTTCCCAAGTGCTTTTATATTGAAGAGAGCTCACTAAACTAAGCCTAGTTTGATAAGATATATTCAAAGCTTAGTCGAGATATCCTAGCCTTTGCATTGTACTTCATTGTAAAGGATATCTCATCCTAGTTGGAAACCAACCAGAAACCCGAAACTCTTGAGAAGGTAGTTGGAGTGTGTTTGTTGGTGAGAAGAGTTGTAAAGAGTTAGTAAACTAAGCGGAGTAGTCAGAAAGCTCTAGAGGAGAAGTTAGTAAGCTACAGAGGTAGTCTGAAAGCTTGTTTGTGTTTGAGTAAGTAAACTACGGAGGTAGTCAGAAAGCTCAAGGCCGGGTTGAGTATGTAAACTACGTGGAGTAGTCAGAAAGCTCAGGGCCGAGTTGAGTAAGTAAACTACGCGAGGTAGTCAGAAAGCACATAAGTGATTAGTGAATTTCTCTGAGGATCAGAGAGAGTGGACGTAGGAGCTTGAGTCTCTGAACCACTATAATTGCTGTGTTGTTTATTGATTTCTTTATCTGTGCTTAACTGTTGCATCATTGGGTTTGAAAGCATATTTTCACTGACATCTCAGTTGGAATCAATCCACTGGAAGTTGCATATAATTGAATCACAACCTAATCACTATTCCATTAAAGGAAGGTTTTCAGCAAAGCTTAAAACGAGTATAAACTAAAGGGCCAACCATTCCGCACGACAGAGTAGCTAGAACAGATAGTTACCAAACTGAACTTACTCTTCTGAGGGTTCAGTAAGTTAGTTATCTGATACAAGCAACTCAGGATCTCTGAAACTCAGGACTCAGTTGGGATTATCTGAGGTTACTGAAAGCAACTCAGGATCACTGTCTCAGTAGACTTTGACTCAGAGTGATTTGTGCTTCTCAGGACCTAATCTTCAGGATTATCTGACCCAAGCTGACCTCAGTAAGAAAAAGTTTTAAAAACACTGAACACGTGTATTCCCCCCCCCATACACGTGTAAGACTCGTTTGCACCGGGACCAACAAGTGGTATCAGAGCAGTGGTTCAACTTGACCACCTGCTTTGTTGACCAAAGTTTTATTTGCTAAAAATACTTGTGGTCTATCTGAATTGATCTTATTTGCTGAATTCTTAAAAGACTCAGATAAAAAAAAATGTCTTCTAAGAAACTTCCCATGTTCTCAGTGGAGAACTATGATTTGTGGAGACTAAGAATGCAGGCTCACCTGTATTCTAAACATGAACGAATGTGGAGAGTGGTCTCTGAAGGGCCATTCCAATTTACTGTGGTGAATCCCAGAGGAACAGAAGATGAGAGAATTGATCCTAGAGCAGAATTTCCTAAGTCTGATGACCAACTAACTCCTGAGGAGAGAAAGTTAGTTAATCTAGACTACATTGCTAAAGACACACTATACAGTACAATTGATGATGGTGTGATGGGAATGATCTCTCACTGCAATACTGCCAAAGAAATTTGGGATACACTAGCTGTAATGTGCCAAGGCACAGATCATATCAAGGAAAACAAACTTTCAGTTGCAATAGGAAAGTTTGATAGTTTTGAAATGGAAGAAGGTGAATCAATTGACAAATTGGAAGTCAGATTCACTAGTATCATGAATGATCTAAATGCACTTGGAAAGAAATATCCACAAAGAGAAATTGCATTGAAAATTCTTAGAGGTCTTTCTAAAAATGGGATATACATGCAGTGGTGATTGAAAACACCAAGAATATTAATTCAATGCCCTATCAACAAGTTTTCTCTGAGATGAAGGCCTATGAGTTTGTAATTGATAAGAAAACCAAAAAGGCTGACAGCAAAGATGATTCATCATCTAGTAAAAATGTGGCTTTTAAAGCCAAAGATAAAACCTGTAAAACTAGAGAGTCTGAGAACTCCCTTGCTAAGAATCAGGATGAGCTTGAGGATAAGCTAGCACTGATGGCAAGGAGGTTTGAAAGACTTAATAGTCGATATGGAAAATACAAAAGCTATTACAGGAATCACAGGTACCAGAAGAAACCTGAGGACAAACCAACTGAGAAGAGAAAGGACCTGAAAACTGAAGGATCTTCATCCAGAAAGAAGGACTCGATGTCCAAGGAAGAAAGTGATCAGGATGATGATACCAACAAATGCTATAATTGCCAAAAGAAAGGTCACTTCCAGTATGATTGTCCAGATCTGAGTGCTAAGGAGAGAAGAGAAAGGCAAGCTAAAAGAGACAAGAAGTTCTCAAGCAAAAATGCCATGGTTGCAGAAGAAGAACATTCTGAGGAGGGATCTAGCTCTTCAGATGAAATATTCTCAGACAGTGAAAGTGATGACATTTGTCTGATGGCCATTGAGGAGGTAAACTCTTCTTTCTCTGTTGTTGCTCCTACACTAGCACAAGAGTTGTCAAATTCAACTGTAAACAGTCAATTTGACCTGATGGATTCTTTTGAGAATCTGATGAAGGACTATGCTGTTTTACAAGAACTGCTAAATGAAACTCAAGAGCAGAATAAGGAACTGAAGGCTGAAAATCTAAAATGGAAAGACTCTAGCAAAACTGAGATCACTTCTCAATTAATGGGAGCTACTGATGAACTGGATGTTCTGAAAGTACAACTCTCAGAGAAAGAGAAGTTGATAATGACCCTAATTGAAAAGCTAGAGAAATCCACTGAAGAAGTTCAGCTGATTAGAACTAAGTTCAATGACCTCTCTGAGAAGCATGAAACTCTACAGAACTGTGAGGATAGTGCACAGAAGAAGTTAACTCTATTGAATACTGCATCTAAAGTAATAGATGAAATTCAGAGTTACCAGAGATCTGCCACTATAAAATCTGGATTGGGATACATTCCAGGGGGAACCTCACAAGGTCATCTGAATGCTGCATCAAGTAGCAAGAAGACAATCTTTGTAAAACCAGTGGCACCCACACTTCAAACTGAAGAAATGCCCAAGGTTGTAGACAAGGGAAAAGGACCCATGGTTTCAGTAAAACTGAATGATCAGGTTGGAAAGCCCAAACCTCAGGTGAAGGCTAGAAAACCTGAGCACTCAGTTGGAAAGTTTCAGGCAAGTACTTCAAAGCCTCAGGCTAAGAATGCAAACCTGAAAGGCTCCACACTGAACCATCAGAGGAATCCTCAGATGAGAAACACTCAGCAGAGACATTCTCAACTGAAGAGACCAAGTCCTCAGTATACTGAAAGACCCAAATTTCAGTACAGACAACCTGAACCCCACTTGCCTAAGGGTAAAGGTTATCTGAACCCGAGTCAACAAAGATTTAGACCGGCTGCACAAAAGCCTAAGCATCTGAACAAAAGGCCTGAACCAAAGAAGAATTCAAAGGCTCATGTTCATGCTAAAGCTAGCACACATACACAGAAGACTGCTAAGGCACCCAGAGTAGTGAATGTGTATGTTGATGTTTATGGAAGACAAATTAGCCACTCTAAAGTGATTAGAGTTGTCAGGCAGATTTGGATTCCGAAAGGTACATCTAACCTTGTAGGACCCTACACAAACTGGGTACCTAAGAATTGATCTGTTTTTCAGGAGGAAAACAAGGGCACAAAGCTGATTAAAGACCACATAGCACTGATGAGCAGAGATGAAAAGCCCCTGATGTATGGTATCTTGACAGTGGATGTTCAAGACATATGACAGGATTCAAGAAGATACTCAGTGACTATGTTGAACAAAGAGGCCCACAGATCACTTTTGGAGATAACTCCAAGGGACAGACTGAAGGATATGGAACTTTGGAAATTGACTCAGTTCATATCCATGGTGTTTCATATGTATCTGGATTGAAGCATAATTTGCTTTCAATAAGCCAATTCTGTGATAAGGGTTTTAATGTTGAGTTCTCCAAGAACTTATGTTATGTGAAAGATGATACAACACAAAAAAATATTACCGTTGGTACTGTAAAAGGAAATGTGTATCTTGCTGATTGGAGTTCAACTCCTAAAGATACATGTTTGGTTCCTAAAAGTTCCACAGATACCAGTTGGTTATGGCATAAAAGAATGAATCACCTGGATTTCAAAACCCTGAATAAGCTTGCAAGATTAGCTCTTGTGAGAGAGTTGCCTAATGAAGTGTTCAGTAAGGAACATATTTGTGATCGTACAAAAAGGAAAACAAATTAGAGCATCATTTAAAAGCAAAGTAGATGTTTCTCTTGATGAATACTTCGATTCTTCGCATATGGATCTTTTTGGTCCTATAACACCAAAAGAAGCACTAATGGCAGGAAATACACATTGGTAGTAGTTGATGACTACTCAAGATATACTTGGGTCATATTCTTACTCAGTAAGAAAGAGACTCAGATAAAGTTGCTTAATTCTGAAAAAGGCTCAAGATTGAGAAAAAATCGAGTGTGGTCAAAATCGATTTGACAAAGGAACTGAATTTATAAATCATATCATATCTGATTATTGTGCAGCAAATGAAATTTCACATGAAACATCAGCTGCAAGGACCCCTCAACAAAATGGTGTTGCTGAAAGAAGGAACAGGACTCTAAAAGAAGCTGCAAGGACAATGATAGTTGAAGCTGATATTCCTAAAAGGTTTTGGGCTGAAGCTGTCAACACTGCATGCTACTCACAGAATGGATCTATGCTGACTAAGAGTCAAGGCAAAACACCCTATGAGCTTTGGAATGAAAGGAAGCCTCTTGTTTCTTTCTTTCGTGTGTTTGGTTGCAAGTGTTTCATACACAATAATGGTAAAGATCAGTTGAAAACATTTGATAGTAAAGCTGATGAAGGAATATTCTTAGGATATTCTGAAGTCAGTAAAGCTTTCAGAGTTTACAACTGTAGGACTCTTATTGTGGAAGAAACACCTCATGTTGTTTTTGATGAATCTACTTGTGTTCAGAAGAAATAGGAACATGATGCAGATGAACTGACCAAGAGGATCACCAGATTAAGTCTGAAAAAGAATGACAAATCATCCACTGAACCTGAAAAAAAGAAGTCAGTCACTATCTATGATTGGAGTGACTCAGACTCAGATAAAGAAGTTCAGGATGGAACTCAGGATGGTGAGACTCAAGAAAACCAACACTCCAAAGGTGACCAATCTGAACAGACACCAGTTCAGACTCAGGTATGTGATGCCAATGAAGATGTGGTCACAGCTGAGGCAAATTCTGAATCTATCAACCAAAGGGGAACAAATGTCTCTCGACAATGTTCAATGGAATTTCCCGAGGAAGATGATTCTCTTTCTCCTTTTCTCGTTGTTCCCTCGAAGTTTTCTTGAATTAATCGAACCTAACATTTCAAATGTTGAGGATATTGTTGAAGGGGAACATCAAGAAGGAAATGGTTAGATAGTCATCCTACAAGTCGATTGTTTCGGTGATCTACCGAAGGTGTTAAAAACAAGAAGGTTCCATGGTGAGAGTGCACTATTCTGGGCCGCTTCCTATCGGAGAAAGAGCCTCATCGAGATTGGTGAAGCTCTACAAGATTCTCATTGGATTCTTTGCTATGCAAGATGAAATTTGAATCAATTCTCAAGAAATGAAGTATGGGAGCTAGTAGATAGACTGAAAGGCACAATGTCATTGGAACCAAGTGGGTATTTAAGAATAAAAGAGATTAAAACAACAACATTGTAAGAAACAAGGCAAGGCTAGTTGCACAAGGTTATTCCCAAGAAGAAGACTTGGATTATGATGAAACCTTTACTTTTGTTGCAAGACTAGAAGCCATCGATTGTTTCTTGCATATCCGCCCACATGAAGTTCACGATCCTATCAAATGGATGTGAAAAGTGCATTTCTGAACGGTGTGCTTAAAGAAGAGGTTTATGTGGAACAACCTCCGGTTTCAAACAGAATGACCAAGTTTCTGTGCTCGTAAAAGCTTTGTATGGTCTTAAACAAGCACCGTGAGTATGGTATGATACTCTTTCTCGGTTTCTTACTGACCATGGTTTTGTCAAAGGGACAATTGATAGAACTCGTTCCGGATAGAAGATGGAGAAGATATCTTCTCGGGTTCAGATATATGTTGATGACATCATTTTTGGATCTCCAAACCATCAGCTGTGTGAAAAGTTTTCAACACCGATGAAAGGCAAGTTTGAGATGTCAATGATGGGGAGATGAATTTCTTTCTAGGTCTTCAAGTGAAACAATCAAAGGAAGGAATATTCATCAACCGTGCAAAGTACACCGAGATCCGATTGCCAAATATGGTGTACAGATTGCAAATACGCTTAGGATTCCTATGAATACTAACTACAAGATGGATCCCGATTTCAAGGCAAATCGGTGAGTCATACCGATTATAGAGGAATCATTGGATCATTGCTCTATCTCTCACAAAGTAAAGCAGGCCGGATATAACATTTCTTTGTTGGGATATGTGCAAGATACCAAGCTAATCCTAAGGCTAGTCACATGGAGGCTACCAAAAAAATACTGAAGTATCTTAAGGGCACAGTGAATAGAGGATTATGGTATCCAACTGATGATAACCTTGAATTAACTGGTTACTCATATGCTGATTATGGAGGTTGCAGGATTGATGGGAAGTCCACTACTGAGAACTTGTCAATTTCTTGGAAGTAAGTCGATATCTTGGTTTTCGAAGAAAAATGGACCTCAAGAGTAACCAAGATTATCGGGTTTGAATACATGGTCTGCAGGAAGTCGTGCTTTCGATTCTTTCGCTCGCACAACAATTAAGGGATTATAAAGTTGTAGTCAATGAAGTACCAATATTTTGTGAAAATAATAGTGCCATTGCTATTTCACAAAATCCGGTATTGCACACCAGATGCAAGCATGTGGATATCAGACATCACTTCATCAGAGATCATGTCGAGAAAAAGGACATAAGGATGGAGAAAATTCATCTTCGATAAGAGAGTCGATATCTTGACTAAACCTTTGGTCAATCAAGATTTCGTGAACTTTCGATTGAATTAAGGATGTTAGATCCGGTGTGTATAGAGTAAAATCGAAAAATTGAAGGTTTTCGGATGCATGAAGTTTTCGTAATTCTCTACCGAGAAGCTCAAAGCTAAAATGGAAATATTGAATCGAGTCTCAGAAACTCGAAATCATCAAGGTCAAGATCAAGAGCATCTTGAACCCATTCAAGATTTCGAAGATCATCTCGACATTTTATCAAGGTCAAGATCAAGAAGACTGATAGAGGGAAATTAGTCTGCAGAAGTAAATGACTCATGCGACTCATTTATTGCTTAAGTGAAACTCAGTAATCATTCGCAATAAATACAAAACACCTGAGGAATGTTTTTGGGCGGGATCATTTGAAATTCCGAAGAAGGTCAACAGTCATTTAATGCTCTGTTACATTAATGACCAATGAGGATATTTTGGCGGCTTACTTTTCGGAGATCGACTGTTTGTATACCCGATTAATCGAAGATTAATCTCAACCGTTCCTTTTCACCTAACCAATGCGAATTCCCACGATCTCCAAACTATTTATACCCCAAGAAGCCATTCAAGCCAAAATTTTATCAAACCCTTCGTTCCCAAATCCTCTGCGAAAAATCCCCTTTTGCCCAGAAAACCTAAACCCTAAATCTTCAAATCTTCAATCTCTCAAATGGCTCCTACCATTTTCGATAAATTAGCCGAAACCAACAAACCCTGGTACGAGTTCGCTGTCTCGCTCGATAGCACAACCAATTCCAAACCAGAAGAGGAGGCTCTCCATATGATCCGTCTGGCCAAACTCACTCATCTTGTCGCAAGCCGACCGGACCAAGAGTACGCTAAAGAGGTAATCGAGTTCATCTGTAATTTGAGGATAGATGAAGAGGATGGTATGCATTCTGAGATTACTGTATCACATTTAGAGCATTCGTCCAAATACATCGATTTTGAAAAGGAATTGTATATTATTTCGAAGAATTTAAATGATGTTTTTGAGCTCTGTGATAGAGGAGGGGATCCTGCGGTGTATATGTTGGGTAGAGAGCAGGAGTATTTAGATAGGATTGCTGAGAATCTTGTAAAATTTGAGGCTACACTGCATAAGAGGCATTTGAAGCCACAATATAGAGTTTTGATGGATATTGTGAGCAAAAGCATCATGAGCCTTGCGGGGAGTTTTGAGCAGATCAGTACCCGAAGCTCTGATTGATGGTGGCGATCGAGGCCTCACCCACCACCGACTTCAACTGGTTGAAATTTTTGATTCAGATGGTGAGTGAGCAAGCCAAAGTCTTCAAGAAGGTTGACGGGGCGATCTCGATTAAAGGCAAGATCCACCATGCAACCAAAATAGCATTTATTTTGGAGATGTGCAGAGAGGAGGAGGATATCTTCGCCAATTCGACCCCATTCCCCAAGTCCAAGGTGCTCTTCAAGCCCATTCTTTGTGAAGAAGAAAGCCATCGGGGAAGAAGGAAAAGAAAGCAGAATCACCTAAGGCTGCTGCTACTGAAGAGACCCAACAAACCAGGGGGAAGGTTTTGTTGGATGCCAAAATGGAGCAGGGTGAGAAGTTGAGGAAGCTGAAAACTCTCGGCCCCAAGCGCAGAAGATTGGTGGTTCTCACTGATGAAGATGGCAGTGATTCTGAGGAGATTCAACCTGAGAGCCAAACCGCCTTTCAATTCGCCATTGCAAGTATTGGCTCAGTTATCTCTAAGGCACGAGAACAGATCGAGGAGCGTGTCTTCCGAGGTGCTTGAGACGTCGCTTCACCGCATAAAATTTCTCAAGAAATTTTTAAAGGAACTCTCCCTCGAGATTCCTACCAAAGATGTGCCGCCGCACGGAAGAGCCAACTCAGAGTCAATCTGAGGAAGTGCCGCCAGCCCCGTAACCCACTCAGATGCAAACCGAGGACCCGATCAAGACAACAATCGACGTTGTCGAGACTCGGGTGAGCGACTTTATTCTTGATGAGCTCCTCGAAAGTGATCTACTTCTTGATCCTTTGGTGATGCTTTCGATCGAACCGTAAAACTCGAGATGGAAGAAGGGCGGTCAAGAAACCGAGTGGAGGAGCAAGGGGAACGGTTCATTCTTGATCGCTACCCCGAGCTCAAAGCTCATACCCCGATCCGCAAGATATCTTCTTCGGGATTAAGGACGACGGTTTTCATCCTCAATCGACTCTTAGGAGATCTTGAACATTGCCGCATTCAGAGGGGAAGACGGTGGAATGAGGAGACAAAGATTCCCGATCGAAGTTCTCGTGGATTCAGGAAGACAAAGCTCAGGATGAAAAATGACGATTTTGATGAGCTGGTTCAGAGAAAGATAGCTGAGAGGAGAGCTATTGAAGTTGGTGCCCCTAGCAGCAGAGACAAATTTCAAGATGGGGACCAACAGGGAGATGCTGAGGATCAGTCTCAGATGGAGAAGGAAACTTCAGGCCGATCAACTCGAATCATTCAACCTCAGATGAAAGTTAACTCTTCGTGTACCTTTTGGCACTATTAACAATTATGCCAAAGTTACTGAAAGTTCTATCTTTATCTCTGAATTGTCTGATGTATAGACTGAGGCTCAGTTGGAGACTGGAGCTCGAGATGATGAAGTCAAGCTCAGTGCAGCATCGACCCAAAGTTGTGTCTCAACCTCAGATGATCAATCGCCACCTGAAGGTGCAGAAGGTTCCTGAGATCGACCTCACTCCCTTGATGGAGAAACTAGAGAAGGTTGAGCCAATGATGAACAAGATTGCTCAGATGGAAGAGACATTGGCCAATCAAGCTCAGAAGATGGAGAATCTTAGTCACTCTTCATAACTGGTGCAAATCCAAAACACTCTGACCTTACAGATGACCTCCATGGAAGATAAGCTGAATGAAAAGCTGGAGGGAGTCAAGGTTGAAATCTTTGGCCGAATCAAATGAAGCACCGAGGAGAATATCAATTTCTAGAGGTGAAACCGGAGAGAGAAGAATGAGGTGCCGATCAAACTGTTGTTGAGGAAATGAGCTCAATGCTCATGACCAAGATGACAGAGATGTTTAAAAAGCTCTCCGGCGGTTGCCCATTTGTCGAAGAATTTTCGTGGCTAAGAACCACATGAAGAGGTGGAAGATGAACAAGATCGAGATAGAGAGAGGTCTTATTTGTGTGAGCAAAGAGCAATATCACATGGACACAAAGACCTCTCAGACTTCTTCCAAATTACGGTGCCAAGAAGGGGAAAGACCCAAGAAGACTTCGTGAAGTTATCGCACGACTTTTGGAGAAAAAGGCGCAGAAAAAGAAGTCGAAATGAATAGCCTATCCAGAGCCTTGAAAGAAGTCGAAGCTACTGACAATCTGAAGTTCGTTCAGGTGGAGAAGCCTATCTACACTCGAGTTTCTGAGGTTGCAAGAGAGAAAATGAGTGCTAGAGCAAAGGTTGGAACAAGCCAGGCTGCTGCTGAATTGCCTACAAAGAGGAAAGCCTTGGGCGTTGTTCAACCTGAAAGCAAGCGAGCTAAGGCTTCTAAGCCAGTCCAAAGGAAGCTGATGGAAGAGTTGGAAGAGTCTGCAGGTCAGCAAAAGAAGAAAGTCTTCAACACGAGGAATGCTCTGAAGACACTCCAGGTAGAACAGGCTAAGAAAGTTGATGCTTCAGTCTCAGGCGTGCCTGTGATCAGGAAAAAGACTGAAGAAGAGCTAAAGCGAAGGAGTGAATTCAAAAAGTTTGCAAGCAAAAGGAGAGAGACCTCAAAAGCACTGAAGTGGCCACACGTTGACAAATGGATGCCTATCAAATTCAACGATGTGTGGGAAGAGGTCAAAAGAACCTTCTGGTTCTATTATGATGTGCTCAGGGAGTGGAGAGGGGAAAGCTCAGATCAAAATGAAGCGTTCATTTAATATCTCCTAACCTTCTATCCAAAATATCTCCAAAGTTGGATGAACTTAGCAGGTGAAGGAAAGGTACAGATAGTAGCCCCTGGTCCATATTCCTACCCTCCTCCAAGACTTGATAATGGCATGGTGAATGAGAAAGTCATTATTCAAGAAATTGCTCAATATGCTGCTCAGTTGGGTTTAACAGGGAACAGTCCGGATATCATTAAGGAAAGAGATGCTCTGAAGAAGACGTATTTTGGAATGTTCAACCTGGAAGTGCCCGCTGATGAAGCTGAAGAAGATACAAGCTGAAGAGCAGATGCAAACTGAAAGAGCAGAAGACTGAAGAGCCAAATCTGAAGACTGAAGACCTGAAGACACTTGTAATCTTTTCTATCTTTTTGTCTTATTTTTGTTTTGATAAATTTCATTGTAACCTGTAAAAGTCTACTCATCATCAATGAAAATTTATCATTTGTGCTCAAAAAGATAATATCTCATTATCTTATTTACATGTCTTTTACTTTTGATATGCTGAATGAAGGTCTCTGAATGAATTGTTTAAGTATTTGGTGATGAACTATTTAAGAAGATTCATTACTGAAGAAATTGATTGAATGATTAAATGTTAGGAGATTCTCAGAAATTGTTGGGAGATTCTCTGATTTAAGAAATTGTTGGGAGACATAACCAATCTTGTAATAGGATAAACTGAAACCTGAGTTTAGGTTATATGGTTGTAACAAGATAGGTTTTGACATCATCAAAAAGGAGGAAATTGTTGGGAGATGAATTTAATAAAAGATATATGATTTTGATTAGATCCCAAAATCCCTGAGTATGACATGTTCAGGATAATCTTGATAGTTGAGTCGATTCAGATTTTTATAGTATTCAGGATGATATCGCAAAATGTTTAATCCACAGATATAGATCCAGGTTTAGATCTGAAGATTCTGAAGAACTCAAGAGATGTTTCAAGAAACTAAAGTTTCAAAGATGAAACTAAGTTTTCAAGACTCAAAAGAAGAAATCGAGAATCAAGACTCAGCAGGAAATCGAGATATCAAGACTCAAGCAGAAATCGAGATATCAAGACTCAAGATGAAATCGAGGAATCAAGACTCAAAGATGAAGACTCAAAGATATCACCAAGATATCTGTGGAAAACTCAAGACTCGTAAGACTCAAGACTCAAGACTCAAGACGCCAAGACTCGTAAGATCCTCAAGACTCAAGACTCAAGACACGTAAGACAAAAAGATCAAGAATCAAGATCAAGAATATCAAGGCACAATAATTATCAAGACTCAAGAATGTATCGAATGCTCAAAGATAAACTCAATGTTCCAAGGCACTTAAAATATCTATCTGAAGGATGCAATACTGAGAAGATCGCGATTCCTTAGAAAGTTAGATATTGCCCAAGACATTCCATGCAGACAAAAGGAACTAAGACAAAGTGTTGTTAAGGTTATATCATCTCAGAGTTTATAACCAAAAGAGAGCGTTGAAGGTGTCTACCTTTAATCGGAGACAAAAGTCAAAAAAGGAAGACAACATACCATCTTATATCGACATCGACAAATGATGTCATTTTAAAAAAGATGTCAGATGTACAAAAGTTCCAGACTGCAAAAAGTGAAGACCGGCTACATGAAAGGCTATTGCCTAAAACGTGTTAGGGAGTTTCAAACCCTAAATATAGCCGTTCCTCACACACCATAAGAGGAAACTCACGAAGTTATCTCTCCAACGGATAGTTTTCAAGAGTGACCTTGGTGTATGCCTATAAATACTGGTGACTCTCTACATTGTAAGGTGACGGGAAATTTATAAGTAACTCAAGAAGCTCAAACTTATTATCGCAAAGTTAAAGCACTTGAAAAACTTAGAATTTCCCAAGTGCTTTTATATTGAAGAGAGCTCACTAAACTAAGCCTAGTTTGATAAGATATATTCAAAGCTTAGTCGAGATATCCTAGCCTTTGCATTGTACTTCATTGTAAAGGATATCTCATCCTAGTTGGAAACCAACCAGAAACCCCAAACTCTTGAGAAGGTAGTTGGAGTGTGTTTGTTGGTGAGAAGAGTTGTAAAGAGTTAGTAAACTACGCGGAGTAGTTAGAAAGCTCTAGAGGAGAAGTTAGTAAGCTACAGAGGTAGTCTGAAAGCTTGTTTGTGTTTGAGTAAGTAAACTACGGAGGTAGTCAGAAAGCTCAAGGTCGGGTTGAGTAAGTAAACTACGTGGAGTAGTCAGAAAGCTCAGAGCCGAGTTGAGTAAGTAAACTACGCGAGGTAGTCAGAAAGCTCAGAAGTGATTAGTGAATTTCTCTGAGGATCAGAGAGAGTAGACGTAGGAGCTTGAGTCTCTGAACCACTATAATTGTTGTGTTGTTTATTGCTTTCTTTATCTGTGCTTAATTGTTGCATCACTGGGTTTGAAAGCATATTTTCACTGACATCTCAGTTGGAATCAATCCACTGGAAGTTGCATATAATTGAATCACAGCCTAATCACTATTCCATTAAAGGAAGGTTTTCAGCAAAGCTTAAAACGAGTATAAACTAAAGGGCCAACCATTCCGCACGACTGAGTAGCTAGAACAGATAGTTACCAAACTGAACTTACTCTTCTGAGGGTTCAGTAAGTTAGTTATCTGATCCAAGCAACTCAGGATCTCTGAAACTCAGGACTCAGTTGGGATTATCTGAGGTTACTGGAAGCAACTCAGGATCACTGTCTCAGTAGACTTTGACTCAGAGTGATTTGTGCTTCTCAGGACCTAATCTTCAGGATTATCTGACCCAAGTTGACCTCAGTAAGAAAAAGTTTTAAAAACACTGAACACGTGTATTCCCCCCCCCATACACGTGTAAGACTCGTTTGCACCGGGACCAACAGGTTATTTGAGAGTGGGTCGTGACACTGACTCCGATTTAATAGATGTGTTTTCTATGTTTCCTACATTGCAGGTTGATGACAATTAGGTTTTATTGTCAAGTGGTTGCATTGTGGATGAGTGAGATCATTGGTGGTTACACCATGATCATGGAGTTGATGGTGGAGAGTTTCAAGGTTATCCAAGCCGAGTGGATAGGACAATGCAGTTGATCTTCAAGTGTATAAATACACTGCATTGGTCGAGATACAAGTTTGAGGAAAAGTGAAATACCATTTGCTCTACTCCAAACTTTAGAGAGTAACATTCTAGACACAATCGAAAGTACAACCTAGAGTGTTTGTATCCTGTAGGAGTGTGAGGGTCGATGTTAGTCTATTTGTATTGGTCGAATGAATCCCATCATTCCCATCAGTATTGATTTTATCTTATTAGATCAAGTTTTAGGTTGAATAAGATCACTAGTTACTTGATCGAATAGATTGCTTTTGGTGTGTGGTTTTTCACTACACCTTTTAGGATCTTGTAAAAGGTTCTTGTGCATCTCGCTACTTGTTATAGTGATGTTTTTAACCATGAAGTTCGTATAGTCTGAATTAAGACTATACACAATTTTGAAATCATTTGCACTGCATTTTTATACTTCCGCTGTCATATGTTATGTTACATGTTGCACAACATTTTCAACAACACTCTAAAAATACACGCGCACACACTTTCACTTTCTATTCTAATTAATATTTCATGGTGTAATATTTCACGGTATAATCGAAACATGCACATATACTTTAACAAAGCAAAAAGTTAAAACTAATTAGATGAAAATATTAATTGTATATACTAAAAATATCTGTAGAGTTTAACATTTGTACTATATAATATAGCTGGTCAAATAATATCTAATGTTTTAAATTACAATAATATATTTAAAATATCATTCAAATCAAACTTTTTATTGGTTAAGTAAATATTTTACTCAAATATGTAGTGTAGACGTGTAGTGTCATTTATAAAATAGTTAACTGATTAATTTTTAGGTTACTAATTACAACTTTAAAAAAACATTAAAATGAATCAGAAGCATTAAAATAAATAGTAGGTTTTATGTGAAAAATTTCATGCGTGAAAAAAAAATAAAAAATCGTGAATTATAATAAATAAATAAATAAATAAGAAGCGTATGAAGTTGTGTAACATAATCATCAATAGCCTAGTGGTAGATAGCAACTATCTTAGGCCATTTTAGGTGGGTTTGAACCCTGGTAGGCACAAATGATTTTTTTTTTTATTTTTCTCTGTAAATTTAAAAAAGACTAATATGTTTTTTTTTAAATACCAATAATTTTTTTTTCTTTTTCTATTAAAAAAACAGTTCTTCTTTGGATTGAACCCTACCAGTGAATCACAAAAATACCGATAAATTATTTTTTTATTATTTTTTCTGTATAAATAAAAAAAATTAAAAAACCAGTTCTTCTTTGGATTGAACCTTAGTCATAAAAATAATTTAAAAGAAAAATCACCACTATGATACATTGAATATTTATTAACTAATTTTTTAATTAAGTTATTTAATTTTATCTGGAAAAAAAAAATTAAAACATCAGCTCTTCTTTGAAGTTGAACCCTAGTCACAAATATAATTGAAATGTAAACTCACCACTATGACACGTAAAATATTTATGAAGGATACATGCAAAATAAAAGCAGTATTACATGTCAAACGTAACAGTATTACATGTAAAAGTGTAAAAATATTTCATCCAAAACATAAAAAAAAAATTAAAAATTTGAAGTGTATTAAATGCATAGTTGAAGCAATATTAAAATTCATAATTAACAATCATTAATGCCTTCTACTTTGATTTTCAATAAGAAACTGAAGAAGTATTACAAGCTAAATATAGCAGTATTACAAACAAAACATAATAGTATCACATGAAAAAATATAACAGTACAACAATAAAGCATAACGATATTATAATACTAAACATAAAAAAAATTAAGGTAAATTATGAATGTTATCTAATCAAAACGGAACAATATTATATTCAAAACATAACAATAATACAATAAAAAAATTAAATGTGTGATGCGTACAATTTGTAAATAGAACTAATAATAAAAAATGTTTCCTTATATTCTTGAATCAACTAGATAACTAATTAATTTATTTTTTATTCATCAATCAATTTTGAATGTAATCTATAATTAATTAAATTTTATAAACCTAACTAAAGTGGCCAAACAAAATTTATTATTTAAAAAGTCTCAATTTTAAAATATTTAAGGGTTTGTAGTAAAGTGGTAAGGAGTCTTCTCTCTTTCATAAAGACTTGAGTTCAACCCCTCTTACCATAAAGACTTGAGTTCGACTCATATAGACGATGTGATTGGCCTTTTTTTTATTACATATACATCGTTAATTAAAATGGAAAACACAAGTTATTATGTTTAAAATTCAATTTCATAACAAAAGTAGTTGCAGAACCGCTCTCTTCCTTGCAATCCGGAGATCCGGTTTCGAACTCTGCAAACAACAACGCTTTTGCCCTTTTTTTTATTAAATGTTCATCCTTCATTAAAATGGAAAACCTGAGTTATTAAAATAACAAATCAAGAATATAACATCAGGCAGGTGTAGTATAGCAGTTTTACTCTATGTCTTGTAAATTGTGACTATTTTTGCCCTTTTTTTAAAATAAGGTAATTTTCTTTTTTCACATAAGACTTTGTCTAAAATGTCATTTTTAAAAAATAAAGTAATTTTCTTTTTTCACATAAGACTTTGTCTAAAATAAATAAAGTAAACATGATCCGACTATTCTCAATACCATTGGGAATTTGGCAAATCAGCAATATAATAACAGAAAAAGAAAAAAGGAGGCCCAAAAGTGACCATGAAATCAAAACAAGGAAGCAACAGTAGCTAAGTACAACGATCAGCCCAAGACTCTAATAAATACATTTTATGCAGGGGTTCATCATCAATGTCAAAGGCAGCTTGTGAGTGTGCTTTAGCTATGGTCACCGCCTCGTAGACAAATGGAATCAATGTTGTAGTTGCTCGTGTTCGAGTATTGTAGGGGGGGGACAAGGGCAATAGGCTTTTGTTTTGTTCCTCCACGAGGTCTACCAATCTTCTTCTTCGTCTTCTCCGCTGGTGATTTCTCCGGCGGGCCTAGTGGATCATTTGGGTAGTCTTCTACTTCTAGTTCAGATTCCGAAGTTGTATTTCCATCCACCACAGGTGGTACAATGGAAGAGTTAGAAGTAGCAGGTGGAGGTGAGGCCTGAAGGCGGGTTGGCGAGGCTGCCTTCTTCTTCTTAACCGTCTCCCAATCTTCTGAGTCGTGGTCATGCTCTTGTTCTTTCTGTCCATGAATTTCCCCTTCCACTATATGTTCTGTATTCCCTTCAGTACCATGCTCATCCAGTTCCTTCTCAACTGCAACACTATTATGAAGGATCTCGTCCTCCCCAACCTCCTACATCTCGACATCTAGCATCTCACCTGCCATTGTATGCGGATGTTTCGTGCCTCGAGTGTCCCCAGGTTGGACAATGCTGCTTTTAGTCTTCTCCGTATTCCCCTTTTGGACCCAAACCTTTTGTTTATGTCCGTTGCTCGGGCCAGGAGGTTTGGCGTTGTCATCCGGCTTTCCCTCTGGCTGATTCCCCCCAAGAACCTGACAATTTTCCATCGAGTGACCAGTCACCTGGCAATGAGTACAAAATTATGGGGGTTGTTCATATCCTACTGAAGCAATCGAGCAATGACCTGATCTTTCATACATGATGTTATACTCTTTGCCTTTCCGAAGATCCAGTTCAATTAGGACACGAGTGTAATGGCACATGGTTTTGTTTCGTGTATGTTCATCAATACTCACAATAGGGCCCAAGGCGGATGCAATTTTTTCTATGATGGGTGCATAAAAGTATTCCATCGGCAACTCAAAGATACAGACCCATATATTTATAATCGGAGAACTCACTTTGTAAGGGTTGAATTCCAACACCCAATTCTGCAGTCTGATTGTGCCAATTTATAGGGGCCATGAGCGCTTCAAGAAAATCCTGTCTCGTTCCTTCAGGTCCTCTATATGGATGTTGAAGTATCCCCTACCCAGGGTGACCATTTTCCAATTTCCCATAATATTCCAACTTTTGTTCAGAAGAGTTTTAAGCTCTGTAGTTGGAATCGACCTAGCTCCTGACTTCAATAAAATACGTCCAATGATAGAGTTTTGCAAATCACGGACCCCCTGCCTATGAACCTCATCATCTATATTCACCGAAAGATACTCCCCCTTACGGACGGCCTGAACTCTACACGGTTCCTTTGGAGTTAAAAAACATCAACGTAATCCCTAGTAGAGTCAGAGATACCTTGTTGACCAAACCCGGACTGTTGCATAGTCACCTGCTGCCCCTTGGTTTTATCAGAACCAAGGGGAGGGAAATCAGTTGCAAACGCAACCTGTTGCGACTTCCTATCAATCCTAGCATCAGAATTACTATTCACAGCATTCATATACAATCCACTAGAGTTCAAGGAATCATCCAAACCAGAAAAACCAGCAGCAGGGTTCACAAATAAAGCACCAGAGTTCAAGCATTCCGCCCTCAAATTCGAATCCGTAGCAGGTTTCATTGTACTAGCATTCAATTTGTCAGCCCCCAAATTCAAAATAGAGACAGAGGGCGATTTCACACTCAAAGCACCAGAAGGGATAATAAAGGAAACATAACCACTTTTTTTAAAAACAAGGAAATTTTCTTTTCACATAAGACTGTCTAAAATGCTTTTTTTTTTTTTTTTAAATAAGGTAATTTTCTCTTTTTACATAAGACTTTGTCTAAAATAAATAAAGTAAACATGATCCGACTATTCTCAATACCATTGGGAATTTGGGATAATAAAGGAAACATAACCACTTTTTTAAAAATAAGGTAATTTTCTTTTTTCACATAAGACTTTGTCTAAAATGTCATTTTTAAAAAAAATAAGATAATTTTCTTTTTTTCACATGAGACTTTGTCTAAAATAAATAAAGTAAACATGATCCGATTATTCTCAATACCATTGGGAATTTGGGATAATAAAGGAAACATAACCATTACATATTATATTCCGATCGGTAACCATTAAACATTAATTTTATATTTAAGTCTTAAAATAGTTAAATTTTATTATTTCGCCCCGTTAGGATTTTAAAATTTTGTCACCCTTACCCATGGAAAAATTCGCCCCCTCGAACGAAATCTTGGATCATCCCTAGTATCAACCCTACTCGCCACTTCACTTGGATAATTGTGCCTCCACCTCTGGTAGTGTGCCATGGGCAATCGAGGTGATTATTGTGGTCCAATTAAATGTTGGCTCTCTATGCTTTATCTCCACGTGGTTGGATGCCCAAACAATTTCTTTGTCCCAGACAATTATGCTGTCGTCATGTCACTTTCTCTATTCTGCAAACATAAAAATTTAATTAAATATTCGACGCTGAAACTTTCGGCTTCTTCTTCCTGCCTTCATCCAAGATGCTTCATTCTCTTGCCTATAATTGTATGCCACTGAGTCTGAAAGGGAACCTATCAACCTTTTCTACCACTTTGCATATAATGCTATACCGTTAAACTTTTGTGATATTTTTGGGAATTTAATTTTATTTATAAAATGATCATGCATGCAAAATTCATGCAGTACTGACCAGATTACCTCATGTATTTTTTTGGGATTTTGATTATTTCTTTTCATCATTGTTGAAAATTTTAGTATTGTATACTCTTGGAAAAATATATTGTATGTTCCATTAATTAAGGTGGATAATGAAAGTATAAGAGGAGGATTAATTGCGACTGTATTTTGTGACGTATTACTAGTAATTTGAGACGGCAGTCGAATTAGAATTCAGCGTCGAGCTTTGCGATGTAAGAATTACATCTTAGCAAAACGGCATCGTTTATATTCAGCTTCGATCAGGTAGCCCGTAACTAATCATTATCTTTAATTTGTGGCGATATATTACCAGTGGCAAAATTGTATAAGTACCCACCACTACTACATATTTAAGCTTGGACAGCTCCACTTGGACAACTCTTTTTTCAAACAGCTCTCTAAAATGTCTCTTGGAGAGCGGTTTTATTAAAAAAAAAAATTGTTAAAAAACCGCCTGCCCAAAAACAAAAACTTAGACAAATAGTTCATTATCATTTTATGCGAGAGTAATTGGAGAGGCGGTTTTGAACCGCCTCCAACGTAAACTTTTGGACAATGGTTCATAAATCATTTGCAAGTGAATTAACCGCTAGAACTGATGTCTCCTACATACAAGAGGCAATTATGCATGTTTATCAACAGAAGTTCCATGGAATGCTAATATATATATTCATAACATCACGCAAGTAAAAATTCTAATGACATTTGTGAGCAATTGTTTTATATATATATATATATATTTTTTTTGGGGGTGGAATTACAACAAAATATTTGTTGTATTTTTTGTTTTATTTTTTTGTTTTTGTAAATTCTTTTTAGGTACAGTTCAAATATTTTATTCTTTAAATTCTCGTGTTATTTCTTTTTAATATTCGCCTTATATAATGAAATTAACACAAACTCTTGTGTAAAACTTGTTCATAATATTAAATTCATACTATTACACTTATGAACTTGTATCAATATTCTTATAAATTAATACCTATAATATTTAATATTTAATATTCTTATAAATTAATTCAATTTTGTCTAAGTATTACTTATTTATATAGAAAAGTATTACTTGTTTAAATAGAAGTATTACTTGTTTAGATAGAAAGGTATAACTTGTTTAAAGAAAAATATTATTTGTTTAGATGAAAAAGTATTACTTGTTTAAAGAAAAAGATTACTTATTTAGATAGAAAGTATTACTTGTTTAAATAGAAAAATATTACTTATTTATATAGAAAGGTATAACTTGTTTAAAGAAAAGTATTACTTGTTTAGATGAAAAAGTATTACTTGTTTAAAGAAAAATATTACTTATTTAGATAGAAAATTATTACTTGTTTAGAAGGAAAAGTATTACAAGTTTAAAAGAAAGGTAGTACTTTTTTTAAAAAAACAAGTAAAAAATATAATTTTAATATAATTTAATTTAATTTAAATTTAAATTTATATTAAAAAAATTATTATATAAAAATGTGATTGAATTAATAAATAAGATAATTGAAATAAAGAATTTTAAAAAAAATTGTAAGAAAAAATGAATTTTAGAACATATAGAATTAATTTCATTAAGTAAACGCAAGAAAGCAAGTTCCCGAACGGAATTTATCATTTCAGCGCCTAAGGTCTCGTGGTTCGGTCCCCATGGGGAATTTAATAATTGCTTTCAATTAATTGGGAGGCTTGGTGGCTTATGTAAGAGATTTGTGGGCCCAGGGCTAAAACCGCTGTCTAATTATCAATTTTGATACTTAGACAACGATTTTTAACCGCTGTCTAAGCATATATTTTGGACGGTTAAAAACCGTTGTCTAAGCTCCACTTTTGCACATCGGTTTTATAACAGTTGTCTAAGCTTGGACAGATGTTACTTGGACAGTTGTTATAACCGCTATCTAAGGCCTTTTTTAAGGGTTGTGCAAAGCTAAATCTGTATTGTTGGTCCCGGTGCAAACGAGTCTTACACGTGTATGGGGGGGGGGAATACACGTGTTCAGTGTTTTTAAAACTTTTTTTTTATCGAGGTCACTTGGGGGAGTTGTCCCGATGATTTGGTTCGAGAAGACAAATCGCTTCTAAGTCAAAGTCTACCCGAGACAAGTGATCCGAAGCCGCTTTTAAAACCTCGAGATAATCCCAATCGAGTCCCGAAGTTTTCAGAGATCCCGAGTTGCTTGGATCAGATAACTAACTTACTGAACCCTCAGAAGAGTAAGTTCAGTTTGGTAACTATCTATTCTAGCTACTCAGATGTGCGGAATGGTTGGCCCAAAGTTTATACTCGTTTTAAGCTTTTGTTGAAAACCTTCCTTTTAATGGAATAGTGATTAGGCTGTGATTCAATTTAGATGCAGCTTCAGTGGATTGATTCCAACTGAATATCAGTGAAAATATGCTTTCAAAACAAGGTAATGCAACAGTTAAGCAAAGCAAAACAGAAAGCAAAGAACACAAAGAATTTATAGTGGTTCGAGACTCAAGCTCCTACGCCCGCTCTCTCCCGATCTCTTCAGAGAAATTCACTAATCACTTCCTAAGGCTTCGACTATTTACCTCGTAGTTTACTAACCTTTCTAGTTTTGAGCTTTCTGACTACCTCTGTATTTTACTAATTCAAAAACTCACACAAGCTTTCTGTCTATCCAAGATAGATTACTCACTTCTTCTCTAGAGCTTTCTGACTACCTCAATGTAGTTTACTTACTCTTTACAACTCCAATCTCACCAATAATCACACTCAAACTTCCTTACAAAGGGTTTGGGGTTTCTTGGTTGGTTTCCAACTAGGATGAGATATCCTTTACAATAAAGAACAATGCAAAGGCTAGGATATCTCGACTAAGCTTTGAATATATCTTATCAAGCTAGGCTTAGTGGAATGAGCTCTCTTCGATTTAAAGCACTTGGGAAATTCTTGGGTTTTCGAGTGCTTCAACTTGCAATAATAAGTTTGAGCTCTTGAGTTGCTTACAAATTTCCCGTAACCTTTCAATGTAGAAGGTCACAAGTATTTATAGGCATACACCAAGGTCACTCTTGAAAAACTATCCGTTGGAGAGATAAGCCGTGAGTTTCCTCTTATGGTGTGTGAGAAAACGGCTATATTTAGGGTTTGACGCTCCCTAACACGTTTTTAGGCAATAGCCTTTCATGTAGCCGGTCTTCACATTTTGCGATCTAGAACTTAGTACTTGACATCTTTTTGTTGACTTTGTCATTTGTCGATTGTCGATATGGTGCGATCTTTGTCTTCCTCTTTTTGACTTTTGTCTCCGGTTAAAAAGGTAAACAACTTCAGCGGCTCTTTTTGGTTACAATCTCTGGTGATATAACCTTAACAACACTTTGTCTTAGTTCCTTTTATGCGCATTTGAATGTCTTGGCAAATATCTATTTTTCTAAGGAATCGCGATCTTTCGATTATTGCATCCGCCGGATAGATATGTTGATGCCTCGGAACATTCGAGGTTTATCTTGAGCATTGATGCATTCTCGAGTCTTGATAATTCATGCCTTGATATTCTTGATCTTGATTCTTGATCTTACATGTACGTGTTCTTGAGTCTTACATGTACATGTTCTTGAGTCTTACGAGTCTTGAGGTCTTGAGTCTTGGCGTCTTGAGTCTTGGCGTCTTACGAGTCTTGGCGTCTTACGAGTCTTCACGGATATCTGAGTCTTCATCTTTGAGTCTTGATTCCTCGATTTCATCGAGTCTTGATATCTCGATTTCAAACCGAGTCTTGATATCTCGATTTCAGCCATTAATCGAGTCTTGATATCTCAATTTCACATCGAAGTCTTGATTTCTTCGTTTCATACTGAAACTTCGGTTTCTTCAGAAACTCACCGAGTTCTTCAGAATCTTCAGATCCTAACCTGATCTATATCTGCTGACTATACATTTGGCAGATATAATTCTGAATACTCTAAAACTGAATCCTGAATCAACTATCAAGATTATCCTGAACATGTCATACTCAGGGGTTTTGGGATCTTAATCAAAATCATATAACTTTATTAAATTCATCTCCCAACAATTTCCCCCTTTTTGATGATGCCAAAACCTATCTTGTTACAAACATACTTAACTTTATATACTCGGTTTTTGGGTTTTATCCTATTACAAGATTGGTTATATCTCCCAACAATTTCTTAAGCAGAGAATCTCCCAACAATTAATCAGCCAATAATTTCTTCAGTAATGAATCTCTCAAAGGATTCATCACTAAATACTTAATTTCCAAACAATTAATTCAAAGACATCATTCAGGCATATCAAAAGTAAAAGACATGTAAATAAGATAATGAGATATTATCTTTTGAGCATAAATGATAAGTTTTCATTGATGATAGATAGACTGTTACAAGTTACAATGAATCTTATCTGAACAAAATCAAAAAGACAAAAAAAATGAAGGATTACATGAATCTTCTGAGTCTTCATCTTCAGTCTTCTTCTGCTCTTCAGCTCGGCTCTTCAGTTCTGATCTTCTTCCACCTCATCAGCAGGGACTTCAAGGTTGAACATTCCATAATATCTTCTTTTCAGCGCATCTCTCTCTTTAATGATATCATGATTGTTCCCTGTCAGACCCAACTGAATGGCGTACTGAGATAATTCCTGAGAAATGGCTTTCTCATTTACACAGCCATTCTCCAGCCTGGGAGGAGGGTACACGTATGGACCAGGGGCGGTTATCTGCACCATTCCTTCATCCGCAAGATTTATCCATCCTTGAAGGTATTTTGGATAGAAGGTCAGGAGATAGTCGATGAAAGACTCATTCGGATCTGAGCTCTCCCCTCTCCATTCTCTGAGCACATCATAGTAGAACCAGAAGGTTCTCTTAATTTCTTCCCATGCATCGTTGAGATGGACTGGCATCCATTTGTCAATATGCGGCCATTTCTGTGCTTTTGTGTTCCCTCTCCTCTTGCTTGTGAACTTTTTGAACCCACTCCTTCTTTCTGCTCTTCTTCTACCTTCTTTCTTATCACTGGTACACCAGAAACAAAAGCAGCAGTTTTCTTCGCTTGTTCAATCTGGAGTGTTTTCAGAGCGCTTCTGGTATTGAAGACCTTCTTCTTTGGCTCGACCTCAGAATCTTCAATATCCAGCAACAATTTCCTCTGAATTGGCTTAGAAGCCTTTGCTCTTTTGCCCTCAGGCTCTTCCATCGCCATAGCCTTTCTCTTGATGGGCATTTCAGCACCAGCTAGGCTTGTACCAATCCTTCCTCTACCACTCAGTTTCTCTACAGCAACTTCCTGAATTGTTTCCTTTGAAACCTGAGTGTAGATTGGCTTCTCCAACTTCTTGAACTTAAGCTTCTCAGTGGCTTCTATCTCCTTCATGGCTTCGGCAATGATCTTCTTTTCAACATCTTTTACAACCTTGCCCTTCAGAGTATGTTCCAATAAATCCCTGAGATCAGCTCCAGGTCTTTCCCCCTTCTTGGAACCATACTCTGGCAGAAGCCTAGAGAGTGTTGTGTCCATATGGTATTGTTCTTTACTGCACTCCGCACCTCCCCTGCCATCTGATCTTGCTCCTCCTCGAGCCTTCTGAGGTGGTTCTTCGCCACAGAGAATTCTTCAGATAGATGAGCAAATTGGCTAGAGAGAGCTTCCTTGAACATATCTGTCATCTTGGCCATGAGCATTGAGCTCATTTCCTCAACAGCATTCTTCACCAGCATCTCATTCTTCTCTACCAACTTTGCTTCTAGAATCGAAGATGCGCTCGATGCTTTTGCTTGATTTCTGCATTGAGCTCGGCCTTGACCCCTCCATCTTCTCTTCTAATTTCCTTCCATGGAGGTCGAACACTACGTGAGTATCTGACGGACACCGATTCGAAGAAGAACTCAAGCTATCAATCTTCTGAGTTTGGTTGGCCAATGCCTCCTCGATCTGAGCAACTTTGGTCAGGATTGGCTCAACCTTCTCCAGTTTCTCCATCGTCGGGGTGAGATCAATCTCAGGAGTATATCGATCGGTTGTGCTTTACGAAGTTATTCGTTCATCACGAGTCTCGGTCGAACTGAGCTTCGGTTTGAGCTGGGGCCGGACTCGATCGAGTCTGGGATTCACCACGAGCTTGGGTGTCCACGAGCCTCGGTCTGCATATCGGACATTCTGATTTAAAGGTAGGAACCCGGTAATCTGGCATAATTATTAATAGTGCCAAAAGTTACGAAGGCTAACTTGATCGAGGATGTTCGAGAAGCGACTGATCAAGATCGATTGAGTCTTTCTCCTTCTGAGATTGACTCTCGTCATCCCCTTGTTGGTCCCCATCCTGAGATTTGTCAATGGAGCTCGGGGCACCAACTTCAGTAGCTTTCCTCTCAGCAACCTTCTTTTTCACAAGCTCATCAAAGTCTGAGATTTTCATCCTGAGCTTGGTTTTTTTGAATCCTGAGAATTCAGCGAGAAAAGTTGTCTCCTCGTTCCACCAGTCTTCGCCTCTGAATGAAGCAATGTTGAGCATCTCCGGAAGAGTCTGGTTGAGGATGTAGACCGTTGACCTCAATCTGAAGAAGATGTCTTGGAGGTCAGGGAATGAGCTAAGCTCAGGGTAGCGGTCTAGAATGAACCGTTCACCCTTGCTTCGCCATTCGGTCTCTTCAGCTTCACCTTTCTTGAGCATCGGGCTCTCAGATTCAGTTGGAAACTCTGCTGAATGATCGACTAACAGCTCATTCAGGAGCTCATCAAAATTTATCGGCTCCTGAGGCTCAGCAAACTCTGAGGTTTGGGCAGACAGCTCCTCAGTCTGAATCTGACTTGGTTCTGAGGTCTGAGCTGGCGCCTCCTCAGTGGACATTTCAGTTTGCTCTGAGAACTGAGTGGGCACTTCCTTAGCAGGAATCTGAGCATCTTCTTCTGGCATTTCCTCAGAGGGAATCTGAACTTTCTCTGAGGTCTGAGGTCCTTGAAAAATTTCTTTAGAGAACTTATCAGAACTAAGCGATGTCTCAAGAACCTCAGAGAAGACTTGCTCCTCAGTTTGATCCTGTGCCTTTGAGATAGCCTGAGCCAATACGAGTAAAGGCGATTTCTGAGAAGTTTGGCTCTCAGGCTGAATCTCCTCAGTCTCACTTTCTTCTTCCTCATCGGTGAGAACCACCATTCTCTTGCGCTTTGGAGCGAGGGTCTTTTGCTTTTTCAATTTCTCACCCTGCTCCTTCTTCGCCTCCAACAAAGCCTTCCCCCTGGCTTGTTGGGTTTCTTCTGCAGCAGCTGCAACCGGTGATTCCACCTTTTTCTCTTTCTTTCCCTTGATCGTCCTCTTTGCTGCAATGGGCTTGAACATTACTTTGGACTTAGGGAATGGAGTAGAGTTGGAAAATATATCCTCCTCCTCTCGGCACATCTCCAAAATAAATGTTATTTTGGTGGCATGGAGGATCCTGCCTTTGATCGATATTGCCCCATCCTCCCTTTTTATGACCTTGGCTTGCTCACTAACCACCTTGATCAAATATTTCAACCAGTTGTAATCCTTGGTGGGTGAGTCCTCAATCGCTGCCATCAGTCGGAGTTTGGGAGTGCTGATCTGCTCGAAGCTTCCAAATCGACTCATGATGCACTTTCCCACAATATCCATCAACACTCTGTATTTCGGCTTTAGATGTCGTTTATGCAGAGTTGCCTCAAACTTAACAGGTTTCTCAGCTATCCTGTCAAGATACTCTTGCTCCCGTCCCAACATATACAATGAGGGATCATCTCCCCTATCGCACAACTCAAACACGTCGTTCAAATGCTTAGGGACAATATAAAGCTCTCGAACAAAATCCACATACTTCATTGATTGTTCAAGATGAGAAACATAAATCTTGGAATCTATATTATCATCCTCATCTATTTCCAAATTAGAGACGAACTCGATTACCTCGCGAGTATACTCCGCCTCCGGTCGGTATGCGACACGATTTGTCAGTTTCGCCAATCGGATTAAATGGAGCGCCTCTTCTTCGTGCTTGGCATTTGAAGTACTCTCCAAAGAAACCACGTATTCATACCATGGCTTATTAGTCTCGGCTAATCTTTCGAATATGGTAGGAGCCATTTGAGATTTTGAAGATTTAGGGTTTTAATTTTCTGGGTAAAAAAGGATTTTGTTTTGCAGAGGATTTTGGGAGTGAAGGGTTTAATAAAATGGCTTGAATGGCTTTCAAAGGAATATATAGCTCGAGATCGTGGATAGTCGTACCGGTTTGGTGAAAAACAGCGGTTAAGATTAATCCACGATTAATCGAGTATATGAAAGGTCGATCTCCGAAAAGTAAGCCGCCATTTTAACCTCATTGGTGGATAAATGTAACAGGGCATTTAATGACTGTTGACCTTCTTCGGAATTTCAAAGATCCCGCCCAAAACATTCTTCAGGTGTTTTGTATTTATTGCAAATGATTACTGAGTTTCACTTAAGCAATAAATGAGTCGCATGAGTCATTACTTCTTCAGACTAATTTCCCTCTATCAGTCTTACTGAGTATTGACCTTGATAAAATGTCAGTATAATACTGAGTACTGAATGGGTTCAGTATAATACTGAGTACTGACCTTCAGTAAATCTAAGTTTCCTGAGATTCAGTTCAGTATTTCCATTTTATCCTGAGCTTCTCAGTAGAATTCTGAGAAAACTTCATGCATCTGAAAACCTTCAATTTTTTAGATTTTACTCTATACACCTGTGTTGGGAGATGAATTTAATAAAAGATTATATGATTTTGATTAAGATCCCAAAACCCCTGAGTATGACATGTTCATATTGATCTTGATAGTTGAGTCAGGATTCAGTTTTAGAGTATTCAGGATGTTATCTGCAAAATGTATATTCAGCAGATATAGTTCAGGATAGGTTCTGAAGACTCTAAAGAACTCAGTATGTTTCTGAAGAAACTGAAGTTTCAGTATGAAACTGAAGTTTCTGAAGACTCAGTAAGAAACTGAGACTCTGAAGACTCAGTATGAAACTGAGATACTATAGACTCAGTATGAAACTGAGAACTGAAGACTCAGCATGAAGACTCAGTATATCAGTCAGTATAAATTTGAAGACTCAGAAGAATCTGAAGACTCAGAAGACCCTGAAGACTCAGAAGACCCTGAAAACTCAGAAGACTCTGAAGACGCAAGACTGAAGCTGAGAAACTGAAGATCAAGAATACTGAAAGCACAGTAACTACTGAAGACTCAGTAATTTACTGAATGCTCAGTATGAACCTGAATGTTCCGAGGCACTGAATTTATCTATCTGAAGGATGCAATACTGAGAAAAACGCGATACCTTAGAAAGTTAGATATTGCCAAAACATTAAAATGCAGACAAAAGGAACTAAGTCAGAAGTGTTGTTAAGGTTATATCAAACTCAGAGTTTGTAACCAAAAGAGCCGTTGAAGGTGTCTACCTTTAACTGAAGACAAAAGTCAAAAAGAGGAAGACGACACTGTACCATACTGACACTGACAGTGACAGGCCGCTGAAAAAGATGTCAGATGTACGAAAGTTCCAGACTGCAAAAAGTGAAGACCGGCTACATGAAAGGCTATTGCCTAAAACATGTTAGGGAGTTTTAAATTATAGTCGTTTCTCACACACCATAAGAGGGAACTCACGAAGCTATCTCTCCAACGGATAGTTTTCAAGAGTGACCTTGGTGTATGCCTATAAATACTGGTGACCCTCTACTTTGTAAGGTTACGGGAAATTTATACGCAACTCAAGAGCTCAAACTTATTCTTGCAAAAGTTAAAGCACTCGAAATACCTTGAATTTCGCAAGTGCTTCTATATTGAAGAGAGCTCACTTTACTAAGCCTAGCTTGATAAGATTAATCCAAAGCTTAGTCGAGATATCTTAACCCTTTGCATTGTGCTTCATTGTAAAGGATATCTCACCCTAGTTGGAAACCAACCGAGAAACCCCAAACCCTTGAGAAGGTAGTTGGAGTGTGTTTGTTGGTGAGTAGAGTTGTAAAGAGTTAGTAAACCACGCGGAGTAGTCGTAAAAACTCTAGAGGAGAAGTTAGTAAGCTCTGGGGGTAGTCCGAAAGCTTGTGTGTGATTGAGTAAGTAAACTACGGAGGTAGTCGTAAAAACTCAAGGTCGGGTTGAGTAAGTAAACTACATGGAGTAGTCGTAAAAACTCGTACGAAAGTTGAGTAAGTAAACTACGAGGTAGTCGTAAAGCTCGAAGTTGATAGTGAATTTCTCTCAAGAGTCGAGAGAGTGGATGTAGGAGCTTGAGTCTACGAACCACTATAAGCGGCTTTGTGTTCTTTATTGCTTTCCTTATCGTGCTTAATCATTTGCATTGACTTGATTTTGAAAGCATACTTTTTCATCGATATTGGTTGGAATCAATCCTTTGAAGTTGCATAAGTGAATCACAGCCTAATCACTATTTCATAAAGGGAAGGTTTTTCAGCAAAGCTTAAAACGAGTATAAACTAAGGGCCAACCATTCCGCACGACTGAGTAGCTAGAACATATAGTTATCAAACTGAACTCTCTTCTGAGGATTCAGTAAGCTAGTTATCGATCCAAGCAACTCGGGATCTCGACACTCGAGATTCGGTTGGGATTATCCGAGGTATCCGAAAGCATTTCGGGATCAACATCTCGAAGAGACTTTGACTCGAGCGATCTGTGCTTCTCGTAACCTAATCTTGAGGATTATCGACCCAAGTGACCTCGAAGAAGAAAAAGTTTTAAAATCGAACGAACGTGTATTCCCCCATACACGTGTAAGACTCGTTACACCGGGACCAACAAGTGGTATCGAAAGCAATTGGTTCAACTTGACCACTCTTTGTCGACTCAAAGTTTTATTTTCAAAAATACTTGTGGTCTATCTGAACTGATCTTATTTGCTGAATTTTTTTTTCAAAAGATCAGAAAAATGTCTTCTAAAAAACTTCCCATGTTCTCAGGAGAGAACTATGATCTATGGAGATCGAGAATGCGGGCTCATCTCGTATTCCAAACATGGCGTATGTGGAGAGTGGTTTCTCAAGGACCATTCAAATTTCATTGTGGTGAATCCTGAATTCTGAAGAGGAGAGAATTGATCCTAGAGCGAGAATTTCCTAAGTCCGATGACCAACTAACTCCTGAGGAGAGAAAGTTAGTCAATCAAGACTACATTGCAAAAGACACACTATACAGTACAATTGATGATGGTGTGATGGGAATGATCTCTCACTGTAATACTGCTAAAGAGATATGGGATACACTAGCTGTTATGTGCCAAGGCACGATCATATAAAAAAAAACAAACTTTCAATTGGCAATTGGAAAGTTTGACAGGTTTTTGAAATGGATGATGGTGAATCAATAGACAAATTGGAAGTCGATTCACTAAAGCATCATGAATGATCTAAACGCACTTGGAAAGAAATATCCACAAAGAGAAGTGGCATTGAAAATTCTTAGAGGTCTTTCTAAGAAATTGGATATTCATGCAGTGGTGATTGAAAACACCAAGAACATTAGTTCAATGCCATACCAACAAGTCTTCTCTGAGCTGAAAGCCTATGAATTTGTAATTGATAAGAAATCGAAAAAAGGCCGACAAAGAAAGATGATTCTTCATCGAGTAAGAATGTGGCTTTAAAAGCCAAAGATAAAACTCATAAAACTAGAGAGTCTCGAGAACCCCATGCCAAACATCGGGATGAGCTTGAGGAAAAGCTAGCTACCGATGGCAAGGAGGTTTGACAGACTTAATAGTAGATTTGGAAAATACAAAAGCTATTACAGAACCACAGTACCGAAGAAACCCGAGGACAGATCAACCGAGAAGAAGAAGGACACGAAATTTGAAGGATCTTCATCCGAAAAGAAGGACTCAAGTCCAAAGAAGAAAATGATCGAGGATGATGATGCCAACAGATGCTATAATTGCGGAAGAAAGGTCACTTCCAAAGATGATTGTCGAGTTGAGTGCTAAGGAGAGAAGAGAAAGACAAGCTAAAATAGACCGAAGTTTCTCAAGCAAAAAGGCCATGGTTGCGGAAGAAGAACACTCGAGGAGGATCTAGCTCTTCGGATGAAATATTCTCGACAAAGTGAAAGTGATGACATCCGCCCCTCGATGGCCATTGAGGAGGTAAACTCTTCATCTCTGTTGTTGCTTCTACACTAGCACAAGAGTTTTCAAGTTCCACCGAAAAAAAAATCATTTTGACTGATGGATTCTTTTGAGAATCGATGAAGGACTATCTTTTTTTTGCAAGGATCGCTAAATAAAACTCAAGAGCGAGAATAAGGAACTGAATCTTTGAAAAATCTAAAATGGAAAGACTCTAGCAAAACCGAGATCAATTCTCAATTAATGGGAACTCTTGATGAACTGGATGTTTCGAAAGTACAACTCTCGAGAGAAAGAGAAGTTGATCATGTCCCCTAATCGAAAAAGCTAGAGAAATCATTTCAAGAGATTCAACTAATCGTAATCGAAGTTCAATGACCTCTCCGAGAAGCATAAAACTCTACAGAATCTGTGAGGATAGTGCATGAAGAAGTTAACTCTATTTAATAAAGCATCTAAAGTGATAGATGAAATTGAGTTACCAGAGATCTGCCACTATAAAAACTGGATTGGGATACACTCAGGGGGAACCTCACAAGGTCATCGAATCTTTGCATCATGTAGCAAGAAGACTATCTTTGTAAAACCAATTGGCACCTACACTTCAAGTCAAGTAATGCCCAAGGTTGTAGACAAGGAAAAGGACCTATGGTTTCAAAGAAAACCGAATGATCAAAGGTTAGAAAGCCCAAACCTCGGTGAAGGCTAGAAAACCGAAGCGATCGATTTGAAAGTTTCAGCAAGTACTTCAAAGCCTCGGGCTAAGAATGCAAATCTGAAAGGCTCCACATCGAACCATCAGAGGAATCCTCGGATGAGAAACTTTCGGCCAGAGACATTCTCAATCGAAGAGACCAAGTCCTCAAGACAATCGAAAGACCCAGATTTCAAAGATGCATAACCTGAACCTCACTTGCCTAAAGGTAAAGGTTATCTGAACCCGAGTCAACAAAGATTTAGACCGGCTGCACAAAAGCCCAAGCATATGAACAAAAGGCCTGAACCAAAGAAGAATTCATAAGCCCATGTTCATGCTAAAGCTAGCACACATACACAGAAAGCTGCTAAGGCACCCAGAGTAGTAGATGTGTATGTTGATGTTTATGGAAGACAAATTAGCCACTCTAAAGTGATTAGAGTTGTCAGGCAGATTTGGATTCCGAAAGGTACATCTAACCTTGTAGGACCCTACACAAATTGGGTACCTAAGAATTGATCTGTTTTTCAGGAGGAAAACAAGGGCACTGAACTGACTAAAGATCACATGGCACTGATGAGCAGAGATGAAAAAGCTCCTGGTATTTGGTATCTTGACAGTGGATGTTCAAGACATATGACAGGATACAAGAAGACACTCAGTGACTATGTTGAACAAAGAGGCCCACAGATCACTTTTGGAGATAACTCCAAGGGACAGACTGAAGGATATGGAACTTTGGAAATCGACTCAGTTCATATCCATGGTGTTTCATATGTATCTGGATTGAAGCATAATTTGCTTTCAATTAGCCAATTCTGTGATAAGGGTTTCAATGTTGAGTTCTCTAAAAACTTATGTTTTGTAAAAGATGATACATCACAGAAAGTTTTACTGACTGGTACAAGAAAAGGGAATGTGTATCTTGCTGATTGGAGTTCAGCTCCTAAAGATACATGTTTAGTTGCTAAAAGTTCCACAGATACCAGTTGGTTATGGCATAAAAGAATGAATCACCTAAATTTCAAAACCCTGAACAAGCTTGCAAGATTAGCTCTTGTGAGAGGGTTGCCTAACGAAGTGTTCAGTAAGGAACATATTTGTGATCGTGTGCGAAAGGAAAATAGATAAGAGCATCATTTAAAAGTAAAGTTGAGGTTTCTCTTGAAAGAATACTTGATTACTACATATGGATCTTTTGGTCCTATAACACTGTAAGCAATAATGGCGGAAATACACATTGGTAGTAGTTGATGACTACTCGAGATATACTTGGGTCATATTCTTTCAAGAAGAAAGAGACTCGAGATAAATCTGCCAGAGATTCTTGAAAAGGCTCAAGATTGAGAAAAATCGAGTGTGGTCAAAATCGAGATCGACAAAGGAACCGAATTCATAAATCATATCATATCGATTATTGTGCAGAGAATGGAATTTCACATGAAACATCACCGCAAGGACCCTCAACAGAATGGTGTTCTTTGAAAGGAGGAATAGGACTCGAAAGAAGTTCGCAAGGACTATGATAAATGGGTCGATATTCCTAAAAGATTTTTTTGGGAAATTTTTGTCAACCTTTGCATGCTACTCGTAATCGGATCCGGATCCATCTTGACCAAGAGTCAAGGCAAAACACCCTATGAGCTTTGGAATGAAAGGAAGCCTCTTGTTTCTTTCTTTTCGTGTGTTTGGTTGCAAGTGTTTCATACACAATAATGGTAAAGATCGGTTGAAAACTTTTGATAGTAAAAGTCGATGAAGGAATATTCTTAGGATATTTCAAGTCGATAAAAGCTTCGAGTTTACAACAGTAGGACTCTTATTGTGGAGGAAACACCTCATGTTATTTTTTTGATGAATCTATTTGTGTTGGAAGAAGAAACAGAACATGATGCAGATGAACCGACTAAGAGGATCACCAGATTAAGCTGAAGCGAAAAGATAAATCATCCATCGAACCTGAAAAGAAGAAGTCAGTCACATTCTATGGTTGGAGTGACTCAGACTCAGATAAGGAAGTTCAGGATGGAACTCGGGATGGTGAACCTCAGGAAAACCAACACTCCAAAGGTGACCAATCGAGCATCCACCGATTCGGACTCGGTATGTGATGCCAATGAAGATGTGGTCACGGTGAGGCAAATTCTGAATCTATCACCAAAGGGGAACAAATGTCTCGATAATGTTTCAATAGAATTTCCCGAGGAAGATGATTCCCTTTCTCCTTTTTCATTGTTCCCCGAGTTTGTTGATTTAATCGAACCTAACATTTTAAATGTTGAGGATATTATTGAAGGGGGAACATCAAGAAGGAAATGGTTAGATAGTCATCCTACAAGTCAGATTGTGGGTGATCTAACTGAAGGTGTTAAGACAAGAAGGTTCCATGGTGAGAGTGCACTATTCTGCTGCTTCTTTCGGAGAAAGAACTGCTTTGAGATTGGTGAAGCTCTACAAGATTCTTATTGGATTCTTCTTTATGCAAGATGAATTTGAATCAATTCTCAAGGAATGAAGTATGGGAGTTGGTAGATAGACGAAAGGCACAATGTCATTGGAACCAAGTGGGTTTTCAAGAATAAAAGAGATGAAAACAACAACATTGTAAGAAACAAGGCAAATTTAGTTCTTAAAGGTTATTCCCAAGAAGAAGGCTTGGATTATGATGAAACCTTTGCACTTGTTGCAAGACTAGAAGCCATCGATTGTTTCTTGCATATCTCGCCCACATGAAATTCACATCTATCAAATGGATGTGAAAAGTGCATTTTCGAACGGTGTGCTTAAAGAATAGGTTTATGTGGAACAACCTCGGCTTCAAGCAGAATGACCAAGTTTATGTGCTTAGAAAAGCTTTGTATGGTCTCAAGCAAGCACCCGAGCATGGTATGATACTCTTTCTCGGTTTCTTCTTGACCATGGTTTTGTCAAAGGGATCGTTGATAGAACTCGTTCAGGATAGAGGATGGGGAAGATATCTTACTGGTTCAGATATATGTTGATGACATCATTTTTGGATCTCCAAACCATCAGCTGTGTGAAAAGTTTTCAACACTGATGAAAGGCAAGTTTGAGATGTCAATGATGGGAGAGATGAATTTCTTTCTAGGTCTTCAAGTGAAACAATCAAAGGAAGGAATATTCATCAACCGTAAAAGTACACCGAGAGATCCGATTGCCAAATATGGTGTACAGATTGCAACGCAGCTAGATTCCTATGAATACTAACTACAAGATGGATCCCGATTCGGAAGGCAAATCGGTGAATCATATCGATTATAGAGGAATCATTGGATCATTGCTCTATCTCATGACAAGTATGCCGGATATAACATTTCTTTGTTGGGATATGCAAAGATACCAAGCTAATCCTAAGACTAGTCACATGGAGGCTGCCAAAAAGATACTAAGATATCTTAAGGGCACAGTGAATAGAGGATTATGGTATCCAGCTGATGATAACCTTGAATTAACTGGTTACTCAGATGCTGACTACGGAGGTTGTAGAATTGACAGGAAGTCCACAACAGGAACTTGTCAATTTCTAGGAAGCAAGCTGATATCTTGGTTTTCAAAGAAACAGACCTCAAGAGCAACCAAGATTCTGATCAAGTTTGAATACATGGCTGCAGGAAGTCAACAGACTTCGATTCTTTCGCTCGCAGACAACAATTAAGGGATTATAAAGTTGAAGCCAATGAAGTACCAATATTTTGTGACAACAATAGTGCCATTGATATTTCACAAAATCCGATTATTGCACACGGATGCAAGCATGTGGATATCGAGACATCACTTCATCGAGAGATCATGTCGAGAAAAAAGGACATAAGGATGGAGAAAATTCATACTGATAGGCAAAGAGCTGATATCTTGACTAAACCTTTGGCTGAATCAAGATTTCAGGAACTTTCAGTTGAATTAGGGATGTTAGAACCAGGTGTATAGAGTAAATCTAAAAAATTGAAGATTTTCAGATGCATGAAGCTTTCTCAGATTTTCACTAAGAAACTCAGGATAAAATGAAAATCTTGAATCGAGTCCTCGAAACTCAGACATCAAGGTCGGTACTTTCAAAGAGCATCTTTGAACCCATTCAAGATTTTCGAAGATTATCTTGACATTTTATCAGGACGAGACTCAAGAAGACTGATAGAGGGAAATTAGTCTGAAGAAGTAAAGACTCATGCGACTCATTTATTGCTCAAGTAAAACTCAGTAATCATTCGCAATAAATACAAAACACCTGAGGAATGTTTTTGGGCGGGATCGTTTTAAATTCCGAAGAAGGTCAACAGTCATTTAATGCTCTGCCACATTATTGACCAATGAGGATATTTTGGCGGCTTACTTTTTTTAGAGATCGTTCGGTTCAGATAATACCCGATTAATCGGAGATTAATCTCAACCGAATTCTTTTCACCTAACCAACACGATTCTCCACGATCTCGATGCTATATATACCCCTTTAAGCCATTCAAGCCAAAATTTTATCAAACCCTTCGTTCCCAAATCCTCTGCAATTAAAAATCCCTTTGCCCAGAAATCTCCAAACCTTAAAACTTTAAATTCTTAAATCAATCTCTAAAATGGCCCCAACCTTGTTCGAGAAATTAGCCATAACCAACAAGCCGTGGTACGAGTTCGTTGTCTCACTTGAAAGCACAACCAACTCAAAGCCAGAAGAGGAGGCTCTGCATATGATTCGACTGGCTAAACTCACCCATCTAGTCGCAAGCCGACCAGACCAGGAGTTCGCAAAAGAGGTAATCGAATTCATCTGTAATTTGAGAATAGATGAAGAAGATGGTATGCATTCTTCGATTACCATATCACATTTAGAGCATTCGTCAAAATACGTCGATTTTGAGAGGGATTTGTGCATAATTTCGAAAAATCTGAATGATGTTTTTGAGCTCTGTGATAGAGGAGAGGATCCTACGACGTATATGTCGGGTAGAGAGCAGGAGTACCTAGATAGGATTGCTGAGAATCCTGTTAAATTTGAGGCGACATTGCATAAGAGGCATCTAAAGCCACAATATCGTGTCCGATGGATATTGTGAGCAAGTGCATCATGAGTCTTTGGGGAGTTTTGAGCGATTAGTACCCCAAGCTCGATTGATGGCGGCGATCGAGGCATCTCCCACCATCGACTTCAAACCGGCTGAAATTTTAATCCGGATGGTGACGGAGCAAGCCAAGGTCATAAAAAGGGTCAATGGGGCAATCACGATGAAAGGCAAGATCCACCATGCCACCAAAATTGCTTATATTTTGGAAATGTGCGAGATGAGGAGGATATCTTCGCAAATTCAACCCCATTCCCTAAAACCAAAAATTCTCTTCAAGCCCCCATTTCTTTGTGAAGGAAGCGAGCCATTCGAGGGAAAAGAGAAAAGAAGGTAGAATCACCTTCGCGCAGCCGAGAAAGAGACCCAACAAACCGGGGGGGAAGGTTACATTGGAGGCAAAAATGGAGCAAGGAGCAAAACCGATGAAGCGGAAGGATCTTGCTCCAAAGCTTAAAAGATTGGTGGTTCTCACCGACGCGAAGTACTTGATGATTCGGAGGAGATACAACCCGAGGGCAAAAACCGCTTTCGAGTTCGCCATTACAAGTGTTGGCTCAGTTATCTCTAGGACACAGGATCGATCGAGGAGGTGTCTTCTCGAGGTGCTCGAGACATCACTCGATTCGGATAAAATTTCTCAGAAATTTTTAAAGCGAGCTCAGACCAGAGATACCTACCTCGGATGTGCAAAGCTCAGACAGAAGAGCTACCAGAGTCGATCCGAAGATGTGCGTGCTCAGACCGACGAGCCAACTCGGACTAAACCGAGGATATGCCACCAGCCTCGTAACCCACTCGGATGCAAACCGAGGACTTTAATGCACAAACTTCAGACACTCATCGAGGCTCAGGAGCAAAATATTCTTGATGAGCTCCTGAGTGATCTACTGCTTGATTCCTTAGCAGAAGCTTCTACTGAACTAGAGAGCCCGAGATGGAAGAAGGACGAGGCTGAAGAAGGCGAGTGGAGGAGCAAGGGGGAACGGTTCATCCTTGACCGCTACCCTGAGCTCAGCTCATACCCTGATCTGCAAGATGTTTTCTTCAGATTAAGGACGACAGTGTATATCCTCAATCAGACTCTTCCCGAGATGCTTGATATTGTTGCATTCAGAGGGGAAGACTGGTGGAATGAGGAGACAGCCTTCCTGACCGACTTCTCAGGGTTCAGAAGGACAAAGCTCAGGATGAAAAATTCCGATTTTGATGAAATGGGTTCAGAGGAAGTTTAGCTAAGAAGAAAACAATCGAAGTTGGTGCCGAGCAAATGGAGACAAATCCAAAGATGGAGATGGGGACCAACAGGGAGATGCTGAGGATCAGTCTCAAATGGAAAAAGAGACTTCTGTTGCTGATCAACCTCAGACTGAAGCTAGCACTCTTCAGGTATCTTTTGGCACTATTAACAATTATGCCAAAGTTACTGAAAGTACTATCTTTAATTCTCAATTGTCCGATAAAATGATCGAGGCTCAATCGAGACCGGAGCTCGGGATGAAGTCAAGCTCGGGATGATCAAACAAAGATGTAGCGAAAGTGTAAGGTCAGCCGAGATTGATCTCACTCCCGTAATGGAGAAACTTGAGAAGATTGAGCCAATGGCGATCAAAATTGCTCGATGGAAGAAAACGTTGGCCAATCAAGCTCCCGGACAATGGAAGGTCTTAGCCATTCTTGAGCTAATCGTGCAGATACAAAACACTCTAACCACTCAGATGACCTCCATGGAAGAAAAGCTGAATGAAAAGCTGGAGGGAGTCAACGCAGAGTTAAGTGCTGAAATGAAACAGAAGCACCAGGAATCGACTGAATTTCTAGAGGTGAAACCGCAGAGAAAAATGAGGTCTTGATCAAATCTGCCATTGAGGAAATGAGCTCGATGCTCATGACCAAGATATGAGAGATGCTTAAAGATGCACTCTCCGCCGGCTTTGCCCACTTATCTGAAGAACTTTATGTGGCTAAGAATCACATCAGGAGAATGGAAGATGAGCAAGATCAGTTAGCAGGAGAGATCCCCTGTGTGAGCAAAGAGCAGTATCACATGGACACAGTTCTCTCCAGACTTCTTCCAAATTACGGTGCCAGGAAGGGGGAAAAGGAAGGTGAAGACCTCAGGAAGTTCATGGCACGTACTTTGGAGAAGAAGGCTCAGAAAGATGCTGAAATGTACAATCTAGCCAAAGCCTTAAAAGAAGTTGAAGCTACTGATAAATTGAAATTCGCTCAAGTGGAGAAGCCCATCTAAACTCGAGTTTCTGAGCAAACCATGCTTGAGGTTGCAAGAGAGAAACTGAGTGCTAGAACTAAGGTTGGAACAAGCCAGGCTGGTGCTGAACTGCCTATGAAGAGGAAAGCCTTGGGCGTTGTTCAACCTGTAAGCAAGCGTGCGAAGGCTTCTAAGCCAATCCAGAGAAAGTTGATTCTGGATGATGAAGATGCAGAAGAATCTGAGTCTCAACCTCAGAAGAAAGTCTTCAACACCAGAGATGCTCTGAAGACACTCCAAAAAGAACAAGCTAAGAAAGTTGCTGCTTCGGTCTCAAGAGCGTCTGTGATCAGAAAGAAGATAGACGAAGAGCAGAAGCGAAGGAGTGACTTCGGGAAGTTTTGCGAGCAAGAGGAAGGAACATCGAAAAGCGCTGAAAGTGGCCCCACGTTGATAAATGGATGCCCATTAAACTCAACGACATGTGGGAAGAAGTGAAGAGAACCTTCTGGTTCAATTACGATGTTCTCAGGGAATGGAGAGGGGAAGGCTCAGATCAGAATGAAGCTTTCATTGAATATCTTCTAACCTTCTATCCAAAGTATCTCCAAGGCTGGATTAACCTTGCGGATGAAGGTGGAGTACAGATAGTAGCCCCTGGTTCATATTCCTATCCTCCTCCAAGACTTGGTAATGGCTTGGTAAATGAGAAGGCCATTACGCAAGAAATTGCTCAGTATGCTGGTCAGTTGGGATTAACAGGGAACAGTCCGGACATCATCAAGGAGAGGAATGAGCTGAAGAAAAGATTTTTCGGAATGTTCAACCTGGAGGTGCCAGCTGATGAAGTCAAGAATGAAGCAAACTGAAGAGCCGAATCTGAAGACTGAAGACTGAAGAACTCAGAAGATTCTGTAATCTTTAAATTTTTGTCTTTTTGATTTTGTTTGATAAACTCATTGTAATCTGTAATGGTATACTTATCATCAATGAAGATTTATCATTTTGCTCAAAAGATAATATCTCATTATCTTATTTACATGTCTTTATTTTGATATGCTGAATGAATGTCTCTGAACTGATTGTATGATGATATGGGAGAAATTGCCTAAGTATTTGGTAATGATCTATTTAAGAAAGATTCATTCTTCAAGAAATCACATTGAATGATTTAAATTGTTGGGAGATTATTTATTTAAAGAGATTCCCTTCTTAAAGAAATTGTTGGGAGATTCTCTGTTCAGGAACCAATCTTGTAAAAGAATAAACTGAAACCTGAGTATAGGTTATATGTTTGTAACAAGATAGGTTTTGGCATCATCAAAAAGGGGGAAATTGTTGGGAGATGAATTTAATAAAAGATTATATGATTTTGATTAAGATCCCAAAACCCCTGAGTATGACATGTTCAGATTGATCTTGATAGTTGAGTCAGGATTCAGTTTTAGAGTATTCAGGATGTTATCTGCAAAATGTATAGTCAGCAGATATAGTTCAGGATAGGTTCTGAAGACTCTGAAGAACTCAGTATGTTTCTGAAGAAACTGAAGTTTCAGTATGAAACTGAAGTTTCTGAAGACTCAGTAAGAAACTGAGACTCTGAAGACTCAGTATGAAACTGAGATACTGTAGACTCAGTATGAAACTGAGAACTGAAGACTCAGCATGAAGACTCAGTATATCAGTCAGTATAAATCTGAAGACTCAGAAGAATCTGAAGACTCAGAAGACTCAGAAGACCCTGAAGACTCAGAAGACCCTGAAGACTCAGAAGACTCTGAAGACGCAAGACTGAAGACTGAGAAACTGAAGATCAAGAATACTGAAAGCACAGTAACTACTGAAGACTCAGTAATTTACTGAATGCTCAGTATGAACCTGAATGTTCCGAGGCACTGAATATATCTATCTGAAGGATGCAATACTGAGAAAAACGCGATACCTTAGAAAGTTAGATATTACCAAAACATTAAAATGCAGACAAAAGGAACTAAGTCAGAAGTGTTGTTAAGGTTATATCAAACTCAGAGTTTGTAACCAAAAGAGCCGTTGAAGGTGCTACCTTTAACTGGAGACAAAAGTCAAAAAGAGGAAAACGACACTGTACCATACTGACACTGACAGTGACAGGCCGCTGAAAAAGATGTCAGATGTACGAAAGTTCCAGACTGCAAAAAGTGAATATCGGCTACATGAAAGGCTATTGCCTAAAACATGTTAGGGAGTTTTAAACCCTAATTATAGCCGTTTCTCACACACCATAAGAGGGAACTCACGAAGCTATCTCTCCAACGGATAGTTTTCAAGAGTGACCTTGGTGTATGCCTATAAATACTGGTGACCCTCTACTTTGTAAGGTTACGGGAAATTTATACGCAACTCAAGAGCTCAAACTTATTCTTGCAAAAGTTAAAGCACTCGAAATACCTTGAATTTCGCAAGTGCTTCTATATTGAAGAGAGCTCACTTTACTAAGCCTAGCTTGATAAGATTAATCCAAAGCTTAGTCGAGATATCTTAACCCTTTGCATTGTGCTTCATTGTAAAGGATATCTCACCCAAGTTGGAAACCAACCGAGAAACCCCAAACCCTTGAGAAGGTAGTTGGAGTGTGTTTGTTGGTGAGTAGAGTTGTAAAGAGTTAGTAAACTACGCGGAGTAGTCAGAAAACTCTAGAGGAGAAGTTAGTAAGCTACAGGGGTAGTCTGAAAGCTTGTGTGTGATTGAGTAAGTAAACTACGGAGGTAGTCAGAAAACTCAAGGTCGGGTTGAGTAAGTAAACTACATGGAGTAGTCAGAAAACTCAGGGCCGAGTTGAGTAAGTAAACTACGAGGTAGTCAGAAAGCTCAGAAGTTGATAGTGAATTTCTCTGAAGAGTCAGAGAGAGTGGATGTAGGAGCTTGAGTCTCGAACCACTATAATCGCTTGTGTTCTTTATTGCTTTCCTTATCCGTGCTTAATCATTTGCATTGATTTGATTTTGAAAGCATACTTTTCATCGATATTGGTTGGAATCAATCCTTTGAAGTTGCATAAGTGAATCATGACCTAATCACTATTTTCATAAAGGGAAGGTTTTTCAAAGAAAGCTTAAAACGAGTATAAACTAAGGGCCAACCATTCATACATTTAATCGAGTAGCTAGAACATATAGTTATCAAACCTGAACTCTCTTCCGAGGATTGATAAGCTAGTTATCGATCCAAGCAACTCGGGATCTCGACGACACTCGAGGATTCGGTTGGGATTATCTCGAGGTATCTGAAAAAATTTCGGGATCACTTGTCTCGATGAGACTTTGACTTCAGAGCGATCTGTGCTTCTCGTAACCTAATCTTTCGGATTATCGACCCAAGTGACCTCGAAAAAAAAAAGTTTTAAAATCATCGAACACGTGTATTCCCCCATACACGTGTAAGACTCGTTACACGAGGGACCAACAAGTGGTATCGGAAATTGGTTCAACTTGACCCTCATTTGTCTTGACCAAAGTTTTATTTTCAAAAATACTTGTGGTCTATCTCGAATCGATCTTATTTGAATTTTTTTTCAAAAGATCGGAAAAATGTCTTCTAAAAACTTCCCATGTTCTCAAGAGAGAACTATGATCTATGGAGATCGAGAATGCAGCTCATCTCTATTCCAAACATGAGCGTATGTGGAGAGTGGTTTCTCAAGGACCATTCAAATTTCATGTGGTGAATCCTAATTACGTAAGAGGAGAGAATTGATCCTAGAGCAGAATTTCCTAAGTCTGATGACCAACTAACTCCGAGGAGAGAAAGTTAGTCAATCTAGACTACATTGCAAAAGACACACTATACAAAGACAATTGATGATGGTGTGATGGGAATGATCTCTCCGTAATATCTTGCTAAAAAGATAAAGGGATACATTAATTGTTATGTGCAAGGCACAGATCATATAAAAAAAAAAACAAACTTTCAAAATTGGCAATTGGAAAGTTTTGACAGGTTTTGAAATGGATGATGGTGAATCAATAGACAAATTGGAAGTCGATTCACTAGCATCATGAATGATCTAAACGCACTTGGAAAGAAATATCCACAAAGAGAAGTGGCATTGAAAATTCTTAGAGGTCTTTCTAAGAAATGGGATATTCATGCAAGTGGTGATTGAAAACACCAAGAACATTAGTTCAATGCCATACCAACAAGTCTTCTCGAAATGAAAGCCTATGAATTTGTAATTGATAAGAAATCCAAAAAAGGCCGACAAAGAAAGATGATTCTTCATCGAGTAAGAATGTGGCTTTAAAAGCCAAAGATAAAACTCAGAAACTAGAGAGTCGAGAACCCCATGCCAAACATCGGGATGAGCTTGAGGAAAAGCTAAATACTGATGGCAAGGAGGTTTGACAGACTTAATAGTAGATTTGGAAAATACAAAAGCTATTACAGAACCACAGTACCGAAGAAACCCGAGGACGGATCAACCGAGAAGAAGAAGGACTGAAAATTTGAAGGATCTTCATCCGAAAAAGAAGGACTCCAAGTCCAAAGAAGAAAATGATCGGGATGATGATGCCAACAGATGCTATAATTGCGGAAGAAAGGTCACTTCCAAAGATGATTGTCCGAGTTGAGTGCTAAGGAGAGAAGAGAAAGACAAGCTAAAATAGACGAAGTTCTCAAGCAAAAAAGGCCATGGTTGCGAAGAAGAAGAACACTCGAGGAGGATCTAGCTCTTCGGATGAAATATTCTCGAGACAAAGGAAAGTGATGACATCCGCATCGATGGCCATTGAGGAGGTAAACTCTTACATCTCGTTGTTGTTCTCCTACACTAGCACAAGAGTTTTCAAGTTCCACCGAAAAAAATCTATTTTGACCGATGGATTCTTTTGAGAATCGATGAAGGACTATCTTTGTTTTTGCAAGGATCGCTAAATAAAACTCAAGAGCGAGAATAAGGAACCGAATCTTTGAAAATCTAAAATGGAAAGACTCTAGCAAAACCGAGATCAATTCTCAATTAATGGGAACTCTTGATGAACTGGATGTTTCAAAGTACAACTCTCGAAGAGAAAGAGAAGTTGATCATGTCCCTAATCGAAAAAGCTAGAGAAATCCATCAAGAGATTCAAATTTAATCGTAATCGAAGTTCAATGACCTCTCTGAGAAGCATAAAACTCTACAGAATTGTGAGGATAGTGCACAGAAGAAGTTAACTCTATTGAATAAAGCATCTAAAGTGATAGATGAAATTCAGAGTTACCAGAGATCTGCCACTATAAAAACTGGATTGGGATACACTCGTGGGGAACCTCACAAGGTCATCCGAATCTCGTCGATCATGTAGCAAGAAGACTATCTTTGTAAAACCAGTGGCACCTACACTTCAAGCTGAAGTAATGCCCAAGGTTGTAGACAAGGGAAAAGGACCTATGGTTTCAGTAAAACTGAATGATCAGGTTAGAAAGCCCAAACCTCAGGTGAAGGCTAGAAAACCCGAAAATCGATTGGAAAGTTTCAGCGAAGTACTTCAAAGCCTCAAAGCTAAGAATGCAAACTGAAAAGGCTCCACATCGAACCATCGGAGGAATCCTCAGATGAGAAACACTCACAGAGACATTCTCTGTTGAAGAGACCAAGTCCTTAGTACATCGAAAGACCCAGATCGAAAAGATGCATAACCCGAACCTCACTTGCCTAAAGGTAAAGGTTATCGAACCCGAAGTCAACAAAGATTTAGACCCCGCACAAAAAGCCCAAGCATATGAACAAAAGGCCTGAACCAAAGAAGAATTCATAAGCCCATGTTCATGCTAAAGCTAAAGACACATACACGTAAAAGTCGCTAAGGCACCCAGAGTAGTAGATGTGTATGTTGATGTTTATGGAAGACAAATTAGCCACTCTAAAGTGATTAGAGTTGTCGCGAGATTGGATTCCGAAAGGTACATCTAACCTTGTAGGACCCTACACAAATTGGGTACCTAAGAATTGATCTCTTTTTGGGGAGGAAAACAAGGGCACCGAATCGACTAAAGATCACATGGCTTTGATGAGCAGAGATGAAAAAGCTCCTGGTATTTGGTATCTTGACAGTGGATGTTCAAGACATATGACAGGATACAAGAAGACACTCAGTGACTATATTGAACAAAGAGGCCCATGATCACTTTTGGAGATAACTCCAAGGGACAGGTGGAGGATATGGAACTTTGGAAATCGACTCGATTCATATCCATGGTGTTTCATATGTATTCGGATTGAAGCATAATTTGCTTTCAATTAGCCAATTTCGTGATAAGGGTTTCAATGTTGAGTTCTCTAAAAACTTATGTTTTGTAAAAGATGATACATCACAGAAAGTTTTACTGACTGGTACAAGAAAAGGGAATGTGTATCTTGCTGATTGGAGTTCAGCTCCTAAAGATACATGTTTAGTTGCTAAAAGTTCCACAGATACCAGTTGGTTATGGCATAAAAGAATGAATCACCTAAATTTCAAAACCCTGAACAAGCTTGCAAGATTAGCTCTTGTGAGAGGGTTGCCTAACGAAGTGTTCAGTAAGGAACATATTTGTGATGCGTGCCAGAAAGGAAAACAGATAAGAGCATCATTTAAAAGTAAAGTTGAGGTTTCTACTGAAAGAATACTTCAGTTACTACATATGGATCTTTTTGGTCCTATAACACCTGTAAGCACTAATGGCAGGAAATACACATTGGTAGTAGTTGATGACTACTCGAGATATACTTGGGTCATATTCTTACTCAGTAAGAAAGAGACTCAGATAAAGCTGCCAGAGTTACTGAAAAGGCTCAGTATTGAGAAAAATCTGAGTGTGGTCAAAATCAGATCTGACAAAGGAACTGAATTCATAAATCATATCATATCTGATTATTGTGCAGAGAATGGAATTTCACATGAAACATCACCGCAAGGACCCTCAATGTAATGGGTGTTCTTTGAAAGGAGGAATAGGACTCGAAAGAAGTTCGCAAAGGACTATGATAATTGGTCGATATTCCTAAAAGATTTTGGGTCAAGTGTCAACCGCATGCTACTCTCGTAAACAGATCCATCTTGACCAAGAGTCAAGGCAAAACACCCTATGAGCTTTGGAATGAAAGGAAGCCTCTTGTTTTTTTCTTTTTCGTGTGTTTGGTTGCAAGTGTTTCATACACAATAATGGTAAAGATCTGTTGAAAACTTTTGATAGTAAAGCTGATGAAGGAATATTCTTAGGATATTCTGAAGTCAGTAAAGCTTTCAGAGTTTACAATTGTAGGACTCTTATTGTGGAGGAAACACCTCATGTTATTTTTTTGATGAATCTATTTTGTGTTAAGAAACAGAACATTATGCAGATGAACCGACTAAGAGGATCACCAGATTAAGCTCAAATGTAAAAGATAAATCATCCATCGAACTCGAAAAGAAGAAGTCGGTCACATTCTATGGTTGGAGTGACTCGGACTTCGAGATAAGGAAGTTCGGGATGGAACTCGGGATGATGAACCTCGGGAAAACCAACACTCTAAAGGTGACCAATCAAGCAATCACCGATTCGGACTCGGTATGTGATGCCAATGAAGATGTGGTCCTGGTGAGGCAAATTTCGAATCTATCAACCAAAGGGGGAACAAATGTCTCGATAATGTTTCAATAGAATTTCCCGAGGAAGATGATTCTTTTCTCCTTTTCTCGTTGTTCCTCGAGTTTGTTGATTTAATCGAACCTAACATTTCAAATGTTGAGGATATTATTGAAGGGGAACATCAAGAAGGAAATGGTTAGATAGTCATCCTACAAGTCGATTGTGGGTGATCTAACCGAAGGTGTTAAGACAAGAAGGTTCCATGGTGAGAGTGCACTATTCAACGCTTCCTTTCGGAGAGAAAGAACTCGCCGAGATTGGTGAAGCTCTACAAGATTCTTATTGGATTCTTCGCTATGCAAGATGAAATGAATCAATTCTCAAGGAATGAAGTATGGGAGTTGGTAGATAGACCGAAAGGCACAATGTCATTGGAACCAAGTGGGTTTTCAAGAATAAAAGAGATGAAAACAACAACATTGTAAGAAACAAGGCAAATTTAGTTGCACAAGGTTATTCCCAAGAAGAAGGCTTGGATTATGATGAAACCTTTGCACTGTTGCAAAAGACTAGAAGCCATCGATTGTTTCTTGCATATCTTGCCCACATGAAATTCACGATCTATCAAATGGATGTGAAAAGTGCATTTAAGCGGTGTGCTTAAAGAATAGGTTTATGTGGAACAACCTCCGGCTTCAAACAGAATGACCAAGTTTCTGTGCTCGGAAAAGCTTTGTATGGTCTCAAGCAAGCACCCGAGCATGGTATGATACTCTTTTCTCGGTTTCTTCTTGACCATGGTTTTGTCAAAAGGATTGTTGATAGAACTCGTTCGGGATAGAGGATGGGGAAGATATCTTCTTGGTTCGAGATATATGTTGATGACATCATTTTTGGATCTCCAAACCATCAATTTGTGTGAAAAGTTTTCAACATCGATGAAAGGCAAGTTTGAGATGTCAATGATGGGAGAGATGAATTTCTTTCTAGGTCTTCAAGTGAAACAATCAAAGGAAGGAATATTCATCAACCGTAAAAGTACACCGAGATCCGATTGCCAAATATGGTGTACAGATTGCAACGCAGATTAGGATTCCTATGAATACTAACTACAAGATGGATCCCGATTCGTAAGGCAAATCGTCGGTGAATCATATCGATTATAGAGGAATCATTGGATCATTGTTTCTATCTCACGGCAAGTATGCGGATATAACATTTCTTTGTTGGGATATGTGCAAGATACCAAGCTAATCCTAAGACTAGTCACATGGAGGCTGCCAAAAAGATACTAAGATATCTTAAGGGCACAGTGAATAGAGGATTATGGTATCCAGCTGATGATAACCTTGAATTAACTGGTTACTCAGATGCTGACTACGGAGGTTGTAGAATTGACAGGAAGTCCACAACAGGAACTTGTCAATTTCTAGGAAGCAAGCTGATATCTTGGTTTTCAAAAGAACCTCGGACCTCAAAAAGAGTAAACCAAGATTATCGGGTTGAATACATGGTCACAGGAATTTGTTGTACTCAGATTCTTTGGCTCAGACAACAATTAAGGGATTATAAAGTTGAAGCCAATGAAGTACCAATATTTTGTGACAACAATAGTGCCATTGCTATTTCACAAAATCCGGTATTGCACACCAGATGCAAGCATGTGGATATCAGACATCACTTCATCAGAGATCATGTCGAGAAAAAGGACATAAGGATGGAGAAAATTCATACTGATAGGCAAAGAGCTGATATCTTGACTAAACCTTTGGCTGAATCAAGATTTCAGGAACTTTCAGTTGAATTAGGGATGTTAGAACCAGGTGTATAGAGTAAATCTAAAAAATTGAAGATTTTCAGATGCATGATGCTTTCTCAGATTTTCACTGAGAAACTCAGGATAAAATGAAAATACTGAACTGAGTCCCAGGAAACTCAGATTTACTGAAGGTCGGTAAGATCAAGAGCATCTTGAACCCATTCAAGACTTCGATTATTATCGACATTTTATCAAGGACAGGACTCAGAAGACTGATAGAGGGAAATTAGTCTGAAGAAGTAAAGACTCATGCGACTCATTTATTGCTCAAGTAAAACTCAGTAATCATTCGCAATAAATACAAAACACCTGAGGAATGTTTTTGGGCGGGATCGTTTTAAATTCCGAAGAAGGTCAACAGTCATTTAATGCTCTGCCACATTATTGACCAATGAGGATATTTTGGCGGCTTACTTTTTAGAGATCGTTTGTCAGATATACCCGATTAATCGGAGATTAATCTCAACCGTTGCTTTTCACCTAACCAACACGATTCTCCACGATCTCGATGCTATATATACCCCTTTAAGCCATTCAAGCCAAAATTTTATCAAACCCTTCGTTCCCAAATCCTCTCGCAATTAAAAATCCTTTTTGCCTTAAATCTCCAAACCTTAAAACTTTAAATTCTTAAATCAATCTCTAAAATGGCCCCAACCTTGTTAGAAATTAGCCATAACCAACAAGCCGTGGTAATGAAGTTCGTTGTCTCACTTGAAAGCACAACCAACTCAAAGCCGTAAGAGGAGGCTCTGATATGATTCGCTAAACTCACCCATCTAGTCGCCCCCCCGGACGGGGAGTTCATAAAAGAGGTAATCGAATTCATCTATAATTTGAGAATAGATGAAGAAGATGGTATGCATTCTTCGATTACCATATCACATTTAGAGCATTCGTCAAAATACGTCGATTTTGAGAGGGATTTGTGCATAATTTCGAAAAATCTGAATGATGTTTTTGAGCTCTGTGATAGAGGAGAGGATCCTACGATGTATATGTCGGGTAGAGAGCAGGAGTACCTAGATAGGATTGCTGAGAATCCTGTTAAATTTGAGGCGACATTGCATAAGAGGCATCTAAAGCCACAATATCGTGTCCGATGGATATTGTGAGCAAGTGCATCATGAGTCTTCTTGGGGAGTTTTGAGCAGATTAGTACCCAAGCTCGATTGATGGCGGCGATCGAGGCATCTCCCACCATCGACTTCAACCGGGCTGAAATTCTTAATCCAGATGGTGACGGAGCAAGCCAAGGTCATAAAAAGGGTCAATGGGGCAATCACGATGAAAGGCAAGATCCACCATGCCACCAAAATTGCTTATATTTTGGAAATGTGCAGAGATGAGGAGGATATCTTCGCAAATTCAACCCCATTCCCTAAAACCAAAATTCTCTTCAAGCCCACTGCTGTGAAGAAGCAGGCCATTCGAGGGAAAAGAGAAAAGAAGGTAGAATCACCTTCTGCGGCTGCTGAGAAAGAGACCCAACAAACGGGGGGGGGAAGGTTTGGAGGCAAAAATGGAGCAAGGAGCAAAACCGATGAAGCGGAAGGATCTTGCTCCAAAGCTTAAAAAAGATTGGTGGTTCTCACCGACGGCGAAGGTACTTGATGATTACGAGGAGATACAACCCGAGGGCAAAACCGCTCGAGTTCGCCATTACAAGTGTTGGCTCAGTTATCTCTAGGACAGGATCGGATCGAGGAGCGTGTCTTTCCGAGGTGCTCGAGACATCACTTTTGATTCGGATAAAATTTCTCAGAAATTTTTAGCCGAGCTCAGACCTCGGAGATACCTACCTCGGATGTGCAGTGCTCGAGACGGAAGAGCCCATTTCGAGTCGATCTCGAAGATGTGCAGGCTCGGGACCGACGAGCCAACTCGGACTAAACCGAGGATATGCCACTCGGGCCTCGGGAACCCACTCGGATGCAAACCGAGGACCTGAATGCACAAACTTGAGACACTAACCGAGGCTCGGGAGCAAAATATTCTTGATGAGCTCTGAGTGATCTATGCTTGATTCCTTAGCGGAAGCCTCCGAACTAGTGAGCCGAGATGGAAGAAGGGCGAGGTGAAGAAGGCGAGTGGAGGAGCAAGGGGGAACGGTTCATCCTTGACCGCTACCCTGGAGCTCGGCTCATACCCCAGATCTGCAAGATGTTTTCTTCAGATTAAGGACGACAGTGTATATCCTCAATCAGACTCTTCCCGAGATGCTTGATATTGCTGCATTCAGAGGGGAAGACTGGTGGAATGAGGAGACAGCCTTCCTGACCGACTTCTCAGGGTTCAGAAGGACAAAGCTCAGGATGAAAAATTCCGATTTTGATGAAATTTTGGTTCAGAGGAAGCTAGCTAAGAAGAAAACAATCGAAGTTGGTGCCCCGAAAGCAAAATGGAGACAAATCCAAAGATGGAGATGGGGACCAACAGGAGATCGAGGATCGATCTCAAATGGAAAAAGAGACTTCTGTTGCTGATCAACCTCAGACTGAAGCTAGCACTCTTCAGGTACCTTTTGGCACTATTAACAATTATGCCAAAGTTACTGAAAGTACTATCTTTAATTCTGAATTGTCTGATAAACAGACTGAGGCTCAATTGGAGACTGGAGCTCAGGATGAAGCTGAAGCTCAGGATGATCAAACAGCACAGAAGGTGCAGAAGGCTGCTGAGATTGATCTCACTCCCGTAATGGAGAAACTTGAGAAGATTGAGCCAATGGCGATCAAAATTGCTCAGATGGAAGAAACGTTGGCCAATCAAGCTCAGACAATGGAAGGTCTTAGCCATTCTTCAGAACTGGTGCAGATACAAAACACTCTGACCACTCAGATGACCTCCATGGAAGAAAAGCTGAATGAAAAGCTGGAGGGAGTCAACGCAGAGTTAAGTGCTGAAATGAAACAGAAGCACCAGGAATCGACTGAATTTCTAGAGGTGAAACTGGCAGAGAAAAAATGAGGTCTCGATCAAATCATTGTTGAGGAAATGAGCTCGGTCTTTCATGACCAAGATGACAGAGATGCTTAAAGATGCACTCTCTCCGCCGTTTTGCCCACTTATCTCAAGAACTTTCGTGGCTAAGAATCACATCAGAGAATGGAAGATGAGCAAGATCGGTTAGCGGTGAGAGATCCCGTGTGAGCAAAGAGCAAGATCACATGGACACAGCTCTCTGCGGACTTCTTCCAAATTACGGTGTGGGGGGGGAAAAGGAAGGTGAAGACCTCGGGAAGTTCATGGCACGACTTTGGAGAAGAAGGCTCGAAAGATCTTTGAAATGTACAATCTAGCCAAAGCCTTAAAAGAAGTTGAAGCTACCGATAAATTGAAATTGCTCAAGTGGAGAAGCCCATCTAAACTCGAAGTTTCGAGCAAACCATGCTTGAGGTTGCAAGAGAGAAACCGAAAAGAACTAAGGTTGGAACAAGTCAATTTGGTGCCGAATCGCTTTATGAAGAGGAAAGCCTTGGGCGTTGTTCAACTGTAAGCAAGCGGCGGAAGGCTTCTAAGCCAATCCAGAGAAAGCCGATTCGGATGATGAAGATGCGAAGAATCGAGTCTCAACCTCAGAAGAAAGTCTTCAACACCAGAGATGCTCTGAAGACACTCCAAAAAGAACAAGCTAAGAAAGCTGCTGCTTCGGTCTCAGGAGCGTCTGTGATCAGAAAGAAGATAGACGAAGAGCAGAAGCGAAGGAGTGACTTCAGGAAGTTTGCGAGCAAGAGGAAGGGAACATCGAAAAGCAAGAAGGGTTCTCTACGTTGTTAAATGGATGCCCATTAAACTCAACGACATGTGGGAAGAAGTGAAGAGAACCTTCTGGTTCAATTACGATGTTCTCAGGGAATGGAGAGGGAAAGGCTCAGATCAGAACGAAGCTTTCATTGAATATCTTCTAACCTTCTATCCAAAGTATCTCCAAGGCTGGATTAACCTTGCGGATGAAGGTGGAGTACATATAGTAGCCCCTGGTCCATATTCCTATCCTCCTCCAAGACTTGGTAATGGCTTGGTAAATGAGAAGGCCATTACGCAAGAAATTGCTCAGTATGCTGGTCAGTTGGGATTAACAGGGAACAGTCCGGACATCATCAAGGAGAGGAATGAGCTGAAGAAAAGATTTTTCGGAATGTTCAACCTGGAGGTGCCAGCTGATGAAGTCAAAAATGAAGCAAACTGAAGAGCCGAATCTGAAGACTGAAGACTGAAGAACTCAGAAGATACTGTAATCTTTAAATTTTTGTCTTTTTGATTTTGTTTGATAAACTCATTGTAATCTGTAATGGTATACTTATCATCAATGAAGATTTATCATTTTGCTCAAAAGATAATATCTCATTATCTTATTTACATGTCTTTATTTTGATATGCTGAATGAATGTCTCTGAACTGATTGTATGATGATATGGGAGAAATTGCTTAAGTATTTGGTAATGATCTATTTAAGAAAGATTCATTACTGAAGAAATCTGTTGAATGATTTAAATTGTTGGGAGATTATTTATTTAAAGAGATTCCCTTCTTAAAGAAATTGTTGGGAGATTCTCTGTTCAGGAACCAATCTTGTAAAAGAATAAACTGAAACCTGAGTATAGGTTATATGTTTGTAACAAGATAGATTTTGGCATCATCAAAAAGGGGGAAATTATTGGGAGATGAATTTAATAAAAGATTATATGATTTTGATTAAGATCCCAAAACCCCTGAGTATGACATGTTCAGATTGATCTTGATAGTTGAGTCAGGATTCAGTTTTAGAGTATTCAGGATGTTATCTGCAAAATGTATAGTCAGCAGATATAGTTCAGGATAGGTTACATTGACTACGAAGAACTCAAGATATGTTTTCAAGAAACCGGTTTCAAAGATGAAACGAAGTTTCAAGACTCAAGAAGAAATCGAGACTCAAGACTCAAGATGAAATCGAGATATCAGAGACACAAAGATGAAATCGAGAACCGAAGACTCAAAGATGAAGACTCAAAAGATATCGGCCAAGATAAATCAAGACTCGGAAGAATCAAGACTCGAGAAGACCTCAAGACTCGAAGACCTCAAGACTCAAGACTCAAGACGCAAGATCAAGATCGAGAAATCAAGATCAAGAATATCGAAAGCACAAAAGAATTCATCAAGACTCGAGAATTTATCAATGCTCAAGATGAACACGAATGTTCCGAGGTAATTGAATATATCTATCGAAGGATGCAATCATCGAGAAAAAACGCGATACCTTAGAAAGTTAGATATTGCCAAAACATTAAAATGCGCATAAAAAGGAACTAAGTCAGAAGTGTTGTTAAGGTTATATCAAACTCAGAGTTTGTAACCAAAAAGAGCCATTGAAGGTGTCTACCTTTAACTGGAGACAAAAGTCAAAAAGAGGAAGACGACAATGCCATCTATACCGACAATGACGGTGACAGTCATTGAAAAAAAGATGTCGATGTCTGAAAGTTCAGATCGCAAAAAGTGAAGACCGGCTACATGAAAGGCTATTGCCTAAAACATGTTAGGGAGTTTTAAACCCTAATTATAGCCGTTTCCCACACACCATAAGAGGGAACTCACGAAGCTATCTCTCCAACGGATAGTTTTCAAGAGTGACCTCGGTGTATGCCTATAAATACTGGTGACCCTCTACTTTGTAAGGTTACGGGAAATTTATACGCAACTCAAGAGCTCAAACTTATTCTTGCAAAAGTTAAAGCACTCGAAATACCTTGAATTTCCCAAGTGCTTCTATATTGAAGAGAGCTCACTTTACTAAGCCTAGCTTGATAAGATTTATCCAAAGCTTAGTCGAGATATCCTAACCCTTTGCATTGTGCTTCATTGTAAAGGATATCTCACCCTAGTTGGAAACCAACCGAGAAACCCCAAACCCTTGAGAAGGTAGTTGGAGTGTGTTTGTTGGTGAGTAGAGTTGTAAAGAGTTAGTAAACTACGCGGAGTAGTCAGAAAACTCTAGAGGAGAAGTTAGAAAGCTACAGGGGTAGTCTGAAAGCTTGTGTGTGATTGAGAAAGTAAACTACGGAGGTAGTCAGAAAACTCAAGGTCGGGTTGAGTATGTAAACTACGTGGAGTAGTCAGAAAACTCAGGGCCGAGTTGAGTAAGTAAACTAAGAGGTAGTCAGAAAGCTCAGAAGTTGATAGTGAATTTCTCTGAAGAGTCAGAGAGAGTGGATGTAGGTGCTTGAGTCTCTGAACCACTATAACTGTTGTGTTCTTTATTGCTTTCCTTATCTGTGCTTAACTGTTGCATTGACTTGATTTTGAAAGCATACTTTTTCAATCGATATTGGGTTGGAATCAATCCAATCGAAGTTGCATAAGTGAATCACTGACCTAATCACTATTTCATAAAGGGAAGGTTTTAAACCAAAGCTTAAAACGAGTATAAACTAAGGGCCAACCATTCAAGACGATCGTGAGTAGCTAGAACAGATAGTTATCAAACCGAACTCTCTTCCGAGGATTCAAGAAGCTAGTTATCGATCCAAGCAACTCGGGATCTCTGACACTCGAGGATTCGGTTGGGATTATCGAGGTATCTGAAAAGCGGCTTTCGGGATCAACAGTCTCAAGAGACTTTGACTCGAGCGATCTCGTGCTTCTCGTAACCTAATCTTGAGGATTATCGACCCAAAGTCGACCTCGAAGAAAAAAGTTTTAAAATCACTGAACACGTGTATTCCCCCCCCATACACGTGTAAGACTCGTTTACATCGGGACCAACAACCTGGATCCAACATCCCTAATTCAACTGATAGTTCCTGAAATCTTGATTCAGCCAAAGGTTTAGTCAAGATATCAGCTCTCTGCTATCTCGGTATGAATTTTCTCCATCCCGATGTCCTTTTTCTCGACATGATGTCCGATGAAGTGATGTCTCGATATCCACATGCTTGCATCCGGTGTGTAATCTGGGATTTTGTGAAATAGCAATGGCACTATTATTGTCACAAAATATTGATACTTCATTGGCTACAACTTTATAATCCCTTAATTGTTGTCTGAGCCAAAGAATTTGAGAGCACAATGACTTCCTACAAACGCTTTGTATTCACGAAGAGTAATCTTGGTTGCTCATCGAGGTCCGCTTTCTTCGAAAACCAAGATATCACTTACTTCCAAGAAATTGACAAGTTCTCAGAGTGGACTTCTGTCAATTCTGCAACCTCCATAATCGAGATCTCGAGTAACCAGTTAATTCAAGGTTATCATCAATTTGGATACCATAATCCTCTATACATTTGTGCCCTTAAGATACTCAAATGTATCTTTTTGGCGACCTCCATGTGACTAGCCTTAGGATTAGCTTGGTATCTTGCACATATCCCAACAAAGAAATGTTATATCCCGCCTATTTCTTTGTGAGATAGAGCAATGATCCAATGATTCCTCTATAATCGGTATGACTTCTTCGATTTGCCTTTCCGAATCGGGATCCATCTTGTAGTTAGTATTCATAGGAATTCTAAAGCGCATTGCAAGTCTCATACACCATACTTGGCAATCAGATCTCTGGTGTACTTTGCCTAGTTGATGAAGATTCCTTCCTTTGATTGTTTCACTTGAAGACCTAGAAAGAAATTCATCTCTCCCATCATTGACATCTCAAACTTGCCTTTCATCAGTGTTGAAAACTTTTCACACAGCTGATGGTTTGGAGATCCAAAAATGATGTCATCTACATATATCTGAACTAGTAAGATATCTTCCCCATCTTCTATCCTGAACAGAGTTCTATCAACAGTTCCTTTGACAAAACCATGGTCAGTAAGAAACTGAGAAAGAGTATCATGCCATGCTCTGGGTGCTTGCTTAAGACCATACAAGGCTTTTCTGAGCCTGTAAACTTGGTCATTTTGTTTGAAACCAGGAGGTTGTTCTACATAAACCTCTTCTTTAAGCACACCGTTCATAAATGCACTTTTCACATCCATTTGATAGACTGTGAACTTCATGTGGGCAGCATATGCAAGAAACAATCTGATGGCTTCTAGTCTTGCAACAGGTGCAAAGGTTTCATCATAATCCAAGCCTTCTTCTTGGGAATAACCTTGTGCAACTAGCCTTGCCTTGTTTCTTACAATGTTGTTATTCTCATCTCTTTTATTCTTAAAAACCCACTTGGTTCCAATGACATTGTGCCTTTCAAGTCTATCTACTAGCTCCCATACTTCATTTCTTGAGAATTGATTCAGCTCATCTTGCATAGCAGTAATCCAATGAGAATCTTGTAGAGCTTCATCAATCTCAGTAGGCTCTTTCTCTGATAATAGTGCACTCTCACCATGGAACCTTCTTGTTTTAACACCTTCAGTTAGATCACCCACAATCTGACTTGTAGGATGACTATCTAACCATTTCCTTCTAGATGTTCCCCCTTCAATAGTATCCTCAACATTTGAAATGTTAGGTTCAGTTAGTTCATTAAACTCAGGGAACAACAGAAAAGGAGAAAGGGAATCATCTTCCTCAGGGGAAATTCTAATCAGAACATTGTCAGAGACATTTGTCCCCCTTTGGTTGATAGATTCAGAATTTGCCTCAGCTGTGACCACATCTTCATTGGCATCACATACCTGAGTCTGAACTGGTGTTTGTTCAGATTGGTCACCTTCAGTGTGTTGATTTTCCTTCAGTGAAGACTTTCCATCCTGAGTCTCACCATCCTGAGTACCATCCTGAACTTCTTTATCTGAGTCTGAGTCACTCCCATCATAGATGGTGACTGACTTCTTCTTTTCAGGTTCAGTGGATGTTTTGTCATTCCTTTTCAGGCTTAATCTGGTGATCCTCTTGGTCAGTTCTTCTGCATCATGTTCCTGTTTCTTCTGAACACAAGTAGATTCATCAAAAACAACATGAGGTATTTCCTCCAAAATAAGAGTCCTACAGTTGTAAACTCTGAAAGCTTTACTGATTTCAGAATATCCTAAGAATATTCCTTCATCAGCTTTGCTATCAAATGTTTTCAACTGATCTTTACCATTATTGTGTATGAAACACTTGCAACCAAACACGAAAGAAAGAAACAAGAGGCTTCCTTTCATTCCAAAGCTCGTAGGGTGTTTTGCCTTGACTCTTGGTCAGCATGGATCTGTTCTGTGAATAGCATGCAGTGTTGACAGCTTCAGCCCAAAACCTTTTAGGAATATCAGCTTCAGCTATCATTGTCCTTGCAGCTTCTTTCAGAGTCCTGTTCCTTCTTTCAGCAACACCATTTTGTTGAGGGGTCCTTGCAGCTGATGTTTCATGAGTAATTCCATTTGCTGCACAATAATCGGATATAATATGATTTATAAATTCAATTCCTTTGTCAGATCTGATTTTGACCACACTCAGATTTTTCTCAATACTGAGCCTTTTCAGTAACTCAGGAAGCTTTATCTGAGTCTCTTTCTTACTGAGTAAGAATATGACCCAAGTATATCTTGAGTAGTCATCAACTACTACTAGTGTGTATTTCCTGCCATTGGTGCTTACTGGTGTTATTGGACCAAAAAGATCCATATGCAACAACTGAAGTATTCTCTCAGTAGAAACATCTACTTTGCTTTTAAATGATACTCTAATTTGTTTTCCTTTTTGGCACGCATCACAAATATGTTCCTTACTGAACACTTCATTAGGCAACCCTCTCACAAGAGCTAATCTTGCAAGCTTATTCAGGGTTTTGAAATTCAGGTGATTCATTCTTTTATGCCATAACCAACTGGTATCTGTGGAACTTTTAGCAACCAAACATGTATCTTTAGGAGTTGAACTCCAATCAGCAAGATACACATTTCCTTTTCTAGTACCAGTCAGTAATATTTTCTGTGAGATATCATCTTTCACATAACATAAGTTCTTAGAGAACTCAACATTAAAACCCTTATCACAGAATTGGCTTATTGAAAGCAAGTTATGCTTCAATCCAGATACATATGAAACACCATGGATATGAACTGAGTCGATTTCCAAAGTTCCATATCCTTCATTCTATCCCTTGGAGTTATCTCCAAAAGTGATCTGAGGGCCTCTTTGTTCAACATAGTCACTGAGTATCTTCTTGAATCCTGTCATATGTCTTGAGCATCCACTTTCAAGATACCATACATCAGGGGATTTTTCATCTCTACTCATTAGTGCTATGTGATCTTCAATCAGCTCAGTGCCCTTGTTTTCCTCCTGGAAAATAGATCAATTTTTAGGTACCCAATTTGTGTAGGGTCCTACAAGGTTAGTTGTACCTTTCGGAATCCAAATCTGTCTGACAACTCTAATCACTTTAGAGTGGCTGATCTGTCTTCCATAAACATCAACATACACATTTACTACTCTGGGTGCCTTAGTAGTTTCCTGTGTATGAGTGCTAGCCTTAGCATGAACATGAGCTTTTGAATTTTTCTTTGGTTCAGGATTTTTGTTCATTTGCTTTGGCTTCTGTGCAGCTGGTCTGAATCTTTGTTGACTCGGGTTTAGGTAACCTTTACCCTTAGGCAAGTGGGGTTCAGGTTGCCTGTACTGAAATTTGGGTCTTTCAGTATACTGAGGACTTGGTTTCTTCAGTTGAGAATGTCTCTGCTGAGTGTTTCTCTTCTGAAGATTCCTCTGATGGTTCAGTGCAGATCCTTTCAGGTTTGCAATCTTAGCCTGAGGCTTCGAAGTACTTGCCTGAAATTTTCCAACTGAGTGCTCAGGTTTTCTAGCCTTCACCTGAGGTTTGGGCTTTCTTACCTGATCATTCAGTTTTACTAGAACCATAGGTCCTTTTCCCTTATCTAGCACCTTGGGCATTTCTTCAGTTTGAAGTGTAGGTGCCACTAATTTAACAAAGATTGTCTTTTTGCTACTTGATGCAGCATTCAGATGACCTTGTGAGGTTCCCCCTGGAATGTATCCCAATCTAGATTTTATAGTGACAGATCTCTGGTAACTCTGAATTTCATCTATTACTTTAGATGTAGTATTCAATAGAGTTAACTTCTTATGTGCACTATCCTCACAGTTTTGTAGAGTTTCATGCTTCTCAGAGAGGTCATTGAACTTAGTTCTGATCAGCTGAATCTCTTCAGTGGATTTCTCTAGCTTTTCAGTTAGGGTCACTATCAACTTCTCTTTCTCTGAAAGTTGTACTTTCAGAACATCCAGTTCATCAGTAGCTCCCATTAATTGAGAAGTGATTTCAGTATTGCTAGAGTCTTTCCACTTAAGATTTTCAGCCTTCAGTTCCTTATTATGCTCTTGAGTTTCATTCAGCAGTTCTTGTAAAACAGCATAGTCCTTCATCAGATTCTCAAAAGAATCCATCAGGTCAAAATGACTGTTTACAGTGGAACTTGATAACTCTTGTGCTAGTGTAGGAGCAACAACAGAGAAAGAAGAGTTTACCTCCTCAATAGCCATTAGACAGAGGTCATCACTTTCACTGAAGATTTCATCTGAAGAGCTGGATCCTTCCTCAGAGTGTTCTTCTTCTGCAACCATGGCCTTTTTGCTAGAGAACTTCTTGTCTCTTTTAGCTTGCCTTTCTCTTCTCTCTTAAGACTTTTCGGTCGGGACAATCATCTTTGGAAGTGACCTTTCTTTTGGCGGTAGTAGCACTTTTGTTGGCATCATCATCCCCGATCACTCTCTTCTTTGGACTTGGAGTCCTTCCTTTTGGATGAAGATCCTTGATTTTCGTGTCCTTCTTCTTCTCGGTTGATTTGTCCTCGGGTTTTTTTAAATTTTGTGATTCTGTAATAGTTTTTGTATTTTCCATATTGATTATTAAGTCTTTCAAACCTCCTTGCCATCAGTGCTAGCTTATCCTGAAGCTCATCCTAATTTTTAGCAAGGGAGTTCTCAGACTCTCTAGTTTTACAGGTTTTATCCTTGGCTTTGAAAGCCACATTCTTACTAGATGACGAATCATCTTTCTTTGTCGACCTTTTTATTTTTTTTTTTTTATCAATTCTTAACTCATAGGCCTTCAAATTTTCGAGAAGACTTGTTGATATGGCATTGAATTAATGTTTTTGGTGTTTTCAATCACCCTTTGCATGTATACCCCATTTTTCTTAGAAAGACCTCTAAGAATTTTCAATGCAACTTCTCTCTGTGGATATTTCTTTCCAAGTGCATTTAGATCATTCATAATGCTAGTGAATCTGACTTCCAATTTGTCAATTGATTCACCTTCTTCCATTTCAAAACTATCAAACTTTCCAATTGCAACTGAAAGTTTGTTTTCCTTGATATGATATGTGCCTTGGCACATTACAGCTAGTGTATCCCAAATTTCTTTTGCAGTATTGCAGTGAGAAATAATTCCCATCACACCATCATCAATTGTACTGTATAGTGTGTCTTTAGCAATATAGTCTAGATTGACTAACTTTCTCTCCTCAGAGTCGGTTGGTCATCGACTTAGGAAATTCTGCTCTAGGATCATTTCTCTCATTTTCTGTTCCTCTGGGATTCACCACAGTAAATTGGAATGGTCCTTCAGAGACCACTCTCCACATACGTTCATGTTTGGAATACAGATGAGCCTGCATTCTCAGTCTCCATAAATCATAGTTCTCTACTGAGAACATGGGAAGTTTCTTAGAAGACATTTTATCTGAGTCTTTTAAGAGTTCAGCAAATAAGATCTGTTCAGATAGACCACAAGTATTTTAGCAAATAAAACTTTGGTTAACAAAGCAGGTGGTCAAGTTGAACCACTGCTCTGATACCACTTGTTGGTCCCGATGCAAACGAGTCTTACACGTGTATGGAGGGGGAATACACGTGTTCAGTGTTTTTAAAACTTTTCTTTACTGAGGTCAGCTTGGGTCAGGTTGTCCTGATGATTTGGTTCTGAGAAGCACAAATCGCTCTGAGTCAAAGTTTACCTGAGACATTGATCCTGAGCTGCTTTCAGAAACCTCAGATAATCCCAACTGAGTCCTGAGTTTTCAGAGATCCTGAGTTGCTTGGATCAGATAACTAACTTACTGAACCCTCAGAAGAGTAAGTTCAGTTTGGTAACTATCTGTTCTAGCTACTCAGATGTGCGGAATGGTTGGCCCTAAGTTTATACTCATTTTAAGCTTTTGCTGAAAACCTTCCTTTTAATGGAATAGTGATTTGGTTGTGATTCAGTTTAGATGCAGCTTCAGTGGATTGATTCCAACTGAATATCAGTGAAAATATGCTTTCAAAAAAAGGTAATGCAATAGTTAAGCAAAGCAAAACAGAAAGCAAAGAACACAGCAATTTATAGTGGTTCAGAGACTCAAGCTCCTACGTCCACTCTCCCTGATCTCTTCAGAGAAATTCACTAATCACTTCCTAAGGCTTTCTGACTACCTCTGTAGTTTACTAACCTTTCTAGTTTTGAGCTTTCTGACTACCTCTGTAGTTTACTAACTCAAAAACTCACACAAGCTTTCTGTCTATCCAAGATAGATTACTCACTTCTTCTCTAGAGCTTTCTGACTACCTCAATGTAGTTTACTTACTCTTTACAACTCCAATCTCACCAACAATCACACTCAAACTTCCTTACAAAGGGTTTGGGGTTTCTTGGTTGGTTTCCAACTAGGATGAGAATCCTTTACAATAAAGAACAATGCAAAGGCTAGGATATCTCGACTAAGCTTTGAATATATCTTATCAAGCTAGGCTTAGTGGAATGAGCTCTCTTCGATTTAAAGCACTAGGGAAATTCTTGGGTTTTCGAGTGCTTCAACTTGCAATAATAAGTTTGAGCTCTTGAGTTGCTTACAAATTTCCCGTAACCTTTCAATGTAGAAGGTCACAAGTATTTATAGGCATACACCAAGGTCACTCTTGAAAAACTATCCATTGGAGAGATAGCTTCGTGAGTTTCCTCTTATGGTGTGTGAGAAACGGCTATATTTAGGGTTTGACGCTCCCTAACACGTTTTAGGCAATAGCCTTTCATGTAGTCGGTCTTCACATTTTGCAGTCTAGAACTTAGTATTTCTGACATCTTTTTCGGTGACTCGTCATTTGTCGATTGTCGATATAATGCGAGGTTTGTCTTTCTCTTTTTGACTTTTGTCTCCGGTTAAAGGTAGACAACTCAGCGGCTCTTTTTTGGTTACAATCTCGAGTGATATAACCTTAACAACACTTTGTCTTAGTTCCTTTTATGCGCATTTGAATGTCTTGGCAAATATCTATTTTTCTAAGGAATCGCGATCTTCTCGATATTGCATCGCCGGATAGATATGTTGATTGCCTCGGAACATTGAGTTTATCTTGAGCATTGATGCATTCTTGAGTCTTGATAATTACGGTGCCTTGATATTCTTGATCTTGATTCTTGATCTTTTTGTCTTACGTGTTCTTGAGTCTTACGAGTCTTGAGGTCTTACGAGTCTTGGCGTCTTACGAGTCTTGGCGTCTTACGAGTCTTCACGGATATCTTGGTGATATCTCGGAAGTCTTCATCTTTGAGTCTTGATTCCTCGATTTCATCTTGAGTCTTGATATCTCGATTTCTGCCTTTGAGTCTTCATTATCTCGATTTCTGCCTTGAGTCTTGATATCTCGATTTCTGCTTGAGTCTTGATTTCTTCGTTTCATCTTTGAAACTTGAAACCGGTTTCATCTTGAAACCGGTTTCTTCGAAACTCACCGAGTTCTTGAGAATCTTGAGATCCTAAACGATCTATATCATTGACTATACATTTTGCAGATATCATCCTGAATACTCTAAAACTGAATCCTGACTCAACTATCAAGATTATCCTGAACATGTCATACTCAGGGGTTTTGGGATCTTAATCAAAATCATATAACTTTATTAAATTCATCTCCCAACATGTATTAGTGAACGGTTCTTATGTAACAAGGAGTTATTGTCGTTGACCGTCTTACGACGAGAAAGACCATCACAAATTCAAACTCATAATTTGGGCATGGAATATTTTGTTAGTTTCTAAATTCACATTAGTATTATGTGTGTTATATACAAATTCTGATTCAGTTAATCTACATATGTCTAATAACAAAATATTATACTAAAAAATTATTACTAACTTTATCATAAAATTTTAAAAATATTATATAAAAATGATGCAGCTCAAGTGGTTGACTTAATTTTGTTTTGTCTGCATGATAGAGATACAAGGTTCAATATCTCATATCTCTAACACATCTCCTATATACTAAAGACAAATCACCATGTGAGAGATACAAGGTTCAACCTCTCATATCTCTAACACATCTCCTATATACAAAAGGCGAATCACCCCTAATTGATAGGATGACTTTATTTCAAATCTTTGCATTTCTGTGAGAAGTTATTTATAATATTATTATTAGTTTTTAAATTTTTTAATTTCAGTCATTCATTATTTAAATTTGATATTTATATTCCATTTATCTCTTTTATATGAATCGCCCCCTATTTATGTGGTTGTCATATTTAGAATGCTTCATTTTCAAAAGATATACATTAATTTGTATTAAATACATACTCCATAATTTATAAATTTATACTCCCTCTTATTCTTTTTAAATATCACTAGCAAGGTAAACCAACATATTACATCTACACAAGATTGAAAATAATTTTTATATCATTAATTTTAAATAAATACTTCAAAAATTTAATTAGTTTGATTAATTCAATTATAGGCGTAATTTTTTTCTAATATTATATGTGCATATTTTCATTCATTTCTTATTCTAAATTATTCCCTTCCATTCTTCTTAATGTCTTTTTAGTCTTTTAGAATATTTATATAATAAATATTGTTATGATGTATTCTCCCCTCATTATATCATATATACACATAATAATTAATTTTCCTGATCATTTAAATTTTCTTATGCCAACATTAAACTTAATTTTTTTTATAATTAAATATTTATAACAATAAATACTATTGGCTGGAAAATTATTTACACAACATATTTATAGAAAAATTAAAAAATTTATTAATCATGAAAAATAATCATTAGGGGTATATATGAGATAATGATGGGTGAAAATGTCAAAACGACATGTATCATATAAATAATATATAAGACTAAAATGAGTATGACATCTAATTTTAACGGAAGGAAGTAATTTAGAATAAGAAATTAATGAAAATATGCACAAATAATATTAAAATAAAAAAATTATACCTATAATTAAATTAATTAAATTAAATATTTAAAATATTTTAGTTAAAATTATTTTAAATCTCTCGTAGTACGCGAAGTTACGTGCTAGTATATAAATAAGGTTAATCTCTTATATCTACAACACATATATACAAATCGGTACAAGGTTCAATCTCTCATATCTACAAAACATATATACAAATTTTCTTTCGATTATTTTTTAATTTTTTTAATAAGATTTATTTGTACATATCTAATAACAAAATATTATATAAAAAATAGAAAAAAAATCAGTAGAAAAAATTATTATAAATCTGTCATGGAATTTTAATGATTGCATATTAATAATTAATAAAATAAATAATAAATTATGTATTTAATACGGATACATATATATTTTTAAAATTAATTACTTCCTCTGTCTTTTTTTAAATAGCTCACTTCACTTTGACACGGATTTTAATGAGAGAATTGTTTATTGACATATGAAGGGAATAAAGTAGTTTTTTTAATAAAGGTGTTTGTTGGGAGATGAATTTAATAGAAGGATTTTGATTAGATACCAAAATCTCTGAGTAGATGAGTATCACAAGGGTTTGAAGAAGGATCAGAAATAACCGTTTTACACCACTAGCAAAGGAAATTCAAAGGAGTTATCTCTCCAACGGATGCAAAGTTATTCAAGTAACTGACACTTTATATTAGGTGAGTATATATGTAGTACTGAAAACTACTCAGGGTTTCTGTCTCAGTGGACTTGAACTCAGGGTGGTTGATCATTCATTGCTTAAGACTCAGTAGTCTGGCTCACTGATCACAAAAGATTTTAAGAAAAGTTTTAAAAACTGATACGCGTGTATTAGCCCCCCCCCAATACACGTGTCAGACTCGTTCACTCGGGGTCAATAGGGGTTTAGGCAATTTATGTTAATGAGACAAAAAGAGGTTGCTTTTGTATGTAATTATTAGTGGTATGAGATGTAATTTAATGGTGTTTTTAGTAAGATAGTTTGATATGGTAGAATTACTTTATTGTTGTTTTAAGTATTTGAAAAAAAGAGGTCCTTTTTTAATTTTGAGCAATCTAAATAAAGACAAAATTAATACTATATATATAAATCACTATTAAAAAGGCGGTGTTTAGCCACGGAAAAACACCATCGCTAAAAGGATTAACAACGGTTCTAGGAAGGTTAAAAAAAGGCTCTAAATTGAGCATAGGAAATCTGCGATGTTACTAACCGTCACATATTTGCATGGGTTTGAATCGTCATAAATTTGTACAGATCCGGGTCAAACATTCATCGCAAAGACATCGTTAAAACCGTCATTAATTAACATCAATTTTTACCGTCGTTAATTTGCAAAGGTTTAACCATCATTAAAGCATCATTAATTATGGCAATTATGATGTCAACAATCTATCGCAATTTTCGACGGTTATCTGTCAAAATTTTTGATGGTTTTAACCGTCACAAATTTATTAATTAAGACGATCATGATGTCAGCAATCTATTGGAATTTTTGATGGTTAACTATCAGAGTTTTCGAAGGTTGTAACCTTCGCAAATATAAGTTTTTCGAAAAAAAATGGCTCAAGATGGTTCAAACCCAAGCCACAGAGTCACCTAAGCGGGCACCAAACCGCCTGAGCCACATAACATCTTTGGTACAAGCTGAGTACACCTTGCATAGAAAGCTTGTATAGCCTTGTATAAATTAAGGTGAATTCGCTCCTGGGGGGATCGAACACAGGACTTGAGAGCGCTTGGGCGGGTGATGAGAACCGTGATCTCAAAATACAAATAAAAATAATTAATCATCACCCCAACACAGGTTGGTAAGAGATTGATTGGTTGTTTGATAAAATTGCCAAGAAAAGAATTATTTTATTGATTGATAATCATGAAAAAAACGTCCAATACATAGATATAGAGAAAAAATGACCGAAAATCTTTCCTAAAGGACCAAATCAATCCAAATTTAGAAGATATCCTAAAATAAAAGAAAATAACAGAAAAATAAAGGAAAAATTAGTAAATCTTGAGATTCTTGCCAATCTTGTATAATCTTGCGGATCTTGCTTAATCTTGCAAAAATTGGGACCATATCTTTGATAAAAGTGGGACAATCTTGTAAGAATCAAAACTGGGACAATTTCTCTTGCAACGCTTTTCTCGCAAGGTCCATTAGGACCGACCCATTGACGCTCTCCTGGCCCGCCCACATCTTGGCCCGTATCGCCCAATTGCACGTATTCTTGGGCCCAAAACCCTTGTTCGCATCATTTCCATCCCCTTCAAGATCGTCCTTGTTCTCAAGGACAAAATTTGGATAACGACCATTCATCACATCAAGATTTTCTCACGTGGCTCCTTCTTCGACTCGCGATTTCAGCGTGACTCTACTATTTCCCCATTCAAAATCTATCGTGCCCTTACCGTAATCTGAGATAATCCGCCCCAATTCTTACAACCATTGAATTCCTAGTATGATGTCCGGTCCTACGAGTGGAAGATCATATAAATCAGCTCTAATTGTTAGCCATTGTACTCAAATTGGCACACCTTTGTACGCCATATGGCACTGTAACCCTTCTCCGCTAGCAACCTTCACTTTGCACGGTCCTACAACCATGGTTTTAAGATTGAGTTTAGTTGTTAAATCCCGGTTGATGAAATTGTGTGATGACCCGCTGTCTATAAGAACTATAACCTGATGATTATGAATCCACAGCCAAAATCATCGTCCTTGGCCACACTCCCCCATTATCGCGTGTACCGAGAATTCAACATTATCGATCTCGTGTTCTCCACTTTCATGATCTGACTCCACGGGGTTCGATGAAGAATGCTTGTGTCGATTTACACCTATGCCCGATTATAAAATTTTCATCGCAATTGCAACCCTTTCTCACACCTTCTTTGCATCTCGTCCCAAGATAAACGTTTAACCCCTGGGTTTGTAGTCCGAGGATTCATGCTGCCCAAATTGTTATTTTCTGCACCCTTGCCATCGTATGGCGGTGTGTCCGTTAGGTGTGACTCGCCCCGAGTCCCCTTCTTTGTGGCTGCGAGGTGATCATCACATAAGCGCACAATTTATGTCGCCTCCAAGTAAGTCTTCGGTCGATACAACCTTACATCTGGTGCTAATTACGATTTTAATCCACCAATGAACGCCCCAACCAATGCCTTCTCTGGCCAATTGTGAACCCAATTTGCCAATTTCTCGAATTCCTTTATACTCCCTTAGCGTACCGTTCTGTTTGATGTGTGTAATAGCCTCATCGTAATCTGTATAGTCTGATGGCCCAAAGCGGGTCATCAACTCTTTTTCAAAATCCTTCCAGCGTACCATCCTTCATTTCTTCCTGTAAATTCGACTAATCCACTGCCACCAAATATTAGCTTCTCCTTCCATATAATAATGAAGTAACGTACCTTATTATCGTGTTTGATGTCATGTAGATCGAAGTACTGTTTCACTCGACTAAGCCATGAAATCGGATCAGTCCCATTGAACGTTGGACATGTAAGCTTCGGTCGGTTCGAATGTCGATTGTCCCTCGGCCTCGTATCGCCTTGTCCTTCGTGTCAGTTGGATTGATGTTTTCCGATTCGATTTTGAGTCACGTCGATTTCCTCAGATGATGAACAGGCTTTTCCACATTTTACAAGCTTGTGGATGCTACGCTTGAAATCTACGTTTTAGTGTTCCATCCTTGTAATCATATCGATCACCGTATCGATTTTGACATCCATATTGGAAACACGAGTCTCCAATAGTTCAATCCGCTCCTTATGAGTTCCTGCCATTCTTCGTATTCCACTCCCAATTCTCGAATACTCTCAATGAAAGCACCAATTTGATGAAAACCGCGATCTCAAAACACAAATAAAGAAAATTAATTCTTTTCTCCGTGTAGACTGGCAAGAGATCGATTATTTGTTTGATAAAATTACCAAGAAAAGAGTTATTTTATTGATTGATGATCATGAAAAAAACGTCTAGTACATAGATATAGAGAAAAAAGGACCAAAAATCTATCCTAAAAGACCAAATCAAACCAAATCTAGAAGATACCCTAAAATAAATGAAAATAACCAAAAAATAAAGGAAAAAACAGTAAATATTGAGATTCTTGCCAATCTTGTGTAATCTTGCGGATGTTGCTCAATCTTGCAAAAATTGGGACCATATCTTTGATAAAAGTGGGACAATCTTGCAAGAATCAAAACTGGGACAATTTCTCTTGCAGGGATTTTCTCACAAGGTCCATTGGGATCGACCCGTTGATGCCTCTCCTTGGCCCAGCCACATCTTGACCCGTCTCACCCAATTCCACGTAATCTTGGGCCCAAAACCCTCGTTCGCATCATCGGGCCGTTCGGGCACTTGCTTTCATTTGTTTATATTACGACATTAATTGTATTTGAACTCAAAATACAATTTGTTTTTTATAAAAAAAAAATTAATTAGTTTATTCCATTTAAATAATTTAATTATTTAATAACCTTTTAAAATTATACTTATAATTTTTTTTACTTTATAAATTTCAATAAATTATGTCATATTCTTTTAAAATTGTATTTATAATGGATGTTTACCAAAAAATATCTAAACAAAAAATTATTTTAATTAGTTTATTCCACTTATGCAATATAATTATTTAATAACCTTTAAAATTATAATTATATTTTTTTTACTTTATAAATTATATGTATATTATGTTATTTTTTAAAATAGTATTTTTAATGGATGTTTACCAAAATACACATTTTTTAATAAAAAATATTAACTTATTCATAAATAATTTAATTAATTTATTACCATTTAAAATTGTAATTAAATTATATTATATTTTAAAAAAATATGTTAAACATTTAAGTAAGAGAATATTTTAATATGCAAGCATTTAAATGATTGTCAATGTTAATATTACAAATGAAGACAATATAATTATTGTTCGTCCTCCTCATCTTCGTCCTCCTCCTCCATATCATCGTCGTCCTCATTTTTGTCATTGTTATCTTCCTCCTCGTTAATGCCTTCTTCGCCGCTGTCAATTTCTATGAAATCTGAATTTGCAGTTGTTAAATCGATAAAAAGATTGAAATCTTCTGTATGCACCTTAATTTGAGACTCAACTTCTTCCATTTGGAATGGAATTTTATAATCGTCGTCCCTTTTTTTTTAAGAACTTCCACCAAGGATCTTGCCTTTGCTTTGCAAACAACCATCCAGTTATTATTTGACCTCGATACCGGGAACGTGCAATAATATACTTGGGATACCTGAACAATAAACACAAATGGATCATACCCGGGATTTTTTTATGAGCTGATCCAATTTGTAGTCATGGTGAATTGTTCCTGAATCAGATTGATCAAACCAATCAAACTTGAAAAACACTAGATTCTTCTCAGGAAACCCCGAATATCCTACTTCAACGACTTCTTGCAGCTCTATAAAGTAATCACGAGTATCTCCATTGAAGCTTCCACTCTTAATGTAAACATCGTTGGTTGTAGTCGTTTTGGTTTATGCATACTCAACTGTAAGAAATTTGTAACCATTTACATAATACCCAGAGTATGTGTTGACCCGACATAGTGGTCCTCTACTGAGATCACATATAAATTGGTTCTCAATGTTTTGAGACTGGCCCTGTAATTAAAGTTATATATATAATTGTAAATGTATAATAAATTAATTTATTATATATATAATAATAAATTAAATACTACTCACAATTTTTCTGAAAAGTAATACATTTGTTTGAAAAGTTCAGTGCAAGTGTAAGATATAAACAACACACAAAGTTTATAGTGGTTCTAGGAACTTCTCCTACGTCCACTCTTCCCTATCCGCAGGGGGGTCACTAACAAACACCTTAGTTTTCTGTGTTAGGCACATAATACAATCAGATTTTTACAGAGTTTATAATCCGCAGGGGGATCACTAACAAACATAGAGTTTTGCTTGAGTGTTCTTGTGGAAATGGCTTGATAGCTCGAATGTTTGATACTAATATGTGTTGACCCGACATAATACCCAGAGTATGTGTTGACCCGACATAGTGGTCCTCTACTGAGATCCCATATAAATTGGTTCTCAATGTTTTGAGACTGGCCCTATAATTAAAGTTATAAATATAATTGTAAATGTATAATAAATTAATTTATTATATATATAATAATACATTAAATACTACTCACAATTTTTCTAAAAAGTAATGCATTTGTTTGAAAAGTTCAGCGCAAGTGTAAGATATAAACAACACACAACGTTTATAGTGGTTCGGAGAACTTCTCCTAAGTCCACTCTTCCCTATCCGTAGGGGAATCACTAACAAACACCTTAGTTTTCTGTGTTAGGCACATATACAATCAGATTTTTACAGAGTTTACAATCCGCAGGGGGATCACTAACAAACACAGAGTTTTGCTTGAGTGTTCTTGTGGAAATGGCTTGATAGCTCGAATGTTTGATAATTTCTGTAATGAACTCTGAAGGGGTTCATTCTTATTTATAGAGATGAGATCAAAGAGCCGTTGGAGAGCAATTTGAATCTCAGTCTGTTTTTGGTAGGAGGATAGATATGAAGTGATGTTTGTAGGGGCGGTCATGCCTAGAGCGTGCAACTTTGTCCTTTCTAGTCGTTTGATCCTAATATTTCATATCTTGCTTTTTCAATCAAAGTACATACGTGTAGATCTCTGGTTTGACAAGTACACTAAAATGACACTTATCATAATCTTTTCTCCACATTCTTCTGGTCTGATCTTTGTATGACTTGATATACATTCTTCATGTGTTTCTAACTTAAGCTTGACTCCAAAAAAGGTCAACTGTCCTCGTACCAGTTGAGCATCAGATCAGTTTCTCAGCTGGTCTGATCTGGAGTCTTATATATGATTGACTTAGCAACAATCTTAATACTCTGTTGATATCCTCTCAAGATAGGTTTTCTGTTCTTCAGTAGTCTTCTGATCTTCAGATCTTCTTGTCTCTACTGATCTAAAGTAATATATTGAGTTCCCCCTCAATATAAGACCTAACTCTAAAACATCAGCTGTCTAACATGGTCAGCTGGTTTACTATCAAATTCATCAGTCGACTTATTAATTGAATTATTATATATTACTATTATACATATATTTCATTTAATATCACAATAAAATGAGGGCAAATACTTTGATTTTGTGTTTTCTGTGGATTTTAGGCTGTTTTTTTAGTCCTTTTTAGCTAGAGACAAATTGGCAAATTGGATGCAAGTTGTATGTAGACTGAAACCACAAAAACGTGCAAACAGTGGGAAATCGACCTAGAAATCGAGCACAAATATCGCCCCATCCATTATCATTCATTTCCATCTTCAATACTAATGTCCAAAGAATTGGCTATGTGAGCAAATATCAAGGAGGCCATGAATGAGGGTCTTTATTCCTGCAAGATTTTATGCCTCTTGGAGCACTATATAAACCTCACAACCTTGGAAGAAGAAAATATTAAGAAAGCAAGAAACAATAAGAGAGAATTGAGAGATGCAAGAACAATAAGTTTGTTTGTTTTTATTTATTTTTTTAGCCATGTTTAGTGGTTAATTTTATATTCTAGCTCGAGGAGAAGTTGAACCCTGAATGATTTTGATGTTTGATTAATTAGTATAGTTTTTCTTGCTCAAATCATTTTTCTGTTATTTATCCTTATGATATACATGTTTAATTTATTGAATTATTAGGTTTGATCATCCAAATATTTATTTTGATTAATTCTAGCTAGATTACCAGTATAAATTCGTGTAATCGGAGTAGCAAATAGGGTAACCTTGGGATAACAAAGTCTAGATTGTATGAATAGAGCGTCTCGTATTCATAGTCTAGTTTGTCCTATTATTTTGAATCGTTAATGCATTTTAATTGTTGAATCTCGAATACATGTTCTTAAGTTATTCTTGGAATAGGTTAATAAGAAATCGTATTTCTTTATTAATTAAACTTAAGAAATAATTCGAATTAGTTTGGTTGTACCACTAGTTTAGGGGCAAGATTCGAGTAAAGTTAAGAATTTTGTATATTGTTTAATTCAATTAATCATCTCATTCAGGGGGAAGCCATCCAAGAGCTAGAAATTCAATTTCATTACATTTTTCTTTTCATTAGTTAATTATAAATCAATCATCCAACCCCCCCTTTTATTAATAGTTCCTTGAAAGGAGTCATGTGATATGTGCAACCAGAATCAATGAGCCATTCATGCTTGTTCATGCCAAAAGAATGCACATAATTCACACTAGGTTCAGTAACCATCATAACATCACCAACATCTTCATAAACAACCATATTAGCATGCTCATTATTAGTGTTGGTATTGGTATTCTGCTTATTCTGTTGTTTTTTAGGACAATCCTTAATCATATGACTAGGATCCTGACAAAGAAAGCACTTTCTCTTGCTAGTTTTAGCTTTAGACTTAGTATCATTGTCATCCTTTTTATCACCAGATTCATTTTTAGGCTTCTTGTTCTGTTTTCCAGTTTTACTCTTACCTTTCACATACATGACCTCACCTTTCACATTACCATTTTGTTTCAAGTCTTGCTCTTTGTTGTTCAAACCATTCACAACAATTTTAAGGGTGACATTATCCCTACCATACTTTATAGCAAATTTAACATCATTGTATGAATCAGGAATATCATTCAAGAGCACAACAGCAGTGTAATCATCTATGTGTTTATCACCAGTTTGTTTTATATCCTGAATAAGTTTGGTGAAAATATCAAGATTCTCTTCAATATCTTTGCTCATATCAAGTTTGAATCTAAAAAACTTTTCCAATAAGAACAATTTGCTAGGAAGAGAAGTTTCAGTGTATAATTCAATCAATTTGTTCCACAAATCACGAGCACTTTCAATTGTACCAACTTTTCTTATCACACAATCAGACAAATTCAGGATAATGGCACTTAAAGCAAGTTCATTCATTTCAGCTTTCTTATCTTGGCCAAAGTAGATGCATATGAATGATCAATAGCTTTGAAAACCCTTTGTTGGATCAAAACACATTTAATTTTCTTTTGCCAAATACTGAAATCTGATTTTCCATTGAACGGAATCAGATTAACAGTAGTGGTGGAAGTCATGACAAATAGGTAATAAAACCAGACCCAAACAACAACTTATCACAGTAGAAAATAATTAAACCCAGCAAGAACAAAACCAGAATATTTCAAGCAGTTTCAGCAGGTTTCAGAATATCAGCAAACAAGTAATCCTAAGACTACAGCAAGCAAATCCCAACCTATTCCGCTACAAGAGGTCTAAAAAAGTAAAAATAAATAAAGGAGAGGTTCAAGCCAATTTACCAGAGCATAAAACAAATGGACTCACTTGGACATTAGTTTATTAGTGGAAACAATTAAAGTGCTGCAAGGGTATTAAAAAATAAAGAAATAACTAAAGAGGGAAAAACTTACCTCCAAACTCACCTTTCTGGAAGCAGAGCACGTATGTCACCAGTTTGTGATTACCAAAATCACTAACATATACCAATTTCAACCGAATAAAAAATTCGGCTCCAGAAATTGCCCTCTCCAACAGATCACGTGCAAGGGCATCGTCTCTGGTCAGTTCAGGCGGCGGCGCAACTCCAACAGGTCCAGATTCCGGCGGCGGCGATCGACTTCACACTATCAGCGCGACGGCGCGTCCAGATCGTGGCGGCTCTGATACCACTGTTGGGTCCCTGGATGGACTTAAATCTCCACATCGGTATGATATTGTCCGCTTTGGGCCAAGCTCGCATGGATTTATTTTTGAGCATCTCCCAAAAGGCCTCATAACAATTGAGATAGGGTCCATCCTAAAATACCCTATGATCCTCCCATATTATTTCGATATGGGATATTGTTTGAAATTAAGTCCTCAGATTATCCATATGAGTGATGATGAAATGGGAATGGACTTAAGAGGTGGAGAAATGTTGGGCCTTTGTTTAGCCCCACTCTTGTGGGAGTGGCTTCTTGGCCCAATTACCTCTGATGGCCCATATTGAGTTGCTTTGGCCCATATATCCATCTTTCACGTTTGCTCAACCCTAATCTGTACAGCCTCTCTCTCCCTCAATTTGTCAGTTAGAGCGTTGATTTACTTACCTTTTCCATCATCGGAAATTATGGCTGACTGGCCAGAAATCGCGGCTCTATTATTCTATTTAAAGGGCTCTCGTCCTTGTAGCAAGGCGTGGTTTTCATTACAGTCTTCTGAGGCTGTAAGAAGGGGATTAAAAGAGAGAGTGCTACGAAGAAGAGGGTTGAGCAATCGGAAGACCTTGAAGTCGTTCCTATTTCATCGTGTGACATCTCATCACTGGGATCTTGAGGCGTCTGAACCCGGGTTATCTCTTTCCTTTTGATTTTTTCTCTTTCGTATTATTTGATTTCCCACCGCCTTAATAGGCTTATATTTATAACAGTGGTATCATAGCCATGGTCCCAGGCGAAACGGTGTGGAGTAGTCCCCGATGTTGAACAAATAAGATGGGGAGCCTTGGTGAAATAAACGGGGGTCTCTATGGACTAGGCGGTGTGACCTAGATAGAGTGGGTCGTTTGAGGGGAGCTCGGTGGTCTTTGTTTGAGGGGATGATTGTTGGGGTTCAAACAATATCCCACATCGAAATAATATGAGAGGATCATGGGGTATATTAGGATGGACTCTATCTCAATTGGTATGAGGCCTTTTGGAAGATGCCCAAAAACAAATCCGTGCAGGCTTGGCCCAAAGCGGACAATATCATACCAATGCAGGGATTTGAGTCCATCCAGGATCCCAACAGAATAGAAGGACAAGTGATATATCAAATTGTGGATATCTTCAAACCTCTCAATTTGGTACCTCCAATTGCTCATTGCGTATGCTACAACTCCACTAATTTAAGTTTGAACGATTTGTGTACTATTCGTTCACTTTGATTTACGATTGTCTTCTTCCCAACCAAAATTCGGGCATTTTCATACAAATTAACGTGAATTAAACATACTAAAATCACTTAATCTTAAATTTGTAGAATTGTAATATACGCCATATAATTGGATGTACCAAATTAAGAAGCTTGACGAGATGGACAATTTAATATTTACTACTTGCCCTTCTATTTGTTCAAAAAGGGGAAATTTTCATTTTACCTCCTGTAAGTTTGGCTCATTTCGAAATAAATCGTTTATGTTTTTTGTTTTATCATTTTTGGTCCTACGGTGAGCGATTTTCGTCCTTTTTTTGATCAATTTTGGTCTTTTTTCTTCGATTTGTTTTTAATAATTGGTGATTCCGGCCAATTGTCTAATTTTGGTCCTTTATGTTTTTATTAACAAATCTATAAATTCTGTAAATTATATTAACCAATCTATAAACTAAAAATCCTGTAAATTAAAAATACAAAAAATAAAATATGAAAATAAAAATTTAACTAAATAAGATATTAAAATTATTAGAATATAAAAAATTATTATTGAGTTAACAAATTCTAAAAACACTATAAAGTTTTAATAAATCCAGAAAAAGTTATAAATTCAAAAAATCAATATAATAGAAGATGAAAATTATTAAATATATTCTAAAGTATGGAAAAGTTTAAAATTATTTAATGAATTCTAAAATATAATAATAAATCCTAAAATCTAGAAAAAATATATATATTAAAAAATCCTAAAAAATAATAAATCATACTACAAAATTTCTAGAAATTTATTTTAAGAAATCCTAAGATAATATGCCCCAAATCTGAAAATTAACTAAATGTCTGAAAATTCTAAAATCTGAAAAATACGCTCTAATTCCTGAAAGCTGAAAATACTAAAATCTGAAAAATATGCCCCAATTCCTAAAAAACTTAAAATACACCAACCAAAAGAGGCCAAATCGACTATGTAAAAGCTTTTGAAAAAAAAATGATTCCTCTTCACCACTATTACTGAAGAGGGGGAGACGAAGAGAAGGTGGAGGTGGTAGACAAAGCGTAATTTTATTTATTTTAAATTTATTTAGATTTCATATAATTCTCTAATATTACAAATTTTTTATTTTTTTGGAAAATGTTAATATTTTGTATAATTTTTTTATAATTATTCAATTTATATATATGAATAATTTATTTTTTTATGAAATTTCAAATTTTCTTGAATTTAAATTTATAAATTTTTAAACTTGTTCAGATTCTTTAGTAAAATTTTAATTTTTTTTAATTTTAGAATCATAACTATAACATTATATTTAATATTTTTAGAAAATCTTATCAAACTAACAAATTTTGGTTAATATTCTTATTTTATTTATCATTTTCAAAAAATTTCAGATTTTATTTTTCTTTTGAGAAACTAAATATTTTAAGTAAATATTTTTGGAATTTTAAATAAAAAAATATATTTTTTTGGCATTTTTTCAGGTAGAGCATCTGTTATTTTAAACTTGGGGGACTTTCAGATTTTCTGAAATTGGGTGTATTTTCAGGGTTTGATTCCCCTGTTCCACTTTTCGTATTTCATTAGTGTTTAATTCCTTTTGAATCTTTAACACACGGATCCAGGGTATGGTAGTCCGTTGGATAATTTTTATTATTCCACATGTCATTCATCCATATTATAAAATACAAAGTGGAACACCAATTATGGAATAGGTAATCTCATTCCGTATTTTCAGACTTTAGAATTTATAAACATCAAACTAATTTTTAGATTTTGGGCTTTTTTTTTTAGGATTTCTTAATATAATTCTCTAGAAAATTTACATTTTTTTGTATAATTTATTATATTTTGGATTATATATATATATATATATATATATATTTGATTATAGAATTTAGTAATATATTTGTTTAGGGTTTATTTAATAATTTTTAGAATTTATTTAATAATTTACATATTATATTTTATTGATTTTTTAATTTATATAATTTTTTTTAGAATTTATTAATATAATCATAATTTTCAGTTTTAAGACTTTTCATATCTTATTTGGATAAAGTTTTATTTTTCAGATTTTCTGAATTTTGTGTACTTTTACAAAAAATTTAATTTATAGATTTGTTAATACAAATAAACATAAAGGACCAAAATTAGACAAAAGAAGGATCAAAATTAGACAATGGTCGAAATCCTCAAATATTAATATTTTTCGACGAAAAAGGACCAAAATTGATCAAAAAATGATGAAAATCGTACACCCTAGGACCAAAAATGATAAAGCAGAAACATAAATGCTTTATTTTGAAATGAGTCAGACTTACAGGACGTAAAATGAAAATTTCTCTACAAAAATGATTGCAACAACGACAAAAGGTTGTGAATGGACACGACTCGATCACGTGACATGTTATTACACGATTTTTAATTTTTAATTTTTCGAGAATAATTTGTAATAGGGGAATATATAAAATGCTACCCAATAACTTGACAGGCTAGTTTTGCAATTACCACATAACCTGATGAGCATGTTTTGCAATTCTTACTATGGAATGAGGTAAATAAAAACTCTTATAATGTCAAGATAAATTATGAGATAAATTTGAATAAATGCATATTACTCACTTACCAATTTAATTACATATGAAATCTAATTTGTATTATTATTTCGGACTAATTAATAAATATTAATCCATGTACCACACTTAGAATGGTCTCACATGAAATGACTAAAGCATCAATTAAAATATTTCTTTCTAGTTTTTTAAAAGTCAATCAAAAATTAAAATGAGACTTGATACTTTTTTTTTTCGAACCCAGATTTGATACTTTGCAAATAATAATGTTTCATATAAATTTGTGTAAAAATAATATAATGTGTATACATATATATCTATAATTCTAGTTTTATCATGTCCACTTGAGTGTCAAAATGTCGTGTAATATTAATGTCATAGTCGTGATATAATAGAATAAATAAAAATGAGAATTTGAGCCTATCAAAAGGGACGAGTGAGGTCCATACAATCAGAGCATAGTAGAGATTTGACGGTGTGGTGTCAGCAATTTGTAGCCGTTCATATACACGTATAAGTTCCAGGGATGGCAACATATTCTTGTTTTATACTGCATTTCTTTTTTTGGGTAAGAGACTAAAAATTCCCCCGGTCATCCGTGCCTTTGGTCTCTCAGTCGGGCGAATTATAAATTGAAAAATGTGATCAAGAAGCAGATACTTTTAGGAGGAGTAATACTCCTGTGAATCAGGTTTGTATATGAACTCTATCATTGTTATGTGTAAAAGTTATTACTATTATATACAAAAATTTTCACTGTTTAAAAATATAAAATATTTTTAATTTAGTCGACAGTGATAATTTTTGTGTATAATAGTAATCACTACTACACATTTGAGCTTGCACAGCTGCACTTGGACAGCACTTTTTTCAAACAGCTCTCCAAGCTAACACTTAGAAAAAAATAGACAACGGTTTTAATTAAAAAAAAAAATAGACAGCGGTTCAAAACCGCTGTCCAAGTTTAACACTTAGAAAGCGATTAAGAACCGTTGTGCAAGTGTTTAGACAACGGTTTTGAACCGCTGTCCAAGGGCATAGTTTGGACAGCGGTTCCAAACCGCTGTCCAAGTGTTCGGATAATTAAATAACGACCCAAATCGCGAACCAGACTTATATTTTTCCCCAAATTAAATCGCGAACCTGCAGTAGGGCCTCCTCCTTCCTCTACCCTAAATCGAACTCCGTCGCGCATCCTCCCCTTCCGCCGCCGCCGTCGTCTTCACATTAGCACTTATTTCCCCAAATCGCGAACCAGAAGCCCTAGCCTCCTCCTCCCTCTCCCCCAAATCGAACCATCCGCCGCGCGTACTCCCCTACCGCCGCCGCCGCCTTGCCGCCAACCTCCCCTACCGCCGCCGCCGTCGCCGCCTTTCCCCTTCCATAGGTAATTATTCTTTTATATATATATATATATATGTTAGAATATATATATATATATATATTGAATCAATGTGTATACGTATATATATGTTAGTATATATATATGTTAGGATTAATTGTTTATATAATTTGTTAGGATTAATTGTTGTTAGTGTTAGAGATGAACAATTGATGCTTGGTTTATATATTGTTAATTGTTTATATATATTGCGTGGCTTTGTTTAATTGTTGTTAGTGGCTTTGTTTAATTGTATGTATGGTGTATGTATATCATGTGTATTGGTGTATATATATATGTATATTGGTGTATATATATCATGTTGTATGTATTGGTGTATGTATATTGGTGTATATATATTGGAGTTTGATGCACTCAAGGTATTTGATAATATGTTTGTGTGAGGATTTAAGCATAAATTAGTGTTAATTTATTAGGATTAATGTTGTTAGTGTTAGAGATGAACAACTTGTTAGAGATGAATATATATTGTGTAGCTTGGATTGATTTTTTATGCTAACTTAGATATGAACAATTGATGCACTTAAGGTGTTTGATAATATGCTTGTGTGAGGATTTAAGCATAAATTAGGATTAATACATTAGGATATATTTTGGTTATATTAATTTGATGATTTGGTGAATGGATAGTAGTGTGTTGCTTTAGATGATTAATGATGGTACATTAGGTTATATACATTGTTTTGAGATTCAACAAATCCTTAGATACATGCAATATACAAACCTTAGGTACTACCCATTCTATATGCAAGTTTTATACATTAGGATTGTAATACTTTTAGGTTTAATACATTAGGATACATTATCTTGAGAAACACTTCATATTGCCTTTTCTATAGGCATCTCTAGTTCTATATGGATCGAAAGTGGGTTCGAAAGCGGATCGATTATCGATGAGTATATAGTAATGGGGTAAAAGAATTTTGTAATCATCTTGATTAGACCTTTGACCGAGCCCCCTCGGTACATTCCATGTCCGTGTTGGAAATGTATGAATGGAAAAACCGTTAGTGGTCGAGAAAGTCTGTTTGACTACTTGATGATTCACGGTATTGATAAAACATATACCGTTTGGACATATCATGGTGAGAGAAGAGATGGATGTAGCTCAAGCAACCTAGAAACTGACTTTAGGTTTGAAGATACAGTGGATGCGGATATTTTAGATGATGTACCGACTGTTGATACATCGAGTGGGGATGACGATGATCTGCGAGATCACCTTTATATGTCAGAGAGGTTAAGGGATTCTGCTGGATTACCACTGTGGCCAGGGTGTAAGAAGGCAACAAAACTGTCATTTGTGTTGATATTGTTCAACCTAAAAGAAATTTCACCGGTTGTCCGATGAGTACTTCACAAGTATCTTTGAAACGAGTTAGTGGTCTATTGCTCGATGGAAATGTATTGCCTAAGAGAGCATATGATCTTAAACAAATGCTCAAGTCCATCGGGTTAACACATCGGAAAAATTCATGCTTGTCCCAGGGTGATTGTATCTTATTTCTAAGCAGTATGCAGACCTCGATGAATGTCCCAAGTGTGGGGAGAAGCGATGTAAGAAAAATAAATCTCCATGAAAGGTGTTGTGGTACTTTCCAATAATACCAAGATTGAGGAGAATGTATAGTAATATTTGTGGATGCTAGAAATTTAACTTGGCATCATGATGATAGGATCAAAGATGGAATGCTAAGACACCTGGCCGATTCAATTTGATGGAAGACATTCGATGTCGGGCATCCAATTTGGCAACGAGCCACGACACTTGTGTCTTGCACTCTCAATGACGCGGAATGAATCTATTCGGTATCCAAAGTACCAACCATAGTACATGGCAATTGATTACATTGGTTTATAACCTTTCCCGAGTTGTGCATGAAGCGCACTTACATGATGTTGTCTATGTTGATATCGGGACCCAAACAACCCGGTAACGACATAGATGTATATCTGGCTCCTTTGGTAGAGGACTTGAAGCTCATGTGGGATGAGGGTGTCGATGTGTATGATGCTTGTAGAAAGGAGAATTTCAAGTTGAAGGCCATGTTGTTTGGAACTATCAATGACTTTCTCGCTTACGGGAATCTATCTGGATATAGTGTGAAAGGGGCCGATGCATGTCCTTGTTGTACCAAGAAGACACATCACATTCACTTGAGTCGTTGTAGGAAGACTAGTTTTATATGGGACATAGGAGGTGGTTGGACCCAACCCATAAGTACTGAAACAATGGCCGATGCATTCGATGGCACAATGAGAGGCGGTGAAGCACCACGTTTATTGTCAGGTTCGGATGTATTGAATGAGATGAAGAATATCGACACACAGTACGGAAAGATCTTCGCAAAGAGTGTCCCCACTAGCGGTTGGAAGAAATAATCAATTTTCTTTCAATTGCCCTATTGGAAAGAGTTGTATGTTAGACACTTCATTGATCTATTGCACGTTGAGAAGAGTGTTTGTGCCAGCTTGCTCAACACTCTCCTAGCTGATAAGAAGTCCAAGGATGGTTACAATGCAAGAATGGATATGATTGATATGGGAATAAGAGCAGAATTAAAACATGTGCCTAGAGAAAGGGGTCAACCGTTCTTACCTCCTGCTGCACACACCTTGTCCAAGAATGAGAGAAAAGAGTTACTTCAGCTGCTAAAGGATGTGAAAGTACCAGAGGGTTATTCCTACAACATACATAGACTTGTATCAGATGATGGCGTGAGACTGATGAATCTAAAATCGCATGACTATCATGTCATCATGGAGACTTTCTTCCCCATTGCAATACGTTCTATCTTGCCTGAAAATGTGCGCATAACCATAACAAAGTTATGTTGGTTCTTCAAGGCAATGAGTAGCAAGGTCATAGATCCTAGAAAATTACTTGGTTTTTAGAGGCAGATTGTGGGGACTCTCTGTGAGCTTGAGATGTATTTCCCTCCATCATTTTTTGATATAATGGTTCACCTAACAGTTCATTTGGTACACGAGACAAGGATGTGTGGTCCCGTCGTATCGCGATGGATGTATGGTGTAGAGAGATATATGAAAGTGCTCAAAGGATATGTGATGAATAAGTCCGGTAGGAGGGATGCATTGCGTAACGCTATTTAGTAGAAGAAGAAATGAAAGTCTTGGTCCGAATTTATTCCGAATGTCGATGCAATTGGACTTCCGGTTACTCGGTACACCAATAGGATGGATGGTGAAGGCATTCTGGGTGGTCAACTTTGTAAGTGTTAAAGACGGATGCACTTGTGCGTGATTTCACAAACATGGTCGACGTGCTTCCTTTTATCGACCAAGACATGCGATCACTTCTTCGAGAGAAATCCCACCGAGATAGATCATGGATTGAAGTTGAGCAAAATCGCACATTTGTTATTTGGTTCAATGGTTATGTAGCAAATATGTTGTCACGGGAAAGCGTAATCGATGAATGAAAGAGTTAAGTGGTTATCCGTAATCGTGATAGACATGTGTATTCATACAAGTGTTATCTTAACAACGGATACACATTTTATACCGAGAGATCATGATGCCACAAGTACTATGCGAGAATAGTGGAGTGTCCATTATCGCAACCGCATGATGGATCAATCAAATACTACTTACTTTGGACAGATTGTCAACATTTGGGAACTCGACTATATTGTTCACCATCAACCAATCTTCGAGTGTAGTTGGGTGAGGATCCCTAACGGGGTCCAAGTTGAAAGTTTTGGGTTCGTAAGCGTTGATTTGAAGAATGTGGGATACAGAGATGACCCTTACATAATGGCCAGTCAAGCTCAACAGATTTTCTATGTCCCCGACCCAGTTAATAAGAAATGGTCCATTGTGGTTCTGTCAAACAAATTTAACAATAGTTTCCAGATTAGCGACCATGTCGATGAAGATGTTGACACAATTGATGATCCTTTTCAGAACTTCACTCATTTAGTACCATCTTTCGATGATCCTGCAAATCCACGCCCATACCAGAGAATAATTAGAGATGAGGATGAATATGGCAATCCGGATCTTGTTAACATTTATGGTCATGAACGAGAAAGGTCAACCAAAAAATGAAAAAGAAAAACAAGTGCTAAAAAGAAATGTACGACTTTATTGAATGTTGTTTCTTCTGCTATATTAAATGTTGTTTCTTTTGCTATATTAAATAAAGTGAACTGGATCAACAGGTTCCGAGGCAACGAGATAATGAACATTGTGAAAATTTTGTGTGTTGCTTTATTGAAGATATAATCCGTGCTTCTCTAACGAACATTCCTCTCAATGTAAGTCAATTTATCGATTTATTTAAATTATTATTGATTGAATAAAAATTCATACTATATTGATTGATTTGTTGTTTGCAGTTTGTCTATGAACGTGAGCTCAATTCTTACTTTAAGAAAAGACTGGAGAAATGGAAAAACGATTGGACGGGGTACCTTTACAATCGATTCTTATATTCATACGATATTGAGTGATCGTTGTTTGAAATTTTGGTAGCATGTAATTAAATTATATATTTGTGATGATATATATTTCATGTTTTTGGTGTATTGGACGTATGTTTATGATTGTATGTTTATTTATTTCATGATGTGTATGTTTATTAATTTATTTGATGTTTTGGTATATATATATATGTGGTATAAGTTTTGGTTTATGATTTTATTATAGGATTTTTGGTTTATGGTTTATGGTATTGGACGTATATATAAGTTTTGGTTTATAGTTTTGTTATAGGATTTTTAAAATATAAATTAATAATTAAAAAAAAAGATATTGGACAGCGGTTAATAACCGCTGTCTATCTAACATAATAAACGAAATTATAAAAAAAATATTAAGTTAGACAGCGGTTAATAACCGTTGTCCAAGCCCCCCTCTTGCAATGCGGTTGAAAACTGTTGTCCAAGTGCGATTTCTTGGACAACGATTTTTTATCAGCTGTCCAAGCTTGGACAACTGTTACTTGGAGAGCGGTTATAACCGCTCTTCAATGTCATTTTTCACAGCTGTCCAAACCCAAATGTGTATTAGTGAATAATTTTTATGCATAACAGTTTTTACGCGGAGAAGTGATGCTATAAAAATTGATGCCCTTGGGGGCGCTTTATACTGTATTTTGTATCAATACGATGATGTACACACGATACATTAAGATTAAATACAAACATGATTCAATAAAAAATATTATTATTACAAAAATACGAAATTAAACTTACATATATATATATTGATCTAGACAATATAACACAATAAGAAAAAATAATTAAAATTTTAAATAGAATTTACATATATAATAATGTTACACATTAATACATGTTACAGAATAAGTCACCATATAGAAAAATACGAAATTTCCAATGAAATATTATGTCATATATATAAATGAAATCTTTATTTGAGTTTAACTGACTGACACGAACATAACACAATATATAAATTTTTTGTACTATTGTGTCAAAAGGATAACGACACTCAAGGACATGATAAATCTAAACATTAATTTACAATTTCCGTATTATTTTCGTATATATGATGTTATACGTTCATATGTGTAATTATTACCCATGTATAACTTCTACATATATATCATTAGAGTGGGTCTCATGGTATAATGTATGTACTTTTTAGAACCATATAACTTGTTTATATTGAACAATACAATTTATTTCTCATATTAATAGTTGCTTTAAATAAGTTGCATATATATTTTAGTGTAACAAATTGCATGGTTCTAAAATACACTATAGAGTGCATATAATTTCGCACCCAACTCATGACTCATAACAATCCGTCTCAGAGGTACGTTTCTCTATATATACTCGTGTCTGAAGATTCTAAATTTAAGAGCATTTTTGCGCTTCTTTTTCCAAAAGTTTATATTTCTTGTGCTTCTTTCCGGATATTCAGGAAGAGAGGAAGATTAACTCAAATATGGATTCCTCCGAATTATCATGGCTCTCTGAACTGGTAAATCTCTTATACCATGATTATATATATATATATATATATATATATATATATATATATATTTTTGCTCATCGATCGATAAACCTGGCAGTTTTTTCATTCATTATCGTCTCCCTCCGTCCTATTTTAGATTTTTCTTTCACTGTCTGAATAGTATTTTAACTTTTAACAAGCAAGTTGTTTATTAGTATATGAAATAATAAAGTGATTTTTAAGAAAGTGTTTTAACTTTTAACAAACAAGTTGTTTATTAGTATATGAAATGATAAAGTGATTTTTAAGAAAGTGTGGGATACATGAGGAGTAGGACTATCATATCTAACCTTAATTTTTTTTTTATCATTTCAAATGCTAATTAAACAACTCGCTCGCTAAAACACGAATCAAACAGTGGATGGACAATCTAAAACATGATTGAGGGAGTATGATTTCTTCTCTCTCTCGTTCTGTACTTGCAAATGAGTATTCTTTCGGCTTGCTTATCCATGTGTTTGCATGTACAAATGTGTTCATTCTTGTGCCGCTAGTTTTGAGTTGAATAA
>JBBCBC010000028.1:11043633-11176251 GCA_037126765.1 Stenogyne calaminthoides
CTTGATAGGCTCTGGTGATCTATAGCGATCCTTGAAACTTCAAATGAACCCGAGAGCGAGATGGAAGAAGGCGAGGCGAGTGGAGGCGAGGGGAGCGGTTCATATGACCGTGCCGGGCTCGGCTCATACCCTGATCTGTGAGGCCTGGCAGTTAAGGACAAGCTGTGTTTATCATCAATGGGACTCTTCCAGGATGGCAGTATTCTTTGATTTTAGAGGCGGGTGGAATGAGGAGGCGACCTTTCGAGCCGACTTCTCGGGGTTGAGGAAGAGGACAAAGCTAGGGATGAAAACTCCGATTTTGATGAAATTTGGTTGGGAGGAAGTTGGTGAGGAGGAGAAGCCCGGCGAGATTGGTGCCCCGGCGGCGGAAACAAATCTCGAAGATGGAGATGGGGACCAGAGATGTTGAGAAGCGATCTCAGTTGTGCCGAGATCACACGATCAACTGGATCTAGTCAACATTATCGTTGTTAATAGTACTCGTGATCGAGGCGCACTGAGACCTGAGTTCGAACGGCCGATTTCAAGATGATCGAATAAACACAGAGGTACAGAAGATTCTGAGATTGATCTCTCGCTCCGATAGAGAAACTTGAGAAGGTTGAGCCAATATGATCAAGATTGCTCGAGATGGAAAAACGGGCCAATCAAGCTCAAAAGATGGGCGGTCTAGTCACTCTTCGTAACCGGTGCAAATTCAAAAACACTCTAACCACCCGGATGACCTCCATGGAAGGAAAGCTAAATGAGAAGCCGGAGGAGTCAAGGCCGAGTTAAGTGATGAATCAAGGTAAAATTTAGAAAGTTCTGATTTCTAGGAGGTGAAACGAGAAAAAAGAATGAGGTGCTAATCAAGTCTGCTTTGTTGAGGAAATGAGCTCAATGCTTATGATCAAGATGACAGAGATGTTCAAAGAAGCACTCTCCGCCGGCTTTGCCCACTTATCCCAAGAATTTCTTCGTGGCCAAGAACCATCTAAGGAGGCTGGAAGATTTAACAAGATCGAGATAAAGGAGAGAAGTTTCGTGGGTAAGCAAAGAGCAATATCACATGGACACAACACTCCGTGCTTCTTCCAAATTACGGTGCAAGAAGGGGAAAAGGAAGTCAAGATCTCGGAAAGTTCATGGCACGACTTTGGAGAAGAAGGCTTTCGAAAGATTGAAATGTATAATCTAAAGAAAAGCCTTTAAAGAAGCTCTGAGCTACCGAGAAGTTGAAGTTCGGCCAGTAGAAAAGCCTATCTACACTCGAAGTTTCGAGCAAGCTATGCTTGATGTTGCAAGAGAGAAACCGAAAGTGCTAGAGCAAAGGTTGGAACAAGCCAGTCAAGGTCGAATCGCTTATGAAGAGGAAAGCCTTGGGCGTTGTTCAAACCGAAAGCAAACGCGCAAAGGCTTCTAAGTCAATCCAAAGAAAACTCGATTCGATGATGAAGAAACAGAACAACCAAAGGAATCGAGTCTCAACCTCGAAGAAAGTCTTCAACATGAGAAATGCTCAAGACACTCCAAGAAGAACAAGCTAAGAAAGTTCGCCGCTTCGGGTCTCGCGAACGTCTCCGGATCGAAAAGAAGATGACGAAGAGTGAAGCGAAGGAGTGATTTCGTGAAGTTTGCGAAAGCAAGAGGAAAGGAACATCAAAAGCACTAAAAAGTGGCCCCACGTTGATAAATGGATGCCTATCAAACTCAACGATATGTGGGAAGAAGTCAAGAGGACCTTTCCGTTCAATTATGATGTTCTCGTGGAACGGAGAGGAAAGCTCGATCGTAATGAAGCTTTCATTGAATACCTTCTTATCTTCTATCCAAAGTATCTACAGAAATTTGGATTAACTTTAGGGATGAAGGAGAGGTACGATAGTAGCCCCCGGTCCATATTCCTATCCACCTCCAAAACTTGATAATGGCTTGGTGAATGAGAAGGCCATTACTCAAGAGATCGCTCAAAGATCTTTGGTCATTGGGTTTAACAGAAACAGTCCAGGACATCATCAAGGAAAGAAATGAGCCAAGAAGAGATTTTTTGGAATGTTTGACACGAGGTGCCCGCTAATGAAGTTGAGAATGAAGCAAATCAAGAGCAGAAGATCAAGAGCCAAAATCAAGATCAAGATCAAGACTCGTAAGATTTTGTAATCTTTATATTTTGTCTTTTTGATTTTGTTGATAAACTCATTGTAATATGTAAAAGGATACCAATCATCAATGAAGATTTATCATTATGCTCAAAAGATAATATCTCATTATCTTATTTACATGTATTTTATTTTGATATGCCTGAATGAATGTCTCGAACTAATTGTATGATTGATAAGTGGAGAAATTGTTTAGTATATTTGGTAATGAACTAGTTAAAGAGATTCATTATCAAGAAATTTGTGAATGATTAAACTGTTGAGAAACTCGAAATTGTTGAGAGATTCTCTCGATTTAAGAAATTGTTGAGACAACTAATCTTGAAATAGATAAAATCAAAACTCGAGTATAGGTTATTTGTTTGTAACAAAGATAGGTTTTGGCATCATCAAAAGGGGAAATTGTTGGAGATGAATTTTAATAAAGATTTATGATTTTGATTAGATCCCAAAACCCCCGAGTATGACATGTTCGAATGATCTTGATAGTTGAGTCGAGGATTCAGGTTTTAGAATATTAAAGGATGTTATCCGCAAAATGTATAGTCAAAGCAGATATAGTTCGGGATAATTATCAAGACTCAAGAGGATCGAGTAATCAAGACTCAAAGATATCGGTCAAGATAAACTACAAAGACTCGTAAGACTCAGAAGACCTCAAGACTCGTAAGACTCAAGACACAAAGATCAAGACCGAGAAACTAAAGATCAAGAATATGAAGGCACGAAGAATTGGGAAGAATCGATGATGTCTTGAATGCTCAAGATGAACTCAATGTTCCGAGGCAATCGAACATATCTATCCCAAGGATGCAATCATCGAGAAGATCGCGATTCCTTAGAAAGTTAGATATCCGCCAAGACATTCAAATGCAGATAAAAGGAACTAAGTCAAGTGTTGTTAAGGTTATATCAAACTCGAGTTTGTAACCAAAAAAAGAGCCGTTGAAGGTGTCTACCTTTAACCGGAGACAAAAGTCAAAAAAGAGAAAGACAACATCGCATCATACCATAATTAATCGGCAAAGGATGTGTCTCAAAAAGATGTCGATGTACAAAAGTTCCAGATCCGCAAAAGTGAAGACCGGCTACATGGAAGGCTATTGCCTAGAAAGTGTTGGGGGGAGTTTCAAACCCTAAATATAGCCGTTTCACACACCACAAGAGGGAACTCTGTTAAGTCGCTCTCCAACGGATAGTTTTCAAGAGTGACCTTGGTGTATGCCTATAAATCTTGGTGACCCTCTACATTGTAAGGTTACGGAAATTTATACGCAACTTAAGAGCTCAAGCCTATTCTTGTAAAAGTTAAAAGCACTCAAAAAACTTAGAATTTCCCAAGTGCTTCAATATTGAAGAGAGCTCACTATACTAAGCCCAGCTTGATAAGAATTATCCAAAGCTTAGTCGAGATATCCCAACCCTTTGCATTGTGCTTCATTGTAAAGGATATCTCATCCTAGTCGAACCCAACCTAGAAACCCCAAACCCTGTGGAAGGTAGTTGGAGGTGTTTGTTGGTGAGAAGTGTTGTAAAGAGTTAGTAAACTACACGGAGTAGTCGTAAAACTCTAGAGGAGAAGTTAGTAAGCCACTGTGGGTAGTCCCAAAGCTTGTGTGATGATTGAGTAAGTAAACCACTGAGGTAGCTCTAAAGCCTCGTGGCGGGTTGAGTAAGTAAACCACGTGGAGTAGTCGTAAAACTCGTGGTCGAAGTTGAGTAAGTAAACCACGAGGTAGCCAATAAAGCTCATAAGTTGATAGTGAATTTCTCCAAGAGTCTGGAGAGAGTGGACGTAGAGCTTGAGTCTCCGAACCACTATAATTGTTGTGTTCTTTATCGCTTTCCTTATATGTGCTTATCATTTGCATTGACTTGATTTTAAAGCATACTTTTTTCGATATTCGTTGGAATCAATCCTTGGTTGCATAAGTGAATCACGGCCTAATCCACTATTTCATAAAGTGGGAAGGTTTCGCAGTTTTAAAACGAGTATAAACTGCGGCCAAACCATTCAAGCATAACCGAAGTTCTTAGAACAGACAGATTACCAACCGAACGCATTTTCCCGAGGGTTCGTAAGTTAGTTATATCGATCCAAGCAACTTCAGATCTCTCGACACTCGGGACTTTGGGCTTGGGATTATCTCGAGGTTTCTCGAAAAGTTGACCGAAGATCACTGCATCAAGATGAATTTTGACTCAGAAAGCGACGCTTTTCTCGAACCTAATCTTCGTGATTATCCACCCAAGTTTACCTCAAGAAGAAAAAAAAGTTTTAAAAACACGGAACACGTATTCCCCCATACACGTAAGACTAAGTTTTGCACCGGGACCCAACGGGGTTTTAGGTTTATGTTTAGGATATAGGATTTAGGATATAAGGTTTAGGATTCATGGCTCATCCAAATTAAAATTGAATCCAATTGCACCTTATGCAATTGGTGCACACAAGTATCACTTCCTTTAGTAATATAAGTCACACTCCTCTAAAAAATAGAAACAACAACAAATTATGAAAAAAAGAAAAGCTTAAAAAAAATGAATGTTCCAAATATTGGCAATGTGAGAATAAAAGAATTGTTTAATAAGTGTAAATGTGGTGAATATTAACAAAAATGATAATGAAGATAATTAACAACCAAAAAAACATGGCAGCGTTTTAAAGCGCAGCAAGCAGTATTGGGTTTCATGTCTAGTAGAGGATCCTGATCCAAAACTTTTGTATCTTATATGGAAATTCCTCTTCAAAGTTCAGACATAAAACTTTTCTATCTTGTATCGATATTCTCACCGTCTCGTCGATCCCAACTTCTCTTTTTGAGTTCTTTTCGTCTTCAGTTGAGTGTATTTTATTAATTTGTTTATGAATTAATATGTTTTTATTTATTTATTTTGGGATTGAGTATATGAATTAATATGAAGTGTTTGCAGGAATTAATTTGCCGTGTGTAATATTTTGGGGGGCTAAATGGAGACTGAAGACAAAGGATACTGAAGGCACAAGTAATTATCAGACTTCAAGAATATCATCGAATGCTCAAGATATCCCGAATAATGTTCCGAGGCAATTGAAGCCGAGGAATATAAATTGAATCCAAATTGACGTGGACCAATGAGAGAGGAAGACAACCAAACTGAAAAAAGTCTGCAGAACCTACAAAGAATAGTATGGATTTGAATGTGATTCTCTCCAACGGTAACATTCAAATCCACACTATAAATACAAGTTCTTCCTAACATTATTATGTGTGGATGCGCGGAGAAGATAGCAACGATGCTACAGAGCTAAGAGAACATATACCCAAGCATTCCCACCCTAGAACACAAGTCTGTAGATATACAATTATATTCAAAGAGTGTTCTAGAACCCAATCTAAGCAACCCACGATGTATCCTAAGCTTAGAGAGATTTTCCCAACCTTAGCATTGAGGCTAAACAAATGTAAGGGAAAATCTCACCATAGTTGGAGACAACACCAAACCCAAACCCCATTCTCGTAAGAGATAACCAGTGGTGAAGTGAGGTAGTTGTTAGGCAATCCCGAGTGAGGGTGATAAGTCCCGTTGGAGTGAGAACTCGTTAAACATCTAGAGGCGAGCCCGAGAGGGTGATAAGTCCAGAGGCGAACCCGAGAGGTGATAAGTCCAGTTTGAGTTAGTAAACTACAGAGGTAGTCAGAAAGCTCAAAGTAGAAAGGTTAGTAAACTACAGAGGTAGTCAGAAAGCCTTAGGAAGTGTTTGAAGGAATTTCCCTAGGAACAGGGAGAGTGGATGTAGGAGCTTGAGTCTCCGAACCACTATACATTGTTGTGTTGTTTACTGCTTTACGTTCTTATATTGTCGTATGCAGTCGATTATAAGCAAGACACAACACATGAGCTTAAAAAAGGAAAAATCTGGAATCACCATTCCTTCACCCCTGTTTTTATATGAATTGCTTTTCATGTTTTGCTTCCGCACGCGCAAAATGAGTTTTTCCACCGGGGCCTAACAAGATATATGGAGCAGGTCAATGGCGATCAAGAGCTTACAGAAAGGGGGAGTTTGTGCAGACTATGAAGATGCAACCAAACACTTTGGCCAAATCCTCCACTTCACTTTATTTATGTTATTTCCTCTAATTATAATCTCTGTTTGTTATTATTGTTTTTATGTTGATGTTATTGGAAAAATAGTTGGATAGGTTTTAAATTATGTTATTTACCTTCTGTTTGGACCTAAGCACCTCGTTTTTGTGCTTAGTGAATTCTGAATTTGGTTAAGTGATGGTTCTTTCTTGGATGACTATTACTTTTTCTTTTCCTAACACAAACACTGGTTGTTGTTTTTAACATCAGTTGTGTAGTAGTAGAAAGGCCAAATTGGGTGAGTTTGTTGTTGTTGTGATCTATGTTGTGACATATGTTGGAACAACATCCGAATTTGTCATTTCTTCCAACACTAACTCCGAATTATTAGATATTCTTCTCTATGTTTCTTACATTGCAGGTTAACGACTTGATGGTACTCTAGTCAAGCAGTTGCAGTTTGTAAGAGTGGGAGTTGAGGAGAACATGTGTGGCTACAAAGATCATGGAGTGAAGTATGGGAATAATTTCTAGGTTGTCCAAACCGCCTAGTATATGAGAAATGCAGTTGGATTTCGTGGTCTATATACTACATGGAACATCAAAACTTGAGAGAGATATACAATTTATCTTCTCCAATCAAGATAACATTAGAGACACAACCTAGTGAGTGCTTAGTGCATCTAGGAGTGTGAGGGTCGTTGTTATCCGCTTTCAGGTTGGTCAAATGTATTCCAACATTCCAATCAACACTATATATTTTTTTATCTTTTATGTTAGGTCGAATAGGATCATTACCATATTTGTAGAAAGATTGTTTTTGGAAAGTGTGTTTTTTACACTATACCTTTAGTGGTCTTCAGAAAAGGTCTTTCTTTGTGTCACTACTTGTTATAGTTAAGTTTTTGAGACACGAGGCTCAGATAGGTTATTTGTTATATGTTGTCATGTATGTTGGCATAACATCTTTGACGATACTCGTAAAACACGATATACACTTTCAAAGTACTCCCTATGTCTTCTTATTATTCAATTGAATGCATAAACACGGGAATAAGATTAATTCCACAATATTCCACAACTGCAAAATTCCACAATATTCCACAATCTATATACTTTAAAAGTAAAATCCGCAAAAATTTCACAATCAAACGAAAAATAGGAGAACAAGATGAACTAGTAAACAATTCAAAATTCATCTATCAAAACAAAGTCCACCAAAATTAAGATCTCGCGACGTATCCCTTTTCTTTGTTCCTCATCTTCAATCAACCCTTCCTCTTCAATCACATCACAATCCTTCCAATTTTTCTTTCTCCCATCGATTTGTCGCCGTTTGGGGACACCTTCCTCGATCCGGCTTCAAAGAAGCCCAAAAATGGGTGGAGGAGCCAAGAACTTCACGGTAGGACCGCCTAACTCCAACCACTGCGACGCTGTCTCCACCAAAACCTCATTTGGTATAGATCCGAAACAAAAAAGTCGCCGCTCACAAATCCACCACCACTTCGATCTGAATGGATGACAAACGGTGGCGGTGCATTAGGCAACAATGGCGCAAATCGATGCTCCACCGAAGTCCAAGAATAGATCTGTCGATTCGAGGTCTGGCCACCGCAGACGGTGGATTATAGAGAAAAGCAAACATCTGGTGACGATGCGGTGGGGGAAAAAGACGATGGTGATGTTGTGGGGGAAATAATGGAGAAGAAAAATTGAAAATGAGTGAAGCATCGATTTTTTTATAGAGAGATCGATGGGAGTTTAGAGAGAGAGAGAGAGAGAGAGAGAGGGTGAGTGAGTGAGAGAGAGAGAGAGAGAAAGAATGGTTGATTTGAAAATGAGTTGGAGGAAGGGGTGGGTGGAAATTATGTGACGGTTAATTTTTTTATTGAAGAGAGATAAATGCTATAAATTAATTGAGGGCAATTGAGTCTTTTGAGTCTCCTTTTTGTAGTTGAATGTTAGTGTAAAAAGCAATTGTATTAAATTGTAAGGGGACTCACGATCTTATAGTGGAAAGTAATAAATCCTACTTTATATTTATAGGTAATATATAAATTTATGTGTGTATACTTTATATATATACATAATTTATTTAAAGGGGCAATTACTATTAGCTGTCATTTATAAAGCAACTTTACTCTAAGATCCACTACTTTTTAGTCCTTACTCTAAGGTGCTAAAATTAGACCAAAATATTTAAATTGCCCTTATGTATAAAATAATATGTACATTTTGAATTTTAAATTTTACTGAATTTTTTTATTTATTTGTTCTTTTATTTAATTTTTTTTTTCAAAAATAAAATATTAGTAAAAAAATTTCATATTTCAAAATTTAAAATTTACTTTTTTTTTAATTAACTGTAATTTTATTTAATTGAATATTTTAATATTACTCAAAAAAAATCTTCATACCCCAATTTTTTTTAATCATTTTGTCCTTTTATTTAAAAATTCTATGCACCCGTAAAAAAAAAAATTTGCACACTCATAAAAAAATCTGTCATTTTATTTAAAATTTTGCACACCCGTAAAAAAATCTGCACACTCATAAAAAGATTTGCTCACTCCATTTTTTTAAACGAGAGAACAACTGATTGATTGTTTCTTGTAGGAGTGTGAGGGTCAATATTATTCTATTTGTACTGGTCGAGGGAATACAATCTCTCCCATCAGTATTGATTTTATCTTATTAGATCAAGTTTTAAGTTGAATAAGATCACTAGTTACTTGATTGAATAGATTGATTTTGGTGTGTGGTTTTTCACTACACCTTTTAGGATCTTGTAAGAGGTTCTTGTGTATCTCACTACTTGTTATAGTGATGTTTTTAACCATGAGGTTTGTATAGTCTGGATTACAGACTATACAAAATTTTGAAATCCTTTGCACTGTATTTTTTATACTTCCACTGTCATATGTTGTTCTACATGTTGCATAATATTTTGGCGCCAGAGCCATAAACTTGATACACTAAGTTAAAGGTCCTGTGTTTTAAAGTGTGTTTTTGCAATGGATTATCCACTTACTCCTTCTTTAAAACCTCCAATTTTGGATGGATCAAACTATCCTTACTGGAAACCTAAAATGCGCATGTACATTAAGTCCATAGATGAGAGAGCATGGCATAGTGTGTTATCTGGTTGGAATCCACCAAAGACATTTGATGATAAAGATGGAGAATCGCAAGTCAAAAAGGAAATAGATTGGTCCAATGATGAATGCACATCGACCAATTTCAATTCTAAAGTCCTTAATGTGATATTTACTGCTACTGATGTTTCTATGTTTAAACTGATATCTAACTGTGTTTCTTCTAAGGATGCATGGGAAATATTGCAGGAACATTGTGAAGGATCAGAAAGCGTTCGAAGGACTAGACTCAGAATGCTGGGAACCAAGTTTGAAAACTTGAGGATGAAAGATGATGAAACCATTTCATCATACAATTAAAGGATAAGTGAGATTGCTAATGAGTCACACTCACTTGGTGATCCAATTTCCAACACTCGGTTAGTCAATAAAATACTTAGAACTGTTCCTAAATGATTTGATGTTAAAGTATGTGCAATAGAAGAGGCTAAGAACACTGATTTATTGAAGTAAAATGAGTTGATCAAGATTTTGAAAACTTATGAAATCAACTCAAATATGTTAGATGATGATAAACATAAGAAAGATAAAGACAAGAAAATACTTGCTTTTAGAAGTGAAACTTCTGAAAATGTTGGTAAACACCCTTATGTAACTGAAGTTGGTTCTGATGATGATGTTTCTGATTTTTGTGATGAAAATGTTTCTAAACAATTTGCTCTTATCACTAAGCAATTCAAATCTTTTCTAAAAGGAAAGTTCAGAAGACCAAATGGTAATTTTCAACCAAAAGATAAGTTTAATTAGAATACATCTCCCTCTGATAAAAAGCTTGTTCCAAGTCAGTCTTCCAGTTTCAATCAATCTAGATAATTTTCTAAGGATAACAAGTTCAAATATGATCCTGAGTACAGAAAAAAGGTTAAATGTGATGCATGTTCTGGATATGGTCACTATGTTAATGAATGTGTTAATACTATGCTTAGGAAAAAGATGAACTTTAATGCTATCTTAAGTGATGATTCTGATGCTGGTAAATGTGAACTAAGTGCTATGTCTGCTAGAATAGTCTATGATGATACATTTGATGATGATCTCGATGATTATTGGTCTGAAACAGATTCAGATGTTAACACAACATCTGAAACAACATTCAATAAATATGATTTTGAGATTAACTGTTTTGCTGGAACTATTCTGAATGCTAAAACTTCAAATTCTGTTGAATGTAACTCTGAATATCCGAAGTTCAAACCGATTTAGAAACTCAAAAAACAGTCTTTGAAGTTCCTTATCTTTAGAAAATTCAGATTTGAAAGATAATCTTTTGAAACTTGAAGTTCTATTAACTAGAAAAGATGTGAAAATTTCTTCTTTGAAAAATGAACTTAAGTGTACTACTCTAAGTTTCAAAAAAGTTTTCTCTAAGTTAACCTTTCTTTGAATTGAATGATGCTTTAATGATTGGAAGATCAAGCAATGTTGGTCTTGGTTTTGAGAAAACTAATGAAGATACTCCAATATCATGTAAACTTATTTCTTTTGTGAAGGAAGAGACTTGTTTGACAAAACCTATAAGTCTTAAACAAAAGAAATCTGCTAGGTTATTTGAAGAGTATGTCTATTTTTATTGTGCTGGAGTAGGTCACATTCGTCCATACTAAGTTAAGAAGAGATTTAAAAGCTGGAATTATTTTACCTAATAAAATTGAACACCCTATAAAATAGATTAACAACACTAAAAAGTGGATTCATAAGAACATGTTGTGTAATGTTGTTTATACATCTTTGAAAGCTTGTGTTCCTGGATCTTGGTACTTTGATAGTGGTTGTTCTAGACACATGACTGGTCAAGTTAATCATTTGTCTAATTATACATCTTGTGATGATGGTCATGTTACCTATGGTGGTGGTTCAAAAGGTAAAGTTGTTGGTAAAGGAACCTTGAATGTTCATGGTTTTCCAAAGTTGACAAATGTGTTACATGTAAAAGGTTTACTTGCTAATCTGATTAGTATTAGTCAGTTATGTGATGATGATTTACATGTGATATTTGACAAGAATTCATGCTATGTGTTTGATAAGAATGATGAATGCTTAATTACTGGCAATAGATCTGCTGATAATTGTTATTTGATTGATTCAAACCATACTTGTAAAAGTGTTAAAGTAGATGACATTATTTGATAAGTAGGAAATTGTGCATATTTTTAGTTGTTTAAGTGCAATTTTATTGTACTCGATTCTGTTAGAATTGCATGTTTTCTATTTATTTGTACTTTGATGATGAAATTCTACACTTGATCTATTTGTTGTATTTTTGGGTGATTTTAGGATCTTTTTGGAATACTTTTTGATAAAGTTTGAGACGAGACAAGTGCAGCGAAAAAGATCAACGCTAAGCCCATTCAGTGTCACGTGCAAAATTCATTCCCAACGGGTCCAGCCCATGAAATAGTCTTGAGACTTTGATTTGATAAAATTTGCTAATCCAGGCGCATGGTGATTAAGGCCTAATTAATGGGGGCCCATTAGCTATCATATGATGACCTAAGGGCAAAGACGTAAGTAGCAAGGAAGAGATCAACAACTTTATATATACTCATATGCCTTGATATTTGAGAGGGAGAGGCGGTAGATATTCGGAGACACGCCAACTTTGGACGGAAGCAGCATAGAGGACACGCCACTGTGAGGATTGAAGAGAGACGTGAGTTTGAGAGTCTTATTTAGTACTTTTGTTTATTTCAATTCCAGGGATTTCTGAACTCGTACTTAATGTCTGTTATTTGATTTGAGACGTTTATAATATTTATCTTGGGATTGTTTATTTCATCTAATTTAACTTTCAACATACTTGAGTGTTTAATTTGGTTTGGCCACCTAGGTTAGATTATTCTTGTATGTCTGCTAGTTCGTAAATTTATAATCCGTAATTGTTATGAATTTATGGCAATTGGTAGCAACTAGTATTTTGCTAGGGTGATTTAAATTGGGTTCTTTCGAATCGAGCTTATGATTTGGGAATTTGTTTGTCCTTTATCCTAGGGTTTAATGCTTTTGACTGGATTAAATTTAGATCGTATCTAGACTGTTCAGTTAAAAAAGAATCGTTGGAGAACTTGTTTCAATTGAGTATAATTAAGGGATAATAACTGGTAGCTAGAGCTTGTTGACTACTGAGGGGCATTAATCCTTGAGATAAATAGAGTAAACGTCAATGTCAATTAATAGCATTAAGTCGAGGGATGAATGAACTATGAATTGGAATACCTTTTTATTATTGAATTTCTTTATATAATTTATTGGTTTAAGTTTTAGTTATAGATTTCTTATCCAAACCCCCCTTTTCAAATAAGTTATGTGTTTGTCCCTATAAATTGCATAATTAACACATTAATTATTTTCACGTTCCCTGTGGATCGACCCTTACTTATCCTACTACACTCTAGTGGTTCGGTTAAGGTATTATATTTATTTTTGGGTGTCGGCGATAGCACACCATTATTCTATGGCATCAAAAACTTGGTCATGTTAATTACAGAAGTATTCAGAAATTGCATAGACTAGGTGTTGCTGTTAGTTTACCTGATCTTAACTTTGAAAAAGGAAAAATCTGTGGACCATGCCAGAAAGGTAAGCAAGTAAAGACAACACATCATATGTTGTCATCATGTACAACAAACAGGTGTTGTGAGTTGATTCATATGGATCTATTGGGTCCTATGGAAACAAAAAGTTTAGGTGGAAAGAGGTATTCTTATGTTCTTGTAGATGATTTTTCTAGATATACTTGGGTTATATTTCTGAAAGAAAAATCTGATACCTTTTCTGGGTTTAAAATTCTGTACAAAAGGTTTAAAATTGTTTTATGTTTAAAGATCAGTAGGATAAGGTCTGATCATGGAAGATAATTTGAAAATAATTTGTTTACTAATTTTTGTGAAAAAAAGGTATATTGCAAGAGTTTTCTTCACCAAAAACTCCTCAACAAAATGGGATTGCTGAAAGAAAGAATATAATTTTGCAAGAAATGGCAAGAGTTATGCTAACCTCAAAAAGTCTTTCTAAGAAATTATGGGCTGAAGCTTTTAAACACTGCTTGTCACATTGTAAATAGAGTGTATATTCATTCTGGTAGTAATTGCACTCCTTATGAGATTCTGAATAACAAGAAACCAAATTTGAAATACTTTCATGTATTTGGTTGTGTTTGTTACATTTTGAATGATAGAGATCAGTTGCACAAGTTTGATTCAAAGAGTGATAAAGGATTTTTCTTAGGATATTCTAAGAATAGCAAAGCATATATAATCTATAACTTGAGAACTGATACAATGCAAGAATCTGTTAATGTGGCATTTGATCAGATTTGTTAGAAGTATCCAAAGATACTGATGACACTGAAGATAGTAATGATGTTGATCAGAATGTTCCTTCAACATTTGATGCAACATTACCCAAAAGTTCAAATCTTGAAAAAATGGTCATGTGATTCAAAGATCCAAAAACAGTTGGTTCCCTCAATTAAGATAATGAAAAGTCATCTATCAGATCAGATCATCGGAGAAGCTACCACTGGTGTACAAACTAGAAGAATAATGGGTATTCATATCAATAACTTTGTAAGATCAGTTTGCATGTCATCCATATGCAATCAGGTAACTTTTGAGTGATTCTGCATTTGAGCCTAAGAATGTGAAAGAAGCTCTTAATGATGAAAATTGGATAAATGTTATGCATGAAGAGCTTAATCAGTTTGAAAGAAATGATGTTTGGACACTTGTACCTAGACCTAATTCTGATATTAATGTTATAGGAACAAAGTGGATTTTCAAGAATAAAACTGATGAATCTGGTAACATTGTGAGAAATAAAGCTAGATTGGTTGGTCAAAGGTTATACTCACTCAGATTGAAGGAATAGACTTTGATGAAACTTTTGCTCCCGTGGCTAGAATAGAATCTATTAGATTACTTTTGTTATTGCATGTTTCATTAACATTAACTTGCATCAAATGGATGTTAAAGTCGCTTTTTATAATGGAATTTTGACTGATGAAGCTTATGTTGAACAACCTCAAGGTTTTGAGAGTTTAGAATTTCCTGATCATGTTTACAAGTTAAAGAAAGCTTTGTATGGTCTTAAACAAGCACCTAGAGCTTGGTATGGTAGATTTCTTCGCTTTCTTACTTGAATTTGGATTTTTTAGAGGTGAAGCTGATAGAACCTTGTTCATTAAAAATTCTAAAAATGATATCATGGTTGCTCAAATATATGTTGATGATATTGTATTTGGTTCAACTAGTAATGATATGCTTGAAAGTTTTGTTAAAGAAATGACCTGTACTTTTGAGATGTCCATGGTTGGAGAATTGAATTTCTTTTTAGGTCTTCAAATCAAACAAATAAAAGATGGTATTTTATTTTGTCAAAACAAATATGCTAAGAATTTGGTAAAAATGTTTGGTCTGGAAAGTGCTAAAACTATGAAAACCCCTATGGGTTCAACTCAAAAGTTGAGTAAAGACTTGTTTGGAAAAGATGTTGATCCTACTTTGTATAGATCAATGATTAGAAGTCTTTTGTACTTAATGTCTAGTAGGCCTGATATTATGTATAATGTTTGTCTTTGTGCTAGATATCAAGCTAATCCTAAGGAATCACATCTTAATTCTGTAAAAAGAATTATAAGATATATGGCTAGAACATGTGATTTAGGTATTTGGTACTCGAAGGATACAAATTGCTCTTTAGTTGGATATAATGATGCAGATTGGGCAGGTGATTGTGATGATAGAAAAAGTACTAGTGGAAGATGTTTCTACATGGGAAATAACATTATCTCCTGGCACAGTAAGAAGCAGAACTGTGTCTCGCAATCAACAACTGAGTCTGAATATGTTGTTGTTGGAAGTTGCTGCACTCAACTGCTATGGCTTAAAAAGATGTTTGATGATTATGGGTTGGAAAGTGGTATTTTGACTGTTTATTGTGATAATACTAGTGCTATCAATATTTCCAAGAATCCTGTGCAACATTCTTTGACTAAGCATATAAGTATAAGACATCACTTTATAAGAGATCTTGTAGAGAAAGAAGTTGTGAAGTTAGAGTACATTTCTACTAAAAAATAACTTGCTGATATTTTCACAAAAGCCCTTGATAATGAGAGGTTTTCTTCACTTAGGAAATCTCTTGGTCTTTGCTATATCTGAAAATAAACACTAGATGTTGTGACAAATGTTTATCAACATTTGAAGCAACATTATGGTTTTGATAATAAGTTTGTCTACTGTATTTGCTTATTTTAAACTTTAAATGATAGTGTTTTGATCTTATTGTTTGAATCATGGTTTAGATACAAAGTCCTTGACATATATCTCTTAAATGCATTAAAAATGAAGCACAACTTAGATGTGTAATCACTGAGTAACTATGGGACACAGAGCTCGCTACTACGATGTTCTCTTTTCAAAAGGTGATTAAATATACATCCATGTTTGTTCACAATCCATTGAGTAATTATGGGGCACAAGAGCTCGCTACTACGATGCACTCTCTTGAAAATGTGAATCAATGTGAACATGTGTTTAAAAGAAAAATTCGAAATACGCAACACTTTGATGATGCATTTCATGCAAAATTGAGTGTTGAGATATATGTGTGCCGACATTTTGTGAAACCTTAAGTGATTCGAACTTTATCTATCATACATGATTTGTTTAATGTTCTTCTTAAGTCGATCGTGTGGATTAAATGAGTTGTTTGAGCTTAATTTGTGTCTATTTAATTTTGGATATGGTTCCTGGTTTTTTAAAATGCTTTTGGCGGTCTCTTACACATCACACGATCACATAACTTCAACATAGTGGGTGGTTACTTTTGTTCCACTCCATGTCGATTTTTGTGGATATGTGAAATAACCTCCCTGCTTTAATTTCTACTTAAGGTCGAATTGTTTGTGTTGTTCAATACTGAAAGCTGAAATCTTTGTTGTTGCGCATAGGATTCAAGGTTTGTTTGATTTACACTTATGTTATTTCATTAATATCGGCCATATGCTTTACTCTTCCCTCCTATATTTCATATAACATTATTTTAATGCTGGTATATTATTTGATTGGATGTTCAGGTGGTAAGATGACTGATAATCAAAACCCTTCGGCTCCTTCACCTGTTCATTCACACTTGAACCCTTCTCAAGAAAACCCTCACTCAAATCTTCCTTCTCCGTCAAACTAAAACACTTTAAACCTACTCGCTGAAATGGCCTCACAAAACCAAGATTATGATTCCACAAATGTTGGTGGATCATCATCTTCATCTATTCCTAAACCTCCTGCACTACATATTCCCGATTCTTCTCCTAAATCTCTTGTTGATCTTCTTGTTAAACAAGTTGTTGAACTAAACCCAATAGTTTTACCTGATATCTATGTTGGTTCTAGACTGATCAATGTGTCTGATTATGTTGATCTATCTGCAAAACCCTTAGCCACTGAAATAGCTGATGAACCTGCTCCTAAACCCGCTGAAATACTACTCAACCAGCCGATGTTGAGATGCATGATGCTAACTCCTCTGATTCAGAAGGAATGAGGGAGAAATTAAATGTTGGTCCCGGTGCTAACGAGTCTCACACGTGTATGGGGGGAATACATGTGTTCAGTGATTTTTCAAACTTTTTCTTCACTGAGGTCAGATGGGTCAAGTTATCCTGATATTTTTATCCTGGGAAGCACGGATTGCCCTGAGTCAAAGTCTACTGAGAGAATGATCCTGAGCTGCTTTCAGAAGCTTCAGATTAGCCCAACTGATCCTGAATTTATCAGAGATCCTGAGGAGCTTAGATCAGATAATTATCTTACTGAACACTCAGTAGAGTTAGTTCAGTTTGGTAACTATCTGTTCTAGCTACTCAAGTGTGCTGAATGGTTGACCCTAAGTTTATACTCGTTTTAGCTTTGATGAAATATCTTCTTCCTTTAATAAAACAGGGATTAAGGTTGTGACCAATTTTATGCAGTTCAGTGGATTGGTTCCAACTGAATATCAGTGAAATATGCTTTCAGTGAAAAACATGTAACAGATAAAATGCAATACATAAAGCAAACAACACAGCAATTATAGTGGTTCAGAGACTCAAGCTCCTACGTCCACTCTCTCTGATCTTCAGAGAAATTCCTTAACCACTTCCTCAAGCTTTCAGGCTAACTCACTGTAGCTTACTAACTTTTCTACCTTGAGTTTTCTGGCTGACTCACTGCAGCTTACTAACTCAAACACACACAAGTGTTCAGACTACCACAAGTAGCTTACTAACTTCTTCTCTAGAGTTTTCTGGCTAACTCACTGTAGCTTACTCACTCTTTACAACTCTAACTCACCAACAAAACACACACAAACTACCTTAACAAAGGGTTTGGATTTTGGGTTGGTTTCCAACTAGGGTGAGATATCCTTTACAATAAGAACTAATGCAAAGGCTAGGATATCTCTTCTATGCTTTGGATATATCTATCAATCTAGGCTTAGAAAAGTGAGCTCTCTCCAATGTGAAACACTTGGGAAATTCTAGGGTTTTCGAGTGCTTCAATTTGCAATAATACGAATGAGCTCTTGAGTTGCTTTGAAATTTCCCGTAACCTCTCAATGTAAAGGGTCACTGGTATTTATAGGCAACTTCACCAAGGTCACTCTTTGAAAAAACTATCCGTTGGAAGAGAAAGTTTTATGAGTTTCCTCTTCTGGTGTTTGATGAACGACTATTTTTAGGGTTTGAACACTCCCTTGCATGTGTTTAGGAAATATGCAGTCATGTAGCCAATCACCAATTTTTGCAGTCTGGAACTTAGTACTACTGACATAATTCAGGGTCCTATCGCTTTCAGTGTCAGTGAAGTACAATGTTGTCTTCCTCTGATTGGTTCTTGTCTTCAGTGAATGTAGACAAACAAAACGGCTCTTTTTGGTCAATCTCTCTGAATGAGACAACCTTAAACAACACTTAGACTTAGTTCCTTTTGTCTGCACTAGAATGTTTTGGGCAATATCTACTTTTCTGAACATGTGCGTTTTTCTCAATTTTGTAGTATTCAGATAGATATTATTCAAAGGCCTCGAACATTCGGGTTATCTTGAGTATTGGTATCTTATCGAAGTCTTCAAGAATCATCGAGTCTTTAGTGTCTTGAAAGACTTCGAAGTCTTCGGTGTCTTGAAAGAACTTCATCGAATCTTCACCTTCTTTGAGTCTTCATCTTCAAAGAACTTCATCGTACCTTTTGATGTCTTCAAAGAACTTAGTTATGAAGTCTTCAAAGGTCTTCAGGATCTAACCTGATCTATATCTGCTAACTATACATTGTGCAGATATCTTCCTGAACAATCTATGCTGAAACCTGACTCAGACTATCAAGATTATCCTGAACATGTCATACTCAGGGGTTTTTGGGATCTAATCAAAACTTCTTTATTAAATTCATCTCCCAACAATTTCCCCCTTTTTGATGATGCCAAAACCATCTTGTTACATTTAAGAAAACCTAACCTATCCTTAGGTTTTGGGTTTATCTATTACAAACCAAAATGGTATTTCACCCAACAATTTTCTAAACAATCTGGCATATCAAGTAATTAAAGACATGTAAAAAGATAATGAGATATTATCTTTTGAGCATAAAGATAAAATTTTCATTGATATAGAATAAGAGTTACAGATTACAATGAAAAATAAAAATAAATCAAGAACAAAGTCTTGATCTTTCTTCCACTTCATCCTCGCACTTCCGGGTTGAACATCCTAGAAGATTCTTCTTCGGGATTCATCCCTTGCCTTGATGATATCAGGGGTTGTTTTCTGTTAGGCCTGGATGATGGCTTGGGGCTATTATTTCCCCGAGAAATGACCGCTTCATTCACATAACCATTCTCAAACCTAGGAGTTGGGTACATGTATGGACCGGGGCTACTATCTGCGTGTTTCCTTCATCTACCATGTTGATCCAACTTTGGTGTATTTAGGATAGAATGTCATGAAAGTACTCAATGAAGGCTTCATTCTTATCCGAATTGCTCCCCTCCATTCTCGAATCTCATAATAGAACCGAAGGTTCTCTTGATCTCTTCCCATTCATCATTGAACCGTAGACAGCATCCACTTGTCAATGTGCAGCCCACTTTCGAAGTCTCTTCCGCACCCTCCTTTTGCTTAAAAACTTTTTAAAACCACCTCTTCTTTTTTCTCTTTTCTTCTTCTTTCTTCTTCCCGATAAGTGGAACACCAAAATCAAAGCAACAATCTTCTTCTCTTTTCAATCAAGAACTTTCGGAGTTTTCGTATCGAAGACTTCTTTTCTCGAAGTTTCGCTTTTTTTTTTTAGAACTTCTTCCTCGTGATTCTTCAAATTCCATTATCAACTTCCTCCGAGTAGGTTTTGAAACTTTAGCTCTCTTCTTCTTTTCTTGTTCCACCTAATGCAACAACCTTTTCTTTTTAGGTCCGACTTGCTCTTCACCGGCTTTGCCATTGTCTCAATCATCCTTCTATCACTCGGTTTTTCACCAATTACTTCTGAATGGTTTGCTCGGATGTTTGAGTGAAGGTAGGTTTTTCTTCTTTGAACTTGATTTCTCCGTGGCTTCAATCTCACTTAAGGCATCAAAAATTTTCTTTCCTTGACTTCTTTTTGAGCCTTTTCCAAGGTTTGTGCCAACAACTCACTTAATTTGCCACCGTGCATTTCCCTTTTTTTGGCACCATACCTTGGGAGTAGTTGAGTCGAAAGGCAAGATCCATATAGTATTGCTCCTTGCCCATATCAAGCGTCTTCGCTCCCCGCTTAACCGATCATGCTCATCCTCTAGCCTCATCATGTAATTCTTCGCCATTGAGAATTCATTTGCGAGTGGAAGGAAACCGCTTTGAGAACACTTCATGCATCATGTCCATCATCTTGGTCATGAGCGGGAGCCCATTTCCTCAACAATTTGTCTTTGATTATCCGATCATTCTTCTCAATCGGTTTAGCTTCAAGGTAGCGATTTTGGTTTGATACCTTTGCTCCATCTCCGCATTGAGCTCGATTTTGACTACATCAATCTTTCCTTCCAAAGTAGTCATTTTATCCGCAAGAGTTGTTTGTAGTTGCAAGATGTCCGAAGATGCTTTCAGTGTTTTCCAGCTTTTGAGATTGGCTTGCCAAGGTTTCTTCAATTTGAGTCACTTTCTCCACCATTGGCACCACCTTCTCCAATTTATCCAGGAAAGGACTGAAATCAATTTCTGGAGGCAAAACAATTGTCTCCAATCGAAATGTTTGCTCCAATTGAGCCTCGGTCCGCATATCATACATAACATTTAAAGATAGGAACTTGGTAGCTTTGGCATAATGTATAATAGTAAAAGATACCGAAGAGTGCTTAACCGGTCGAGGATGTATGATATCGATCGTCTTGACATCGATGTCCTACTCCATCGACTTTCGGTCTCTTTTTTTCTTTCTCATTATATGTCCGAGGTTCCTTCTCCCCTCAGATTGCCTTTTCGCATCCCTCCCCGATCTCCATCTTTGTTACGATCATGAGAACTTGATCATCTACTATTTCAATATCTTTCCTTTATAACTTCTTTTTCACCAATTCATCAAAGTCAAAAAGCTTTCATCACGAGCTTTGTCTTTCGAAGCTTTGAGAATTGATCCAGGCGGTTGTCTCAAGATTCCACCACTCTTCTCCTCCGAATGACGCGATGTTCGGCATTTCGGGAAATTGTCCGATTCAGGATGTATCTTGTCGTTTTGAGCTGAAGAGCATATCACGAAGGTCGGGATAAGCATTTAGCTTCGAGTGTCGGTCCGGGATGAACGTTCCCCCTTGCTCCGCCATTCGATCTCTTTGACTTCTCCTTCTTCAATCTTGGGCTTTCGGGAGGCTGTTTTGCTCAGATTGTACAAGTTCGAGGCTGATGGATCAAGAAAAGGTTCATTGAAGCGTATCAAGTTCAGACAATTCGAGGTTGGACTAATCAAGTCTCATACCGGTATTTCTTGATAGAGATCCGAGGTCCTTGAAGATTTCCCGAGAGATTTTTGTCGACTCAGAGATGTTTCAAGTACCTCGGAAAAAACACGCTCCTCGGTTTCTTGCCTACACATTTGTCACTACGAGCAAGAACCCGAAGGAGATTTCAACCTCTCTGGCCTTCTCGGTTGAGTTTCTTGATTTTTTGGCCTCCTTTTCAGAATTGTTTGAAGCCTTATAAACCGAGGAGCAGATTTTTCTTCGATTTCTCACCTTTCTCTTTTAATTTCCATCGGGGCTTTCCCCTAGCTTGTTTGACTTCTTCATTAGTTGTCTCATTGGATTTCCGAGAAGTCCTGTCTTGTTTCCTGACTTGCTCCACCACTATTGTATCTTCCTCAGTTTCCTCTTCGGCAGTCTCCTCCTGAGACTCAGTTTTTTTTCTCTTTCTTTCCTCTCAAAGTCTTCTTCGTTGGTTTGAACATGATTTTTAACTTAGGAAAGGAAGTGGAATCGGCAAAAATGTCCTCCTCTTCTCTGCACGTTTCCAAGATAAATGCAATCTTGGTTGCATGTAGAATTTTTCCCTTGATAACTACAGAGCCATTCACCTTCTGAATTTGTTTGGCTTGAGCACTCACCACCTTGATCAAATAGTGCAACCAATTGAATGCCGTAGTAGGTGAATCTTCAATCGCCGCCATTAGCCTTAACTTAGGCGTGCTTATCTGTTCGAAACTACCAGATCTACTCATGATGCATTTGCTTACAATATCCAACAATACTCGATATTTAGGTTTCAAATGCCTCTTATTCAAAGTAGCTTCAAACTTTACCGGATGCTCAGTAATTTTATCCAAATACTCTTGTTCCCCACCCATCATGTATACCGTAGGGTCTTCACCTCTATCACTTAACTCATATATGACATTCAGATTCTTAGGAATACTATATAATTCCCTAACAAAATCCACATATTTTGTACTATATTCCAAATGCAACACCGTAATCTTAGACTTTATGCAATTTTTGTCATCCAATTGCATATTAGAAACAAACTCAATTACCTCCTTGGCATATTCAGCATCTGGTTGATTTGCGACCAGACAAGTAAGCTTTGCCATACGAATCATATGCAACGCCTTCTCCCCGTGAGGTGCATTGGATGTGCTTTCCGAGAAACAACATTTTCGTACCATGGTTTGTTGGAAATGGTGAGTTTGTCGTTTATAGAGAGTGTCATTTTTTGGTGATTTTGAGTGAAGGGTTTTTGAGATAAGAGATTTCTGGGTAATCGAAGGTTTTGAAGCAAGAGGGTTTGTGAAGACGAAGGCCTTTTTGAAGTAGGGCTTGAATGGAGTCTTTGTAATGGATATAGGATTTTGATTTATGGAAAATCGCGTAGATGAAGGTTTTGACGGTCAAGATTAAAAACCGACTAAAATAGGTATTTGAAAGGACGGTTTCGCAAGTACTTAGCCACCAATTTTTCCATATTGGTGATTAATGAACAGTGCATCTAATTATTGTTCCTGTAGACCATTGACTTTCCTCGTGGATTTCAAAGGTCCCGCCCAATTATTTCTTCAGATGTTTTGTCATTTATTGCCAATGATTACTGAGATTCAGATAGACAATAAATGTGGTGCTTGAGTAAATACTTCTTCAGACTAATTTTCTCCATCAGTCTTACTGAGTTTTGACCTTGATAAATGTCGATAATATCGAAATCTTGAACTTCGTGATAACCGAAGTTTCCCAAGACTCAGTGTTCAGGACTCTCAATTTTATCCTGAGTTTTTTAGTAAAAATCTGAGAAAACTTCATGCATCTGAAAACCTTCAATTTTTTAGATTTGCTTTATTCACCTGGATCCAACATACCTAATTTAACTGATAGTTCCCGAAATCTTGATTGACCCAAAGGTTTAGTCAAGATATCGACTCTCGCTTATCAAGATGAATTTTTCCATTCGATGTCTTTCTTCTCAACATGATCTCCGGATGAAGTGATGTCCGATATCAACATGCTTACATCCGGTGTGTGCAATACAGATTTTGTGTAATAGCAATTGCACTATTATTATCACAAAATATAGGTACTTCATTGGCTATAATCTTATAATCCCTCAATTGTTGTTCGAGCTAAAGAATTGCGGTGCTGTGACTTCGCAAAGCCCATGTATTAAATTTTAAAAGAGATCCGGGTCACATTGAGATTTGTTTCTTTTGAAAACCATGATATCGCTTTTTTCCAAGAAATTGACAAGTTTCTGGTAGACTTCCGTCAATTCTACATCCTCCATAATCATCATCCGAATAACCAAGTTAATTCAAGGTTATCATCATTTGGATACCATAATCCTCTATTCACAAAGGCCTTTAAGATATTTTGAATTTTTTTGGCGTACCTCCATGTGACTAGCCTTAGGATTAGCTTGGTATCTTGCACATATCCCAACAACAAATGTTATATCAGGCCTACTTGTTGTGAGATATAGCAGTGATCCAATGATCCCTCTATAATCAGTGTGATTTACTGATTTGCCTTCAGGATTAGGATCCATCTTGTAGTTAGTATTCATGGGAATTCTAACTGCATTGCAATTCTGTACTCCATACTTTGCAATCAGATCTCTGGTGTATTTTGCTTGATTGATGAATATTCCTTCCTTAGTTTGTTTCACCTGAAGTCCAAGAAAGAAATTCATCTCCCCCATCATTGACATCTCAAACTTTCCTTTCCCCAGAGTAGAAAACTTTTCACACAACTGATGATTTGGAGATCCAAATATGATGTCATCCACATAGATCTGAACTAGTAAAATATCATTTCCATCTTCTATCTTGAACAAAGTGCTATCAACAGTTCCTTTGATAAAACCAAGGTCAGTAAGAAACTGAGAAAGGGTATCATACCATGCTCGGGGTGCTTGCTTAAGACCATACAAGGCTTTCCTGAGCCTGTAAACTTGGTCATTTCGACAAAAAATCACGGAGGTTGTTCCACATATACTTCCTCCTTAACACACCAGAAATGCACTTTTCACATCCATCTCGATAGACCTGTGAATTTCATGTGGGTAAAGATATGCAAGAAACAATCGATGGCTTCTAGTCTTTTGCAACAGTGCAAAGGTTTCATCATAATACAAGCCTTCTTCTTGGGAATAACCTTGTGCAACTAGCCTTGTCTTGTTTCTCACAATGTTGTTGTTTTCATCTCTCTTATTCTTGAACACCCACTTAGTTCCAATCACATTGTGCCTTTTAGGTCTGTCCACTAGCTCCCAAACTTCATTCCTTGTGAACTGATTAAATTCTTCTTGCATAACAACAATCCAGAATGAGTCTTGTAGAGCTTCTTCAATCTCATGGGTTCCTTTTCTGATAGAAAACAAATTTAATAAAGCACTTTCACCATGGAACCGCCTTGTCTTTACTCCTTCTGATAGATCACCCACAATCTGACTTGTAGGATGGCTATCCAACCATTTTCTTCTGGATGTTCCCCCTTCAGTAGTGTCCTCAACATCAGAAATGTTAGGTTCAGGCAGTTCATCAAATTCAGGGAATAACAGAAAATGAGAAAGGGAATCATCTTCCTCAGGGGAAATTCCATTCAGAACATTGTCAGAGACATTTGTTCCCCCTTGGTTGATAGATTCAGAGTTTGCCTCAGCTGTGAACACATCTTCATCGGCATTACATACCGAAAGTCCGAATCGGAGTATGTTCAGATTGGTCAGCTTCAGTGTGTTGGCTTTCCTTCAGTGAAGAATTTTCATCCTGAGTCTCACCATCCTGAGTTTTTTCATCATGAACTTTTTTGTCTGAGTCTAATTCACTCCATTCATAGAAAGTGACTGACTTCTTCTTTTCAGGTTCAGAGGATTTCTTTTTCAGGCTAAGTCTGGTGATTCTCTTGGTCGGGTTCTCCCGAAGTCATGTTTCTTTCTTCCGAACACAAGTAAATTCATCAAAAAACAACATGAGGTGTTTCTTCCACAATAAGAGTCCTACGGTTGTAAACTCGAAGGCTTTCTTGACTTCGTAATATCCTAAGAATATCCTTCATCGCCTTTGCTATCAAAAGTTTTTTAATCGTTTTTACCATTATTGTGTATGAAAACTTGCAGAAACCAAAACACACGAAAAGAAAGAAAAAACAAGAGGCTTCCTTTCATTCCACAAATTTCATATGGAGTTTTTTCCTTGATTCTTGGTCAAGATGGATCTGTTTCCGAAAGTAGCATGCAAAGTGTTGATAACTTCAAAGCCCAAAATCTCTTAGGAATATAAACTCAAAGAATCATTGTTCTTGCAAGACCTTCTTTCGAGTCCTATTTCTTCTTTCAAAGAACACCATTCTCATTGTGGGGTCCTTGCAACCGATGTTTTATGGGTTATTCCATTTGTCGCATAATAATCGATATGATATGATTGATAAACCTCGATTCCTTTATCCGATCCGATCGATGACCACACTTCAGATTCTTTTTCATCTTGAGCCTTTTCAATATTTCGGCGATTTTTAACCGAGTCTCCTTCTTACTAAGTAAGAATATGACCCATGTGTATCTAGAGTAGTCATCAACTACCACAAGTGTATATTTCCTGCCATTTGTGCGTCACAGTGTTCTTGGACCAAAGAGATCCATATGTAACGATTTGCGATTCTCGTCAAGAGAAACATCTACTTTTTTTTGAAAGATGCTCGATTTGTTTTCCTTTTCGACAGCATCACAAACATGATCTTTACTGAACACTTCATTTGGTAACCCCCTCACAAGTGCTAATCTTGCAAGTTTGTTCAGGGTTTTAAAGTTTAAGTGATTCGGTCTTTTGTGCCACAACCAATTGGTATCAGTGGAACTTTTTGCAACCAAACATGTATCTTTAGGAGATAATTTCCAACCAAAGAAGATACACATTTTTTTTTTCTAGTACCAAGAAAGAAAATTTTATGTGAAGTATTGTCTTTCACATAACATAAGTTCTTTGAGAACTCAACACTGAATCCTTTGTCACAGAATTGACTGATAGAAAGCAAGTTATGCTTTAAACCAGACACATATGAAACACCATGGATATGAACAGAATCAACTTCAAGAGTTCCATATCCCCGGTTTATCCTTTCGAGTTGTCTCCAAATGTGATCGATGGCCTTTTTGCTCAACATACCAAGTGAGTAGTTGCTTATATCTGTCATATGTCTTGAACATCCAATCGTCCGGATACCATACAAAGAGTGCCAATTCATTTTCACTCATCATCGGTGATATGTTGTATTCATTCATTTCGGTTCTTTTCCTTTACCTAAAAAAATGTATCGGTTTTTAGGTACCCATTTAGTGTAGGGTCCTAGTTGTGTTAGTTTCTTCTTTTGGAACCTAAATCACCTGATAACTCTAATTACTTTAGAGTGGCTGATTTGTCTTCCATAAACATCTACATACACATTCACCACCCTAGGTGCTTTGGCAGTACCCTGTGTATGAGTGCCAGTCTTAGCATGAACATGAGCTTTAGAGTTCTTCTTGGGTTCAGGCTTTTTGTTCAAGTGTCTTAGCTTTGGTGCAGCTGGTCTCTGTCTCTGTTGACTTGGGGTTCGTGGAAACCTTTACCCTTAGACAAGTGGGGTTTAGGTTTTTCGCACTAAAATTGGGGTCTTTCAATGTCGAGGACTTGGTCTTTTCGAGTTGAGAATATCTCTGAAAGTGTTTCTCTTCGAAGGTTCGGTCTGAGATCTCTTCAAAGTTGGTATTCTTAGCCGAGGCTTTGGAAATCTTGGCCTGAAAATTTCTACCGAAAGTGTCTGGGTTTTCTAGCCTTTTCCCGAGGTTTGGGCTTTCTTCCCTGAACTTTCTTTTTTTCTCAAACCATAGGTCCTTTACCCTTGTCTAAAACTCCTCAAATTTTTCTTGAAGAAGATTAGATGCCACTTTGGTTTAACAAAAGAGCAGTCTTGGTGCTACTAGAAAGATTCATAAGACCTTGTGAGGTTCCCCTAGAATGTATCCCAATCCGGCTTTTTTATAGTTCTTGGTCTTTGATATAACTCAATTTCATCTATTACTTTAGATGCGAATTCAATAGAGCTAACTTTCTCTCACAAGACTATCCTCACATTTCTTTTAGAGTTTCATGCTTCTCAAAGAGGTCATTGAACTCGGTTCGATAATTTGAATCTCTTTAGTGGATTTCTCTAATTTTCCATTCGGGATCTCTATCACCTTCTCTTTTTTATGAGATTTGTACTTTCGTAACATCCGGTTCATCAAGAGTTCCCATCAATTGAGAAGTGATCTCAACATTTTTTAGAGTCTTTCCACCTGCATTCTCAATGGGTCGATTTCCTTGTTTCGCTCTTGAGCCAAAGTGAGCGATTCTTGTAAATACGTAATAGTCCTTCATAAGATTCTCAAACAAATCCATCGTGTCAAAGTTTGTTTATAGTTAAACTTGATAACTCATGTGCTTTGTAGTAGGAGCAACAACAGAGATAGAAGAATTTACCTCCTCACGGCCATAAGACGACATCATCATCTATCACCGTCGAGAAAATCTCATCTCGAGGAACTGGAACCTTCTTTGTAATGTTCTTCATCTTCGCAATCATAGCTTTTTCTTGGGAGATCTTCCTCTCCTCTTGGCTTATCTCTTCTTTCTTTCTTTAGCTTTTCAACTTCAGACGGTCATATTGAAAGTGACCTTTCTTCCCGGGTTGTAGCATCTGTTGGTATCATCATCCTGATCATTTTCCTCCTTGGTCTTGGAGTCCTTCATCTTGGATGCGGATCCTTCAGCTTTCTGGTCCTTCTTTTTCTCAGTGAATCTGTCCTCAGCTTCTAAGTTTCTCTTGTACCTGTGATTTCTGTAGTATTTCTTATATTTTCTATATCTGCTATTGAGTCTTTCAAACCTCCTTGCCATCAGTACTAGCTTATCCTCTTGCTCATCCTGATTTCTGGCAAGTGAGTTTTCAGACTCTCTAGCTTTACAGGATTTCTCTTTGGCTTTAAAAGCCACATTCTTGCTAGATGAAGAATCATCTTTGCTGTCAGATTTCTTAGTTTTCTTGTCAATCACAAACTCATAAGCTTCCAGTTCAGAGAAAACTTGTTGGTATGGCATGGAATTAATATTTTTGGTGTTTTCAATCACCACAGCATGTATATCCCATTTCTTAGACAGTCCTCTAAGAATTTTTAGTGCCACTTCTCTCTGTGGGTATCTTTTCCCAAGAGCACTTAGATCATTCATGATACTAGTGAATCTGACCTCAAGTTTGTCAATGGACTCACCATCTTCCATTCAAAGCCATCAAACTTTCCAATAGCAACAGAAAGTTTGTTTTTCTTAATATGATCTGTGCCTTGACACATAATGACAAAGTGTGTCCCATATTTTTTTGCGGTTTCACAAAGGAGAAATCATCCCCATAACACCATCATCAATAGTGTTATACAAAGTATCTTTAGCAATGTAGTCCAGATTGACTAACTTTCTCTCATCAGGAGTCAGTTGGTCATCAGGTTTAAGAAATTCATCCCTGGGATCATTTCTCTCAGTATTAGTGATTTTGGGATTTACAGCAGCAAATTTAAATGGTCCTTCAGAAACCACTCTCCACATTCTTTCATGTTTTGAATACAGATGAGCCTGCATTCTCAGTCTCCATAGGTCATAGCTCTCAACAGAGAACATATGAAGTTTCTTAGAAGGCATGATGATTGAGCCTTGTAAGATATCAGCAAACAGATCTATTCAGTAGACCACCAAAGTCTTTCAGCAAATAGACTATGGCTACCAAAGCAAGTGGTCAAAATGAACCACTGCTCTGATACCACTTGTTGGTCCCAGTGCAAACGAGTCTTACACGTGTATGGGGGGAAATACACGTGTTCATTGATTTTTCAAACTTTTTCTTCACTGAGGTCAGATGGGTCAGGTTATCCTGATATTTTTGTCCTGAGAAGCAAGGATTGACCTGAGTCAAAGTCTACTGAGACAATGATCCTGAGCTGCTTTCAGAAGCTTCAGATTATCCCAACTGATCCTGAATTTATCAGAGATCCTGAGGAGCTTGGATCAGATAATTATCTTACTGAACACTCAGTAGAGTTAGTTCAGTTTGGTAACTATCTGTTCTAGCTACTCAAGTGTGCGGAATGGTTGGCCCTAAGTTTATACTCGTTTTAGCTTTGCTGAAATATCTTCTTCCTTTAATAAAATAGTGATTAAGGCTGTGACCAATTTTATGCAGTTCAGTGGATTGGTTCCAACTGAATATCAGTGAAATATGCTTTCAGTGAAAAACATGTAACAGATAAAATGCAGTACAGAAAGCAAACAACACAACAATTATAGTGGTTCAGAGACTCAAGCTCCTACGTCTACTCTCTCTGATCTTCAGAGAAATTCCTTAACCACTTCCTAAAGCTTTCAGGCTAACTCATTGTAGCTTACTTACTTTTCTACCTTGAGTTTTCTGGCTGACTCATTGCAGCTTATTAACTCAAACACACACAAGTGTTCAGACTACCACAAGTAGCTTACTAACTTCTTCTCTAGAGTTTTCTGGCTAACTCACTGTAGCTTACTCACTCTTTACAACTCTAACTCACCAACAAAACATACACAAACTACCTTAACAAAGGGTTTGGGTTTTGGGTTGGTTTCCAACTAGGGTGAGGTATCCTTTACAATAAGAACTAATGCAAAGGCTAGGATATCTCTTCTAAGCTTTGGATATATCTATCAATCTAGGCTTAGAAAAGTGAGCTCTCTCCAATGTGAAACACTTGGGAAATTCTAGGGTTTTCGAGTGCTTCAATTTGCAATAATACGAATGAGCTCTTGAGTTTCTTTGAAATTTCCCGTAACCTCTCAATGTAAAGGGTCACTGGTATTTATAGGCAACTTCACCAAGATCACTCTTTGAAAAAACTATCAGTTGGAAGAGATAACTTTATGAGTTTCCTCTTCTGGTGTTTGATGAACGACTATTTTTAGGGTTTGAACACTCCCTTGCATGTGTTTAGGAAATATGCAGTCATGTAGCCAATCACCAATTTTTGCAGTCTGGAACTTAGTACTACTGACATAATTCAGGGTCCTGTCGCTTTCAGTGTCAGTGAAGTACAATGTTGTCTTCCTCTGATTGGTTCTTGTCTTCAGTGAATGTAGACAAACAAAACGGCTCTTTTTGGTCAATCTCTCTGAATGAGACAACCTTAAACAACACTTAGACTTAGTTCCTTTTGTCTGCACTAGAATGTTTTGGGCAATATCTACTTTTCTGAACATGTGCATTTTTCTCAGTTTTGTAATCTTCAGATAGATATTGTTCAGTGCCTTTGAACATTCAGGTTATACTGAGTATTCAAGATCTTCTTCGAGTCTTCAAGAATTAATGAGTCTTCGGTGTCTTCAAAGAACTTCATCGAAGTCTTGATGTCTTCAAAGAACTTATCGAGTTTTTCGGTGTCTTCAAAGAACTTCATCGAGTCTTGATGTCTTCAAAGAACTTCATCGAGTCTTGATTGTCTTGAAAGAACTTCATCGAAGTCTTGATTGTCTTGAGATCTAACCTGATCTATATCTGCTAACTATACATTGTGCATATATCTTCCTGAACAATCTATGCTGAAACCTGACTCAGACTATCAAGATTATCCTGAACATGTCATACTCAGGGTTTTTTGGCATCTAATCAAAACTTCTTTATTAAATTGATCTCCCAACATTAAAGAATATTCGGCTAAGAACTAAACAGTTAGCTCCCAAAAGATGTGTTGGTAGATGGGGAAAGAGGAGAATGTCTCAGAGAAACCTTGGTAAGAAGGTGGACTACACAGGAAAACGTCCAAAAAGGACAGATGGTGGTGCTGATGATTCTATCACTGTAGAGGATTCAGATGAAGATATGGCAGTTCCAGAAGTCCTTGTTGTTGAACCAAAGGACTCTGATGATGATCTGACAATGGAAGAATTGATGGCAAAGAAAGAGAAACGAACCAAAAGGAAAAATGAGCCATTTGTGAATATTGCTCCTAATGCTGCAAAATCATCTGAGGATGTTGAAGAAGATGATTCTGAGAAAGAGAAAGCTGAGACAGATGACTCTGAGGAAGAGAACTTGGAAGATGATGCTGATGAAGCTGAACAGGAAGATGAGCCTGATGAAGATCAAACTGCTGATGAGTTTGATCATCTCTTTGATTCTGATGAGGTAACAATGCTTGACTCAGACCCTGATGATAAGGTTGAGCATGGTAGCAAGATATCAAAGTAACCCATGAAATCAACACTGGACTGATGTTAAAAACATTCTGAAATATCTGAAGAGAACTTCGGGATAGAATGTTGGTTTATCAGTCAGACAGTTTATTTTCAGTGGGATACACGGACTCAGATTTCCAATCGGACCTAGATTCCAGAAAATCTACCTCAGGTAGTGTGTTTTGTCTAGGAGGAGGAGTTGTAACATGGAGAAGCATTAAGCAAAAATGCATCCCAGATTCTATCATGGAAGCCGAATATGTAGCTGCTTGTGAAGCATCGAAAGAAGCTGTGTGGCTCAAGAACTTCTTAGTGGACTTGGACATAGTTCCGAATTTGCCCAGCACTATCACGGTGTTCTGTGATAATGCCGGAGCAGTTGCGAATACAAGAGAACCAAGAGCCCACAAGGCGAGCAAACACATTGAAAGGAAATACCATCTTATACGAGAAATCATTAAGAGAGGAGATATAGAGGTGGCAAAGATCGTATCGGAGGACAACCTAGCTGATCCATTCACAAAGGGTCTGCCTCAGTGTACATTCGAGAGACATGTGGAAGGAATGAGTGTCAAGTGCGTTGCCAATCTGCTTTGAGTATAAGTGGAGAAATGTTATTAGGTTGGTGTAGGTGACATTTGATGTCACGTAGTAATACATTAGATATGTTGTAGTATACTTAAAAGCAGACTTTGAGTATAAGTGGGAGATTGTTGGGGTTATACGTGAAAGTATGCTTTTACTTTGTATAACATATGTATTAAACACTTATTTACTGAAATAAATTATTTATCACTGTTGCATTAAATATGAATGAATGTTATATATATTTACTACAAACTGTTCATAAAATAACACGTGTTACATTGTAGTTAATGTGGTGATACCAGATCATAGAAGATCGCATTAACAGTCCATTGTAAACGAGTGCATGTTTCACAACTTAGATAGATCTGAACAATTTATTGGTAAAGGTTGATATGTAAGGCTCAGATTGGCTTGTCTTGACCGAGAGATTACACTAGTGCATTTGTTGCGCTGAAGCGGACCTACAGAGAGGATAAACTCTTTCGTACTGACTTATGGGATGAAGAGTTACACCTCAGTGGTTGTTGATTTTTTAATCTCTGTCACTTAATAAGGATTGTGTGTGATTAATAATTATTGCTTTGACTTATGCTGGGAAGAGAATCATTGCGACTTCGATACCTTATATCTTGAGCAATAATATTAATTACATGACAATTGCTAAATTATTACAAAGAATCGTGTGCTTGGAAAGTCTTGTATGATTTGTCCCCTTGGTGGGCTCAGAACCTTTATCATACCAAATCTTGCAAGTGGAATTAATTTTCCGGTATGGATGATAATGTTGAGTTTTCCTTACTCCAATGATAAATATATTAATTAATATAAAGCTTTTCAGTGGCTTAATTAATTAATAGACTAAATAATCTTAAACACGGGAAATAATAATCGGGAGGCCATATTATCCTAATATGAATTAAGATGGATAGTGCAATATTAATTTAATAGTGGTATTAATTAATATTAATGGGCTGGATTATATTGTGGCTCAATATTGATATTCAGAAGCCCATTGGAGGTCCAATCTTAATTCTCCTAAAGGCCTCTCTAGTAGCCCAATAATAATAAGGTGATTAATATAAAAGAAAAATATTGTTGCCTAATTTTTCATGATATTTTCGAAAATAATAAATTAAAGGGGAGAAAGATTTTCTTTGAATTTTGTTATGGAATGAAGATAACTATTTTTGGAATACAAGATTATCTCATTAAATTCAAGAAATCTCCCACTTGGCATTTATTAGTGAAATTTTCGAAAATTGATAAATAAAGGAAAGATTTTTGTTGATTTTCTTGAAAATATATTATGGAAGATATGTATTCTTGGAATACAAGAATATCTCATAAATTCAAGAAGATCAAAATCTTGGATTTTCCATTCCTTATTTTTTGAAAATTTTATTAAAACAAGGAAGTGGGATTTTTGTGGAAAATTTAATTATGGAGAAAAGAATATATGAGATATATTCAAGATTTCTTAGATATCAAGAAAGAGATTTTCTCCTTATTTTCTTGAGCAAAAAATCGGCCACCCCTACATTTATAAATAGGGGGTGATCCCTTCATCCCTAGTACAGTTCCATGTGTTGGAAAAATTAGAAATCCACAAAGGTGGTGCAATATATTTTCTTGTTTCCTGTTTATTTAATTTATTTGTGAGCACTCCCCACCGGTGAACAAACAAAGGGTAAGGGAATACTAGAGATGGTTTTTAGGTTGATTTGATATTATCTTGTTCTTCTCAAAGGTTGTCACTCCAAGAGGCACGCTTACGTAAACTCCTAGAAATTCCTCGTGCTAGGACCTTTTATGTGTTTATTATTTGCAAAATGTTGTTGGCGTGATTATTATATGAATTCACATAGGTTAATTCATGTTAGTAATAATCTGTGATTTAAATTTGTGTTTATGAGTTCATCCCGAATAGATCCTGGCATAGCATATCCCAACACCTTAGAGTGCCAATTGTTGTATACTAAGATATTGGATTTAGAGGTTGTTGGGAAATGAATTTAATAAAGAAGATTTTGATTAGATCCCAAAACCCCTGAGTATGACATGTTCAGGATAATCTTGATAGATGAGTCAGGATTCAGTTTTAGAGTGTTCAGGAGGTTATTTGCACCTTGTATAGTCCGCAGATATAGATCAGGATAGATTCTGAAGATTCTGAAGACTCAGTAAGTTTATGGAGAAATCAAGTCAAAAAGATGAAACCAAGTCTCAAGTTTCAAAGATGGAATCGAGAATCAAGACTCAAGATGAAATCGAGAAATCAAGACTCAAGAAGAAGACTCACTGAGAAACTGAAGACTCAATAAGAAGACTCAGTATATCAATCAAGATATCTCAAGACTCGAAGACATCAAGACTCGTAAGATCAAGATATCAAGATCAAGACTCAAGAATTCACCGGAGACTCAAGGATATCAAGGTACAAGAATTCACCGGAGACTCAAGAATGTAATCAATGCTCAAGATAACTCGAATGTTCCGAGGCACTGAATAATATCTATCTGAAGGATACAATACTGAGTAAAACGCGATTACTTAGAAAAATAGATATTGCCCAAGACATTCTCATGCAGACAAAATGTTGGGGATTATACTGAAAAGTATGCTTTTTACTTTGTATAATCGAAACTGAATTTCCAGACTTATTTACTGAAATAAATTGTTTATCACTGATGCTTTAAATATGATTGAATGTTATATATATTTACTGCATAACTGTTCAATAATTCGTACATGTTACACTGTAGTTAATTTAGTGATACCCGATCACAGAAGATTAAATTAATAGTCCCTTGTAACTATAAGTACGCCATTCACGACCTAGATGGAAATGAACAACCATCGCGAAAGGTTGAGGTGTAAGGCTCAGATTGGTTTGTCTTGACCAAGAGATTACACTAGTGCATAGTGATCTTTTGAATAGGACCTACTGGGAGGATAAATTCTTTTAATCGAACAAGGAAGAATTAGACCTCAAATGGGTTCGTTGTTTCTTAACCTTCGTCCCCTGAAATAGGATCACGTGGGATCGGTAACTATTGCTTTGACTTATCATGGGTAGCTTAATTAGAGAGAGATTCAATACGACTTTATCTTGGGCAATATTATTGGTCACATGTGATTGCTAAGATTTAATACGAAGAATCGTGTGCAAGTACGCTTGTTTGATTTGCCCCTTGGGAGGTTCATAAGCTTTATCATACCAAATCTTGCAAGTGGAATTTGTTTCCGGTATGGATAATAATGTTGAACCGTTCCTCGACCAAGGACAAAAGATATTAATTAATGGAAAGCTATTTCAGTGGCTTGAATTAATTAATGGGCTAGATAATCTTAAACACGGGAAATAATGACCGGGAGCCATATTGACTGTAATATGGGTTAAGATGGATAGTACAATATTAATTATGTAGTGGGATTAATTAATATTTATGGGCTTGAATTATATTGTGGCTCAATATTAGATATTCAAGATCCATTAGAAGGTCCAATCTTAATTCTCCTAAAGGCCCCCTGAGTAGCCCAACATATAGTCCAATAACTGAAAAGGTGATTAAAATAAAATAAATATTGTTGCTTATATTTCCTCATTAAATTCGAAAATTATGAATAAAAGAGGGAGAAAGATTTTCTTTGAATTTTGTTATGGAATGAAGATATGTATTCTTGGAATACAAGATTATCTCATTAAATTCAAGAAATCTCCCACTTGGTTATTCATTAAGAGATTTTCGAAATTTTTTAAAAATAGAGGGCAAGAAAGATTTTCTTGATTTTCTTGAAAAGATATTATGGAAGATATGTATTTCTTGAAATACAAGAATATCTCATAAATTCAAGAAGATCTAAATCTTGAAATCTTGCCCAAATTTTTAAAAATTATACCTTAAAAATAGGAGGTGGATTTTTGTGGAATATTTTAATTATGGGAAAAAGAATATATGGGATATATTCAAGATTTCTTGGTGACCAAGAAAAGTCTTTTCCCACATTGAAAATTCACATAAATTTCGTGCCCCTCCTCTCCTATAAATAGGGGATGATTAGTTCATTCCCAAGTACAATTCCATGTCTTTGGAAATATTAGCAAATCCACATAATTGGTGCAACAAAGTTTATTTTTTCCTTTTGTTAATTGTTCGCGAAAGTATCCTTCCACCGGATTGTCAAGCAAGGGCTAGGGAATACTTGGGAAGTCCTTTTGGTTAGTCCGTCCGACCAAAGCCCACGCCATCCCGAGAGGTAATTCACGTAAACCCGTAGATTCCGCGTCGTGGGTTTTACGTGGCTTTTATATGCATGATATGTTGTTGCAATTATTATTTGAATTAATATAGGATTAATTCATGTTAGTAATAATTAATGAATTAAATTTGTATTTAAATATTCACCCCGAATAGATCTGTATGCGAATCATTCCCCAACAATCCGGTATCGAGCCTTTTTTTAGACTCTCAATTTTTTAAATTGTAATTTAATTCACGGACATTAAATTTGAAATTGGATAGTAGAATCAATTAGATCTGTTTTGCGGGTATCCAATTGTTGGATTTTAATGTTTTAATGCATATAAACCGTGGTTTTTTAATTCGAGAAAACCGAGAAAATCCACGAGTAGACCAGATTTGTTTGATTTGATCAATGTAATAGACTAGTCTAGATTCAGGTTTATTTATTTTTGTAAATAAAATTGAAACCGGATCGAACGGCGATGAAGAATTTAAATCCGTAATCAGCGTAGGGCGGTGCGCCACACTGGCACGCATGGCGCGAGGCGAGCGGGCCGAAGCGGCAGATGAGGCTGGCCAGACGCGGTGCAAGCGGGCGGCTCCAGTGCCGGGCGGACGAGGGCGTTACAGAACAAGGAGACGCGGGCGAGATGTAGTGGATGATGGCGGACGCGGTTGCTTCGCCGAGGACTACCGATTTCGAGAAGAAGGCGAGCCGAGTAATCAAGGGCGGGGTCCCGCCAGCGGTGCCGAGGTTGCTTTAGGTGTTCCCAAAGCTGCCGGATGTGCATCCTTACCATGAAGCCGCTGGGCGGGTGGTTCGAGACAAGTATTTTTTCGAGACTAACGAGTGGGAGAAATTGAGGCGTGTTTCTTCAAGATCAAGCCAAGAAAAAATCAAACCATGACAATTGGATAATTTGTGCCCAATATGTTTATTTTTTTTTTTTTGCTTAATTTATTCTTATTTATCTTATGCTTTGTTTAAATTGTTTAAATGTGTTTGCATGAGGGTTGCCAAATTGAAAAATCTCAACTTCAAAATTACTAAGTATGTTTTAAATAATTAATTGACAATTTTATTAGGATAATAAAATTGAATTAATTTTGACCTCCATGATTTATTTATTTGTGAATTCTTTTGGAGAAATTCCCCACGGACTGATCAAAAGATAGGTTTCACATGAATGAATTCCGAAAGGATGATTGTGGGTTATTACTAGTGGCGACGATGACCCTCCCCACGAGGCTCGATCAAAGTTTAAATAGTAATCCCTGTATTTAATCATGGTTATTACTTAGGTATAAAATTGATATGCATATACTTCCCAAGTCCCCTGTCTAATTTTATATTGGTCGTCGTGGGAGCCAACTATTAATCTGGATATTAAAGGTTTGTAATCGTTCTTGTTTGTAAACTGCTTGAATGTGTTTAAATAATGACCCACCCCACGCGTGGCTTATTTAAACTGTTTTTTGAGATGTTGGGTGATGCATGTTCATTTTTTTTGAGATTTTAAAATATGATGAAATGTGATCGAACCTTGTGATATACTTGTGCTATGTGCATATAGTTGTTTATTTCGGTTCAACATGTCGATTTACCTTTTAATCCATTTGTTATTTTACTTAAAGTCAATACAATATGTATGGAAACTATATTGATTGGAAAATTATAATTGTCTAATCGCACAAAAGCACAAGTGGATTTTGACACACAAAAATCAGATGAGCCAACTGACGAGTCAAAATATGTGGGACTCGTCAGATCACCTTGCGAGAGATGTCATCGCTGAAAATGGTGGAGGAAAAACCCGTAAGGGATTACGTCCTCAAAATAGATGGCCCATCTAAACAAACTTGAGATTCTCGAGTCGCAGATTATGATCCGGAGACTCGAGATGAATTTGGTACTTCATTCTCTCGCCAGAAAAGGTTTTTTTGAGCATTTTGGCCTCGCTAGCTAATTTGTTGCAAACTTTTGGACTTGAGAAATGATGATAAGTCACCAAACTCAAGTTATGATGACAAGTGGTCCGTCTTCATCTTCTAGGCCAAGGGTAGGCAAGATAAAGAAGAGGACCAAAGGCCATAAGCAATAAAACTCAACTGTTGCTAAGGGCAATGGTAAGATGAGGAATGCTTGTTGAGTCAAGGAAAATCCAAAGAGGAAGTGCTTAAAGAGGACAATGGAGGTCTTGCCTGTTCCAACCCCAAAAGGGACGGAAAGAAAGGTAATTCTCATACACTAGTTGTTGAAACTTGTTTAGCGGGCGATATACTTCTCATTCGTGGGTGGTTGATACGAGATCCACTAATCATGTGTTTCACGGGTTCTAAATGATCCGGCAACATAGTGGGAGTGAGATCCTCATCACACTGGGTAAAGTTACGAAAGTAGAAGACATTGCAATGCTACGTAAGTGGCAGATATTGTAATGCTACGGTAGTAACGATTATTGCAATACTACGCAAGTAGCAGACATTGCAATGCTACATGAGTAGCAGTTAAAGCAGTGGGAGAAGTGCACCTATCTTTTGAAGATAAAGTTTTTTTTGAGATTATCTTTATGTTTCGATTTTTAGAAAGAATTCACTTTCGGTTTCTAAAATTCGATTAAAGGACACTAAGTTTCTTTTTAATAAGAATGACATCATTTTGAAATGATGAGTGTATCTGTTGCGGGACATTGATGGAAAATCTCTATACAATTAACTGTGCACACCACTCACTTAAATGTATCCTATAACACATCAATATTTTGAGAAAAAAAACGTTCATCAGACGTGAACGAGACACTTCTTTGGCATCTAAGATTAGGTCATATAAATCCAAAGAGGATCCAAAGGTTGTTGAAAGATGGTTCACTGGAGCGTCTCCAAGTTGAATCGGATCCAACCTGCGAATCATGTTTGGAGGGTAATATGACCAAGATGGCATTTGGAGCCAAGGGGAATGGGGCTAAAGAAGTGTTAGAGATCGTTCACATAGATGTACGTAGTTCAATGTTAACCAAAGCAAGAGGAGGTTATGAGTAATTTTATTGATGATTACTCAAGGTACATTTTCCTTATGAAGCATGAATCTGAGTCCTTTGAGAAATTCTAAAGAATTTAAGGCTCAAGCAGAGAATCATATGGGAAAAACGTATCAAGTCTCTACGATATAATCGTGAAGTTAATACCTCAAAGAATGAGTTTTTGAACTACTTATCTGATGAAGGGATTGTATCCCAGCTCACTGCACCCGGAACCCCTCAACAAAACGGGGTTTGCAGAGCGAAGCAACAAAGTTCTTTTGGAAATGATTAGATCAATGATGAGTTATACGGATCTTCTCGAGTCGTTCTGGGGTCATACCTTGGAAAACAGCGACTTACATTATGAACTTGGTGCTATCCAAATCAGTTCCAAAACCCCAAAGAATTGTGGACCGAGCGCAAGTCTAGTATGAGACACATGAGATTTGGGGGTGTCCGGCCTACGTGTTGGATAAGGAAGCCGGTAAATTGGATCCTCGATCGTAATTAAAAAATTTTTTTGTAGGATACCCCGAGGGAACAAAAGGGTGAATGTTCTATAGTTAGAAGATCAAAAGGTGGACATTCACACCCACTTTAGATTTTGGAAGAAAACTACGTAACCAAAGAAACCCCAGTGAGATTACCTTAAATGAGCTTAGAGGGCAAACCTCAAAGGTCGATTGTACTAGATGATATACCAAACGACGTTTTCACTGGCGAACCTCGTTATAGTGGGAGGGTTGTTAGACGCCCGGAGAGATTCATGGGAATAGGAGAGTCCTCGGACTTGATTCGGAATCGAGACTCATGGACATATGACGAGGCACTCCAAGATAAGGATGATTTCTTGGCAAACAAAGAATGAAAGTCAAGTGGGTTCTATGTTTCATAATAGAGTGTGGGAGCTAGTCGAACCACTTAATGGGGTCAAACCTATTAGATACAAGTGGGTATATAAGAGGAAAAGAGGATCGGACGGGAAGGTTGAAACCTTTTTAAAGCAAGACTAATGGCGAAAAGGTTATACTCGGAAAGAAAGGGATCGATTATGTGGAAACTTTTTCGCCCATAGCCATGCTTAAGTCCATCCGTATTCTCTTATCGATTGCTGCGCATTTTCGACTTTGAATCTGGCAAATGGATATCAAGACAGCTTTCCTTAACGGAAGTCTTGATAAAGAGATCCATATGCAACAACCCCTAGTTTTCATTGAAACAGGCCAAGAACACCCAGTTTGTAAAAGCTCAAGAGGTCCATTTACGGACTCAAACAGCATCGAACTTGGAACCAAAGTTTTGATCATATTATAAAGTCTTATGGGTTTTGATCAAAACGAGTTTGAAAGTTGTGTGTATAAAAACGATGTCGAATCGCGCATTAGTATTCTTAGATCAGACGAGATCACATTGTGATCATCGGGAACAATGTGAAGGTGTGATCGGGGCGTAAGGGCATGGTTTTCAAAACAGTTTGATATGAAAGACTTAGGGAAAACGGACACATCCTTGGGATCAAGATCACAAGAAAAGGATGGTCGGGTTATCGCAAGTTTCATACATAGACACTGGTTTTGAAACAATTCAGCATGCAAGATTCCAAGAAAGGATTCGTACCTTTCAGACTTGGGATCCATCTATCCAAGAAAATGTTCCCTAAGACGAAAAGGAGATAGATGACATGAAAGGTATTCCTTGTGCTTCTACCGTCGAAAAACCTTATGTATGCATTCGCGGTATGAGACCCGGATATATGCTTTTGCCGTAGGCATGGTAGCAAGATATCGAGTAACTTCAGGGAAAGCTTAATCGATTTACGATTAAAAACATTACGAAGTTTCAAAAGAACTCGGGATAGAATGTTGATTTATCACCGATACTCCAATCCCCATCGGCCACATGGACTCGGATTTCCAATCGATTTAGATTCCGTAAATTATCCGCCTCGATTTAGTGTGTTTCCATTTGGGAAGTGTAGCCATCAAATGGACGAGTGTGAAGCGTAAATGCATCACCGACTCAACCATGGGACTCGGGTAAAGGCGGCTTTTTTGCCAGAAGCAAAAGGAAAGAACCGATTGGGCTCTAGATCTTCTTAGTGGACTTGGATGGTGTTACAATTTGTCTAGCAATATCCGCTAGGGGCGATTACAAATTCAAGAGAACCAAGAGTCCACGAGTCAAACAAACACATTAAAAAAAGACATCTTATCGAGATCGTTAAGAGAGGAGATATATATGTGGCAAAAAGATAGCGTCGAGGGGCGACCTAGCGAGATCCATTCACAAAGCGCCTCGCCTCACTCAATACATTCGAGAGATATGTGAGTGGAATGGGTGTTAAGACATTTGCTAACTGCTTTGAGTATAAGTGGGAGAAATTATTAGGTTCGTGTAGGTGACATTAGATGTCACGGACTACTCGAGACGTGTTGTAGTATACTTAAAAGCGGACTTTGAGTATAAGTGGGAGATTGTTGGGATTATCTTTGAAAAGTATGCTTTTTACTTTGTATAATCGAAAACCTAATTTCGGACTTATTTCTTGAAATAAATTGTTTATCATCGATGCTTTAAATATGATTGAATGTTATATATATTTCTTGCATAACTGCTCAATAATTAAGACGCGTGTTAATCAGTAGTTAATTTAGTGATACCCGATCACGTAAGATTAAATTAATCAGTCCTTGTAACTATAAGTACGCCCATTCACGACCTAGATGGAAATGAACAACCATCGCGAAAGGTTGAGGTGTAAGGCTCAGATTGGTTTGTCTTGACCAAGAGATTACACTAGTGCATGATGATCTCGATTTGAATAGGACCCACAGGAGGATAAATTCTTGAGGCCGAACAAGGAAGAATTAGACCTCGATGGTTCGTTGTTTCTTAACCTTAAATCCCCGAAATAGGATCACGTGGGATCGGTAACTATTGCTTTGACTTATCATGGGTAGCTTAATCGTAGAGAGATTCAATCGTACTTTATCTTGGGCAATATTATTGGTCACATGTGATTGCTAAGATTTAATACGAAGAATCGTGTGCAAACGCACGTTTTGCTTGATTTGCCCCTTGGGAGGTTCATAAGCTTTATCATACCAAATCTTGCAAGTGGAATTTGTTTCGGTATGGATAATAATGTTGAACGGATTCTCGACCAAGGACAAAAGATATTAATTAATGGAAAGCTATTTGGTGGCTTGAATTAATTAATGGGCTAGATAATCTTAAAACACGGAAATAATGACCGGGAGCCATATTGATTGTAATATGGGTTAAGATGGATAGTACAATATTAATTATGTAGTGGGATTAATTAATATTTATGGGCTTGAATTATATTGTGGCTCAATATTAGATATTCAAGATCCATTAGAAGGTCCAATCTTAATTCTCCTAAAGGCCCCCGAGTAGCCCAACATATAGTCCAATAACCGAAAAGGTGATTAAAATAAAATAAATATTGTTGCTTATATTTCCTCATTAAATTAAAAAATTATGAATAAAAGAGGAGAAAGATTTTCTTTGAATTTTGTTATGGAATGAAGATATGTATTCTTGGAATACAAGATTATCTCATTAAATTCAAGAAATCTCCCACTTGGTTATTCATTAAGAGATTTTCGAAATTTTTGGAAAATAAAAAGAAGAAAGATTTTCTTGATTTTCTTGAAAAGATATTATGGAAGATATGTATTTCTTGAAATACAAGAATATCTCATAAATTCAAGAAGATCTAAATCTTGAAATCTTGCCCAAATTTTCTAAAATTATACCATAAAATAGAGGAGGTGGATTTTTTGTGGAATATTTTAATTATGGAAAAAAAAAATATATGGGATATATTCAAGATTTCTTGGTGACCAAGAAAAGTCTTTTCCCACATTGAAAATTCACATAAATTTCGTGCCCCTCCTCTCCTATAAATAGGGGATGATTAGTTCATTCCCAAGTACAATTCCATGTGCTGGAAATATTAGCAAATCCACATACGTGGTGCAACAAAGTTTATTTTTTCCTTTTGTTAATTGTTCGCGAGTATCCTTCCACCGGATTGTCGAGCAAGGGCTAAGGGAATACTTGGGAAGTCCTTTTGGTTAGTCCGTCCGACCAAAGCCACCGCCATCCCGAGAATGCGTTCACGTAAACCCGTAGATTCCGTGTCGCGTGGGTTTTACGTGGCTTTTATATGCATGATATGTTGTTGCAATTATTATTTGAATTAATATAGGATTAATTCATGTTAGTAATAATTAATGAATTAAATTTGTATTTAAATATTCACCCCGAATAGATCTGTGCGAATCATTCCCCAACACAAAAGGAACTAAAACTAAGTGTTGTTAAGGTTATATCACTCAGAGATATTGACCAAAAAGAGCCGTTGTGTTTGTCTACATTTACTGAAGACAAGAGCCAATCAGAAGAAGACAACATTGTACTTTTATCGTAATCGAAAGCGACAGTCATGAAGCATGTCGGTAGTACTATGTTCCAGACTGCAAAAAGTGTTGACTGGCAGCATGAAAAGCTTATTGCCTAAAACATGCTAGGGAGTTTCAAACCCTAAATATAGCCGTTCATCACACACCATAAGAGGAAACTCATGGAGCTATCTCTTCCAACGGATAGTTTTTTAAGAGTGACCTTGGTGTATGCCTATAAATACTTGTGACCATCTACATTGAAGGTTACGGGAAATTTGTAAGCAACTCAAGAGCTCAAACTTATTATTGCAAGTTGAAGTACTCGAAAACCCAAGAATTTCCCAAGTGCTTTACATTGAAGAGAGCTCATTCACTAAGCCTAGTTTTGATAAGATATATCCAAAGCTTAGTAGAGATATCCTAGCCTTTGCACTGTTCTTAATTGTAAAGGATATCTCATCCTAGTTGGAAACCAACCAAGAAACCCCAAACCCTTTGTATGGTAGTTTAAGTGTGATTGTTGGTGAGTTAGAGTTGTAAAGAGTTAGTAAACTACAGAGGTAGTCAGAAAACTCTAGAGAAGAAGTGAGTAAACTATCTTGGATAGTCAGAAAGCTTGTGTGTGTTTTGAGTAAGTAAACTACAGAGGTAGTTAGAAATCTCAAAATAGAAAGGTTAGTAAACTACAGATGTAGTCAGAAAACCTTAGGAAGTAGAAAGGTTAGTAAACTACAGAGGTAGTCAGAAAACCTTAGGAGGTGATTAAGGAATTTCTCTGAAGAGTCAGAGAGAGTGGACGTAGGAGCTTGAGTCTCTGAACCACTATCATTTGTTGTGTTATTTGCTTTCTGTACTGCATTGATTATCTGTTACATATCCTTAACTGAAAGCATATTTTCACTAATACTCAGTTGGACTCAATCCACTGAAGTTGCATCTAACTGAATCACAGCCTTAATCACTATTTCATTAAAAGGAAGGTTTTCAGCAAAGCTAAAAACGAGTATAAACTTAGGGTTAACCATTCCGCACATCTGAGTAGCTATCAAAGCAGCTCAGGATCTCTGAAAACTCAGGCTCAGTTGGGATTATCTGAGGCTTCTGAAAGCAGCTCAGGATCACTGTCTCAGGTAGACTTTGACTCAGGAGATCTGTGCTTCTCAGGGCCAAATCATCAGGAAAATCTGACCCATCTGACCTCAGTGAAGAAAAGTTTTAAAATCACTGAACACGTGTATTCCCCCCCCCATACACGTGTAAGACTCGTTTGCACCGGGACCAACAAGTGGTATCAGAGCAGTGGTTCAATTTGACCACCTGCTTTGTTGACCATAGTCTTATTTGCTAAAGATTCTCGTGGTCTATCTGAATAGATCTTATTTGCTGAAATCTTAAAAGGCTCAGACATAATGCATTCTAAGAAACTTCCCATGTTCTCAGTAGAGAGCTATGATTTATGGAGATTGAGAATGCAGGCTCACCTGTATTCTAAACATGAACGTATGTGGAGAGTGGTTTCTGAAGGACCATTCCAATTCACTGTGGTGAATCCCAGAGTTACAGAAAATGAGAGAAATGATCCCAGGACTGAATTTCCTAAGTCTGATGATCAACTTACTCCCGAGGAGAGGAAGTTAGTCAATCTAGACTATATTGCCAAAGACACACTATATAGCACTATTGATGATGGTGTGATGGGAATGATTTCTCATTGTAATACTGCCAAAGAAATATGGGATACACTAGCTGTAATGTGCTAAGGCACAGATCATATCAAGGAAAACAAACTTTCAATTGCCATTGGAAAGTTTGACAGTTTTGAAATGGAAGATGGTGAATCTATTGACAAATTGGAAGTCAGATTCACTAGTATAATGAATGATCTGAATGCACTTGGAAAGAGATATCCACAAAGAGAAGTTGCATTGAAAATTCTTAGAGGTCTATCTAAGAAATGGGATATTCATGCAGTGGTGATTGAAAACACCAAAAACATTGATTCAATGCCGTACCAACAAGTCTTCTCTGAGCTGAAAGCTTATGAGTTTGTTATTGATAAGAAATCAAAGAAAGCTGACAGCAAAGATGATTCTTCATCTAGTAAAAATGTGGCTTTCAGAGCCAAGGATAAAACCTGTAAAACTAGAGAGTCCGAGAACTCCCTTGCTAAAAATCAGGATGAGCTAGAGGATAAGCTAGTACTGATGGCAAGGAGGTTTGAAAGGCTTAATAGTAGATATGGAAAATATAAAAATTATTACAGGAATCACAGGTACCAAAGAAATTCTAAAGCTGAGGACAGATCCACTGAGAAGAGAAAGGACCTGAAAGCTGAAGGATCTTCATCCAAAAAGAAGGACTCCAAGACTAAGGAGGAAAGTGATCAGGATGATGATGCCAACAAATGCTATAACTGCCAAAAGAAAGGCCATTTTCAGTATGAATGTCCAGAGCTAAGTGCTAAGGAGAGAAAAGAAAGGCAAGCAAAGAGAGACAAGAAGTTCTCCAGCAAGAGAGCCATGGTTGCAGAAGAAGAACACTCTGAAGAAGGTTCCAGCTCTTCAGATGAAATATTCTCAGATAGTGACAGTGATGACATCTGTCTAATGGCTGTGGAGGAGGTAAATTCTTCTATCTCTGTTGTTGCTCCTACACATGCACACGAGTTGTCAAGTTCCACTGTAAACAGTCAATTTGACCTGATGGATTCTTTTGAGAGTCTGGTGAAGGACTATGCTGTTTTACAAGAACTGCTGAATGAAACTCAAGAGCAGAACAAAGAACTGATGGCTAAAAATCTTAAGTGGAAAGACTCTAGTAATGCTGAAATCACTTCTCAATTAATGGGAACTACTGATGAACTGGATGTTCTGAAAGTACAACTCTCAGAGAAAGAGAAGTTGATAGAGACCCTAAATGGAAAACTAGAGAAATCCACTGAGGAGATTCAGCTGATCAGAACTAAGTTCAATGACCTCTCTGAGAAGCATGAAACTCTACAAAAATGTGAGGATAGTGCGCAGAGAAAGTTAACTCTATTGAATTCTGCATCTAAAGTAATAGATGAAATTCAGAGTTATCAGAGACCTGCCACTATAAAATCTGGATTGAGATACATTCCAGGGGGAACCTCACAAGGTCATCTGAATGTTTCTTCTAGTAGCAAGAAGACTGTCTTTGTTAAACAAGTGGCATCCATTCTTCGGACTGAAGAAATGCCCAAGGTTTTAGACAAGGGAAAAGGACCTATGGTTCCAGAAAAACTGAATGTTCAGGTAAGAAAGCCTAAACCTCAGGTAAAGGCTAGAAAACCTGACCAATCAGTAGCAAATTTTTAGGCAAGTACTTCAAAGCCTCAGGCTAAGAATGCAAACCTGAAAAGATCTGCTCTGAACCAGCAGAGGAATTTTCAGAAGAGAAACACTCAGCAGAGACATTCTCAACTGAAAAGACCAAGTCCTCAGATTACTGAAAGACCCCAATTTCAGTAGAGACAACCCAAACCCCACTTGCCTAAGGGTAAAGGTTTCCTGAACCCAAGTCAACATAGACAAAGACCAGCTGCACAAAAGCCAAAGCAATGGAACAAAAGGCCTGTACCCAAGAAAAATTCTAAGGCTCATGTTCATGCTAAGGCTAGCACTCATACACAGGATACTGCTAAGGCACCCAGAGTGGTAAATGTGTATGTAGATGTTTATGGAAGACAGATCAGCCACTCTAAAGTAATTAGAGTTGTCAGGCAGATTTGGATTCCAAAAGGTACAGCTAACCTGGTTGGACCCTACACCAAATGGGTACCTAAAAATTGATTTTTTTTTCAGGTGAAAAACAAGGGCACTGAGCTGATTGAAGATCACATAGCACTGATGAGTGGAGATGAACTGGCCCCTGCTGTATGGTATCTTGACAGTGGATGCTCAAGACATATGACAGGATTCAAGCAAATACTCAGTGACTATGTAGAGCAAAGAGGCCCTCAGATCACATTTGGAGATAACTCCAAGGGACAGACTGAAGGATATGGAACTCTTGAAATTGATTCAGTTCATATCCATGATGTTTCATATGTATCTGGATTGAAGCATAACTTGCTTTCAATAAGCCAATTCTGTGACAATGGATTTAATGTTGAGTTCTCAAAGAACTTATGTTATGTGAAAGATGATACCTCACAGAAAATACTACTAACTGGTACTAGAAAAGGAAATGTGTATCTTGCTGATTGGAGTTCAACTCCTAAAGATACATGTTTGGTTTCAAAAAGTTCCACAGATACCAGTTGGTTATGGCATAAAAGGATGAATCACCTGAATTTCAAAACCCTGAATAAACTTGCAAGATTAGCACTTGTGAGGGGGTTACCAAATGAAGTGTTCAGTAAAGAACATGTTTGTGATGTGTGCCAAAAAGGAAAACAAATTAGAGCATCATTTAAAAGCAAAGTAGATGTGTCTACTGAGAGAATACTTCAATTGTTGCATATGGATCTTTTTGGTCCAGTAACACCAGTGAGCACAAATGGCAGGAAATATACACTTGTAGTAGTTGATGACTACTCAAGATATACTTGGGTCATATTCTTACTCAGTAAGAAAGAGACTCAGATAAAGCTGCCTGAACTACTGAAAAGGCTCAGTATTGAAAAGAATCTGAGTGTGGTCAAAATCAGATCAGAGAAAGTGTTGGGAAATGAATTTAATAAAGAGGATTTTGATTAGATCCCAAAACCCCTGAGTATGACATGTTCAGGATAATCTTGATAGATGAGTCAGGATTCAGTTTTAGAGTGTTCAGGATATTATCTGCACCATGTATAGTCGGCAGATATAGAACAGGTTAGAAACTAAAGATACTGAAGACTCAGTAGGATACTGAGAACTGAAGACTCAGAGAACCTGAAGACTCAGAGAAACTGAAGACTCAGAGAACCTGAAGACTCAGAGAACCTGAAGACTCAGAGAAATACTGAAGACTCAGTAATGTACTGAATGCTCAGTATATCCTGAATGTTCCGAGGCACTGAAGCTGAGGAATATAGCCGTTGGAATCCAGCTGACGTGGACCAACGAGAGGAAGACAACCAGCCTGAAAAAGCTGCAGAACTTACGAAGAATAGTATGGATTTGAATGTGATTCTCTCCAACGGTAACATTCAAATCCACACTATAAATACAAGTTCTTCCTTCATTATCAGTGGTGGAGTGAGTGTGGATACATGAAGATCATGCACAAAATGCTACAAAACCAAAGAGCGTTAGAGTCAAAGCATTCCCACCCTAGAACACAAGTCTATAGATATACAAATATATTCAAAGAGTGTTCTAGAACCCAACCTAAGCAACCCACGATGTATCATAAGCTTAGAGAGATTTTCCCAACCTTAGCATTGAGGCTAAACCATTGTAAGGGAAAATCTCACCAAAGTTGGAGACAACACCAAACCCAAACCCAGTGGTGAAGTGAGGTAGTTGTTAGGCAAACCCGAGTGAGGGTGATAAGTCCCGTTGGAGTGTGAACTCGTTAAACATCTATAGGCAAACCCGAGTGAGGGTGATAAGTCCCGAAGGAGTGTGAACTCGTTAAACATCTAAGAGTTTGAGTTAGAAACTACGGAGGTAGTCAGAAAGCTCAGGGTCGGGTTGAGTAAGTAAACTACGTGGAGTAGTCAGAAAACTCAGGGCCGAGTTGAGTAAGTAAACTACACGAGGTAGTCAGAAAGCTCAGAAGTTGATAGTGAATTTCTCTGAAGAGTCAGGGAGAGTGGATGTAGGAGCTTGAGTCTCTGAACCACTATATATTGCTGTGTTGTTTACTGCTTTATGTTTACACTTGTCATATGCATCTAGTTATAAGCAAACCACAACACATGAGCTCAAAAGTTTCGAAAAATTGAAATACTTTGTTCTCTCCCCTGTTTTATATGCACCGAAATCAAACGTTTTGCTTCCGCACGCGGAAAATAGGTTTTCCCACCGGGACCAACAGAAAGGAACTCAATTTATAAACCATATTATATCTGATTATTGTGCAGCAAATGGAATTACTCATGAAACATCAGCTGCAAGGACCCCACAACAAAATGGTGTTGCTGAAAGAAGGAACATGACTCTAAAAGCAGCTGCAAGGATAATGATAGCTGAAGCTGATATTCCTAAAAGATTTTGGGCTGAAGCTGTCAACACTGCATGCTATTCACAAAACAGATCCATGCTGACCAAGAGTCAAGGCAAAACACCATACGAGCTTTGGAATGAAAGGAAGTCTCTTGTTTCTTTCTTTCGTGTGTTTGGTTGCAAGTGTTTCATACACAATAATGGTAAAGAACAGTTGAAAACATTTGATAACAAAGCTGATGAAGGAATATTTTTAGGATATTCTGAAGTCAGTATAGCCTTCAAAGTTTACAACTGTAGGACTCTTATTGTGGAAGAAACACCTCATGTTGTTTTTGATGAATCTACTTGTGTTCAGAAGAAACAGGAACATGATGCAGGAGAACTGGCCAAGAGAATCACCAGACTAAGCCTGAAAAAGAATGACAAAACATCCTCTGAACCTGAAAAGAAGAAGTCAGTCACTTTCTATGAATGGAGTGACTCAGACTCAGACAAAGAAGTTCAGGATGGAACTCAGGATGGTGAGACTCAGGATGGAAATTCTCCACTTAAGGAAAACCAACACAAAAAAGCTGACCAATCTGAACAGACACCAGTTCAGACTCAGGTATGTGATGCCAATGAAGATGTGGTCACAGCTGAGGCAATTTCTGAATCTATCAACCAAAGGGGAACAAATGTCACTGACAATGTTCTGAATAGAATTTCCCCTGAGGAAGATGATTCTCTTTCTCCTTTTCTGTTGTTCCCTGAATTTAATGAACTGTCTGAACCTAACATTTTTAATGTTGAGGATACTATTGAAGGGGGAACATCTAAAAGAAGTTGGTTAGATAGTCATCCTACAAGTCAGATTGTGGGTGATCTAACTGATGGTGTTAAGAAAAGAAGGTTCCATGGTGAAAGTGCATTATTCTGCTGCTTCCTATCAGAGAAAGAGCCTACTGAGATTGAAGAAGCTCTACAAGATTCATTTTGGATTACTGCTATGCAAGATGAGCTGAATCAATTCTCAAGGAATGAAGTTTGGGAGCTAGTAGATAGGCTTGAGAGGCACAATGTGATTGGAACCAAGTGGGTGTTCAAGAATAAGAGAAAGTCATTGCTCAAGAAATATCTCAGTACGCCATTCAGTTGGGTCTGACAGGGAACAATCCTGATATCATCAAAGAGAGAGATGCGCTGAAAAGAAGATATTATGGAATGTTCAACCTTGAAGTCCCTGCTGATGAGGTGGAAGAAGATCAGAACTGAAGAGCCGAGCTGAAGAACAGAAGAAGACTAAAGAATGAAGACTCAGAAGATTCATGTAATCCTTTTTTTTTTTGTCTTTTTGATTTTGTTAGATAAGATTCATTGTAACTTGTAACAGTTTACCTATCATCAATGAAAACTTATCATTTATGCTCAAAAGATAATATCTCATTATCTTATTTACATGTCTTTTACTTTTGATATGCCTGAATGATTGTCTCTGAATTAACTATTGGGAGATTCTCTACTTAGAAAAATTGTTGGGAGATTCTCTGTTTAGGAAATTATTGGGAAATTAATTGTTGAGAGACTCATTATTTATGGGGGAAATTGTTGAAAATAAATCAATCTTGTAATAGGATAAACTGAAACCTGAGTATATGTTAAGTATTTGTTTTGTAACAAGATAGGTTTTGGCATCATCAAAAAGGGGGAAATTGTTGGGAGATGAATTTAATAAAGATATGATTTTGATTAGATCTCAAAACCCCTGAGTATGACATGTTCAGGATAATCTTGATAGTTGAGTCAGGATTCAGTTTTTAGAGTATTCAGGATGTTATCTGCAAAATTTATAGTCAGCAGATATAGATCAGGTTAGGATCTATAGATTCTGAAGAACTCAAGAAGTTTCAAAAAACCAAGTTTCAAAAGATGAACCGAAAGTTTCAAGTTTCAAAGATGAAACCGAGAAATCAAGACTCGTGGAGAAATCGAGATACTAAAGACTTAGTGTGAAATCGAGATATCGAAAAACTCAAGATGAAATCGAGGAATCAAGACTAAAGATGAAGACTCAAGATATCACCAAGATATCCAGAAAGACTCAAGACCCTCAAGACTCGAAGACCCTCAAGACTCGTAAGACTCAAGATGTAAGATCAAGATCAAGATCAAGAATACTAAAGGCACAGTAATTATCAAGACTAAAAATCGAATGCTCAAAAGATAAACCTGAATGCTCCGAGGTACTGAAAATATCTATCTGAAGGATGCAATACTGAGAAGATCGCGATTCCTTAGAAAAATAGATATTGCCCAAGACATTCAAATGCGCAAAAAGAACTAAGACAAAGTGTTGTTAAGGTTTATATCAAAGAGATTGTAACTAAAAAAGAGTCGTTGAGTTGTCTACCTTTAACTGGAGACAAAAGTCAAAAAGTGGAAGACAACACTGTACCATACTGACACTGACAGTGACAGGTCACTAAAAAAGATGTCAGAAGTACTAAGTTCCAGACTGCAAAAAGTGAAGACCGGCTACATGAAAGGCTATTACCTAAAACGTGTTAGGGAGTGTCAAACCCTAAATATAACCGTTCCTCACACACCATAAGAGGAAACTCACGAAGTTATCTCTCCAACGGATAGTTTTTCAAGAGTAACCTTGGTGTATGCCTATAAATACTTGTGACCCTCTACATTGTAAGGTTACGGGAAATTTGTAAGCAACTCAAGAGCTCAAACTTATTACTGCAAGTTGAAGCACTCGAAAAACCAAGAATTTCCCAAGATCTTTAAATCGAAGAGAGCTCATTCCACTAAGCATAGCTTGATAAGATATATCTAAAGCTTAGTCGAGATATCCTAGCCTTTGCATTGCTCTTTATTGTAAAGGATATCTCATCCTAGTTGGAAACCAACCAAGAAACCCCAAACCCTTTGTAAGGTAGTTTGAGTGTGATTGTTGGTGAGATTGGAGTTGTAAAGAGTGAGTAAACTACATTGAGGTAGTCAGAAAGCTCTATAGAAGAAGTGAGTAATCTATCTCGGATAGACAGAAAGCTTGTGTGAGTTTTGAGTTAGTAAACTAAAGAGCTAGTCAGAAAGCTCAAAATTAGAAAGGTTAGTAAACTCAGAGGTAGTCAGAAAGCCTTAGGAAGTGATTAGTGAATTTCTCTGAAGAGATCAGGGAGAGTGGACGTAGGAGCTTGAGTCTCTGAACCACTATAATTTGCTGTGTTCTTTGCTTTCTGTTTTGCTTGAGTTATCTGTTGCGTTACTGTGTTTTGAAATCATATTTTCACTGATATTTCAGTTGGAATCAATCCACTAAAAGTTGCATATAATTGAATCACAGCCTAATCACTATTCAATTAAAGGAAGGTTTTCAGCAAAAGCTTAAAACGAGTATAAACTAAGGGCCAACCATTCCGCACATCTGAGTAGCTAGAACAGATAGTTACCAAACTGAACTTACTCCTTTGAGGGTTCAGTAAGTTAGTTATTTGATCCAAGCAACTCAGGATCTCTGAAAACTCAGGACTCAGTTGGGATTATCTGAGGTATCTGAAAGCAGCTCAGGATCACTGTCTCAGATAGACTTTGACTCAGAGCGATTTGTGCTTCTCAGGACCAAATCATTAGGACAACCTGACCCAAGCTGACCTCAGTAAAAGAAATTTTTTTAAAATCACTGAACACGTGTATTCCCCCCCATACACGTGTAAGACTTGTTTGCACCGGGACCAACAAGTGGTATCAAAGCAGTGGTTCAACTTGACCACCTGCTTTGTTGACCAAAGTTTTATTTGCTAAAATACTTGTGGTCTATCTGAACTGATCTTATTTGCTGAACTCTTAAAAGACTCAGATAAAATGTCTTCTAAGAAACTTCACATGTTCTCAGTAGAGAACTATGATTTATGGAGACTGAGTATGCAGGCTCATCTGTATTCTAAACATGAACGTATGTGGAGAGTGGTCTCTGAAGGGCCATTCCAATTTACTGTGGTGAATCCCAGAGGAACAGAAACTGAGAGAAATGATCCCAGAACAGAATTTCCTAAGTCTGATGACAAACTGACTCCTGAGGAGAGGAAGTTAGTCAATCTAGACTATATTGCTAAAGACACACTATACAGTACAATTGATGATGGTGTGATGGGAATGATCTCTCACTGCAATATTGCAAAAGAAATTTGGGATACACTAGCTGTAATGTGCCAAGGCACAGATCATATCAAAGAAAACAAACTTTCAGTTGCAATTGGAAATTTTGATAGTTTTGAAATGGATGAAGGTGAATCTATAGACAAATTGGAAGTCATATTCACTAGCATTATGAATGATCTAAATGCACTTGGAAAGAAATATCCACAGAGAGAAGTTGCATTGAAAATTCTTAGAGGTCTTTCTAAGAAATGGGATATACATGCAGTGGTGATTGAAAACACCAAAAACATTAATTCAATGCCATATCAACAAGTCTTCTCTAAGCTGAAGGCCTATGGGTTCGTAATTGATTAAAAATCTAAAAAGGCTGACAACAAAGATGATTCATCATCTAGTAAGAATGTGGCTTTTAAGGCCAAGGATAAAACCTGTAAAACTAGAGAGTCTGAGAACTCCCTTGCTAAGAATCAGGATGAGCTTGAGGATAAGCTAGCACTGATGGCAAGGAGGTTTGAAAAACTTAATAGTCGATATGGAAAATATAAAAACTATTACAGGAATCACAGGTACCAGAAGAAACCTGAGGACAAACCAACTGAGAAGAGAAAGGACCTGAAAACTGAAGGGTCTTCATCAAGAAAGAAGGACTCCAAGTCCAAAGAAGAAAGTGATCAGGATGATGATGCCAACAGATGCTACAATTGCCAAAAGAAAGGTCACTTCTAGTATGATTGTCCAGATCTAAGTGCTAAGGAGAGAAGAGAAAGACAAGCTAAAAGAGACAAGAAGTTCTCTAGAAAAAAGGCCATGGTTGCAGAAGAAGAACATTCTGAGGATGGATCTAGCTCTTTAGATGAAATATTTTCAGACAGTGAAAGTGATGACATCTGTCTGATGGCTATTGAGGAGGTAAACTCTTCTTTCTCTGTTGTTGCTCCTACACTAGCACAAGAGTTGTCAAGTTCCACTGTAAACAGTCATTTTGACCTGATGGATTCTTTTGAAAGTCTGATGAAGGACTATGCTGTTTTACAAGAACTGCTAAATGAAACTCAAGAGCATAATAATGAATCGAAAATTTGAAAATCTTAAGTGGAAAGACTCTAGCAAAACCGAAAATCACTTCTCAATTAATGGGAGCTCTTGATGAATGGATGTTTGGAAAGTACAACTCTCGAGAGAAAGAGAAATTGATAGTGACCCTAAGCGAAAAAGCTAGAGAAATCCACTTAAGAGATTGGTGATCGTAACTAAGTTCAATGACCTCTCGAGAAGCATGAAACTCTACGTAAATGTGAGGATAGTGAGAAGAAGCTAACTCTATTGAATCTGCATCTAAAGTAATAGTTGAAATTCAGAGTTACCAGAGATCTGCAACTATAAAATCTGGATTGGGATACATTCCAGGGGGAACCTCACAAGGTCATTTGAATGTTGCATCAAGTAGCAAGAAGAAAATCTTTGTAAAACCAATGGCACCTACACTTCAAACTGGAGAAATGGCCAAGGTGTTAGACAAGGGAAAATGACCTATGGTTCCAGTAAAACTGAATGATCAGGTAAGAAAGCCCAAACCTCGGTGAAGGCTAGAAAACACGAAAGCACTCACCGGAAAATTTCGTGCAAGTACTTCAAAGCCTCGGACTAAGAATGTAAAACCGAAAGGATCATTTGAGCCATCATAGGAATCTTTGAAGAGAAACACTCAGCAGAGACATTCTCAACTGAAGAGACCAAGTCCTCAGTATACTGAAAGACCCAAATTTCAGTACAGGCAACCTGAACCCCACTTGCCTAAGGGTAAAGGTTACCTAAACCCAAGTCAACAAAGATTCGGACCAACAAGACAGAAGCCAAAAGCAATCGAACAAAAGGCCCTGCATCAAAGAAAAACTCTAAGGCTCATGTTCATGCTAAGGCAAGCACTCATACACGTGAAACCGCTAAGGCACCCGAGAGTAGTAAATGTGTATGTAGATGTTTATGGAAGATGATCAGCCACTCTAAAGTGATTAGAGTTGTCGTAGATTTGGATTCGAAAAGGTACAACTAACCTTGTAGGACCCTACACAAATTGGGTACCTAAGAATTGATCTGCTTTTTCAGAGGAAAACAAGGGCACCGAAATGATTAAAGATCACATAACACCGATGAAAGAGAGAGAAAAAAAGCCCTCGATGTATGGTATCTTGACAGTGGATGCTCAAGACATAAGACAGGATTCAAGCAGATACACAGTGACTATGTTGAACAAAGAGGCCCTCAGATCACTTTTGGAGATAACTCCAAGGGACAGACTGGAGGATATGGAACTTTGGAAATCGACACAGTTCATATCCATGGTGTTTCATATGTATCTGGATTGAAGCATAACTTGCTTTCAATAAGCCAATTCTGTGATAAGGGTTTTAATGTTGAGTTCTCTAAGAACTTATGTTATGTGAAAGATGATATCTCTCAGAAAATATTACTGACTGGTACTAGAAAAGGAAATGTGTACTTGCTGATTGGAGTTCAACTCCTAAAGATACATGTTTGGTTGCTAAAAGTTCCACAGATACAAGTTGGTTATGGCATAAAAGAATGAATCACCTGAATTTCAAAACCCTGAATAAACTTGCAAGATTAGCTCTTGTGAGAGGGTTGCCTAATGAAGTGTTCAGTAAGGAACATGTTTGTGATGCGTGCCAAAAAGGAAAACAAGTTAAAGCATCATTTAAAAGCAAAGTAGATGTTTCTACTGAAAGAATACTTCAGTTGTTGCATATGGATCTTTTTGGTCCAATAACACCAGTGAGCACCAATGGCAGGAAATATACACTCGTAGTAGTTGATGACTACTCAAGATATATTTGGGTCATATTCTTACTCAGTAAGAAAGAGACTCAGATAAAGCTGCCTGAATTACTGAAAAGGCTCAGTATTGAGAAAAATCTGAGTGTGGTCAAAATCAGATCTGACAAAGGAACTGAATTTATAAACCATATTATATCTGATTATTGTGCAAAGAAATGGAATTTCTCATGAAACATCACCGCAAGGACCCCTCAACAAAATGGTGTTCTTCGAAAGAAGGAACAAGACTAAAAAGAAGTTCGCAAGGACAATGATAATTTGAAGTCGATATTCCTAAAAGATTTTGGGTTGAAGTCATCAACTTTGCATGCTATTCACGTGAAACGGATCCATGCTAACCAAGAGTCAAGGCAAAAACACCCTATGAGCTTTGGAATGAAAGGAAGCCTCTTGTTTCTTTCTTTCGTGTGTTTGGTTGCAAGTGTTTCATACACAATAATGGTAAAGATCAGTTGAAAACATTTGATAGTAAAGATGATGAAGGAATATTCTTAGGATATTCTGAAGTCAGTAAAGCTTTCAGAGTTTACAACTGTAGGACTCTTATTGTGGAGGAAACACCTCATGTTGTTTTTGATGAATCTACTTGTGTTCAGAAGAAACAAGAACATGATGCGTAAGAACCTGACCAAGAGGATCACCAGATTAAGCCTGAAAAAAAGAATGACAAAACATCCATTGAACACGAAAAAAGAAGTCAGTCACCATCTATGATTGGAGTGACTCAGACTCAGATAAAGAAGTTCAGGATGGAACTCAGGATGGTGAGACCCAGGATGGAAAGTCTTCACTGAAGGAAAACCAACACACTAAAGCTGACCAATCTGAACAGACACCAGTTCAGACTCAGGTATGTGATGCCAATGAAGATGTGGTCACAGCTAAGGCAATTTCTGAATCTATCAACCAAAGGGGAACAAATGTCTCTGACAATGTTCTGAATAGAATTTCCCTTGAGGAAGATGATTCCCTTTCTCTTTTTCTATTGTTCCCTGAGTTTATTGAACTAACTGAACCTAACATTTCAAATGTTGAGGATACTATTGAAGGGGGAACATCTAGAAGAAGATGGTTAGATAGTCATCCTACAAGTCAGATTGTGGGTGATCTAACTGAAGGTGTCAAAACAAGAAGGTTCCATGGAGAAAGTGCACTATTTTGCTGCTTCCTATCAGAGAAAGAGCCTATTGAGATTGAAGAAGCTCTACAAGATTCCTTTTGGATTACTGCTATGCAAGATGAGCTGAATCAATTCTCAAGGAATGAAGTATGGGAGCTAGTAGATGGACCTGAAAGGCACAATGTTATTGGAACCAAGTGGGTATTCAAAAATAAAAGAGATGAAAACAACAACATTGTAAGAAACAAGGCAAGGCTAGTTGACAAGGTTATTCCCAAGAAGAAGGCTTGGATTATGATGAAACCTTTGCACTTTTGTTGCAAGACTAGAAGCCATCGATTGTTTCTTGCATATGTTGCCCACATGAAGTTCACGATCTATCAAATGGATGTGAAAAGTGCATTTTGAATGGTGTGCTTAAAGAAGAGGTTTATGTAGAACAACCTCCCTGGTTTTGAACAGAATGACCAAGTTTCTGTGCTCGGAAAAGCCTTGTATGGTCTTAAGCAAACACCCGAGCATGGTATGATACTCTTTCTTAGTTTCTTCTCGACTATGGTTTTGTCAAAAGGCTGTTGATAGAACTCGTTCGGGATAGAAGATGGGGAAGATATCTTATTGGTTCGGGATATATGTTGATGACATCATTTTTGGATCTCAAACCATCGGTTGTGTGTGAAAAGTTTTCAACACTGATGAAAGGCAAGTTTGAGATGTCAATGATGGGAGAGATGAATTTCTTTCTAGGTCTTCAAGTGAAACAATCAAAGGAAGGAATCTTCATCAACCAGGGCAAAGTACACCGAAGATCGGATTGCAAAATAGGTGTACAGAACTGCAATGCAGTTAGAATTCCTATGAATACTAACTACAAGATGGATCGATTTCAAGGCAAATCAGTAAGTCATACTGATTATAGAGGAATCATTGGATCATTGCTCTATCTCACAGCAAGTAGGCCGGATATAACATTTGTTGTTGGGATATGTGCAAGATACCAAGCTAATACTAAGGCTAGTCATATGGAGGCTGCCAAAAAGATACTGAAGTATCTTAAGGGCACAGTGAATAGAGGATTATGGTATCCAACTGATGATAACCTTGAATTAAGTGGTTACTCAGATGCTGATTATGGAGGTTGCAGAATTGACAGGAAGTCCACTACAGGAACTTGTCAATTTCTTGGAAGTAAGCTGATATCTTGGTTTTTGAAGAAATAGACCCCAAAGAGTAAACCAAGTACTCATCGGTGAATACATGGCTGCGAGGAAGTTCGCTTTGTCTTTCGATTCTTTGGCTCGGACAACAATTAAGGGATTATAAAGTTGTAGCCAATGAAGTACCAATATTTTGTGACAATAATAGTGCCATAGCTATTTCACAAAATCCGGTATTGCACACCAGATGCAAGCATGTGGATATCAGACATCACTTCATCAGAGATCATGTTGAGAAAAATGACATCAGGATGGAGAAAATTCATATTGATAAATAGAGAGCTGATATCTTGACTAAACATTTGGCTGAATTAAGATTTCAGGAACTATCAGTTGAATTAGGGATGTTGGATCCAGGTGTATAGAGTAAAATCTGAAAAATTGAAGGTTTTCAGATGCATGAAGTTTTCTCAGGATTCTACTGAGAAACTCAAAATAAAATGGAAAATACTGAACTGAGTCTCAGGAAACTCAGATTTACTAAAGGTCAGTACTCAGTATTATACTGAACCCATTCAGTACTCAGTATCATACTGACATTTTATCAAGGTCAATACTCAGTAAGACTAATAGAGGGAAATTAGTCTGAAGAAGTAATGACTCACGCGACTCATTTATTGCTTAAGTGAAACTCAGTAATCATTTGCAATAAATACAAAACACCTGAAGAATGTTTTTGGGCGGGATCTTTGAAATTCCTAAGAAGGTCAACAGTCATTAAATGCTCTGTTACATTTAATAACCAATGAGGTTAAAATGGCGGCTTACTTTTAGGAAGATCGACCTTTCGTATACCCGATTAATCTCAACAGTTGTTTTTCACCTAACCGGTACGATTTCCCACGATCTCACGATATATATTCTTTAAGAAGCCTTTTCAAGCCAATTTTATTAAACCCTTCGTTCCCAAAAACCTCTGCAAATAAATCCCTTTTACCCAGAAAAGCTTCATCGCTCAAAACCCTAAATCTTCAAATCTCAAAATGGCTCCTACCATATTCGAAAGATTGGCCGAAACAAATAAGCCATGGTATGAGTACGTGGTTTCTTTGGAGAGTACTTCCAATGCCAAGCACGAAGAAGAGGCGCTCCACTTGATTCGATTGGCAAAATTGACGAACCTCATCGCGAACCGACCGGAGGCGGAGTATACTCGCGAGGTAATCGAGTTTGTCGCTAATTTGGAAATAGATGAGGATGATTGTATTGAGTCCAAGATTTCTGTTTCGCATCTTGAACAATCAATGAAGTATGTGGATTTTGTTCGAGAGCTTTATATTGTCCCTAAGCATTTAAACAATGTTTTTGAGTTGTGCGATAGGGGAGATGATCCCTCATTATATATGTTGGGACGGGAGCAAGAGTATCTTGATGGGATTACTGAGAATCCTGTTAAGTTTGAAGCAACTCTGCATAAGCGGCATCTAAAGCCGAAGTACAGAGTGTTGATGGATATTGTCGGAAAGTGCATCATGAGTCGATCTGGAAGCTTTGAGTAGATCAGCACTCCCAAACTCCAAGAAATGGCGGTGATTGAGGACTCACCCACCAAGGATTTTAACTGGTTGAAATATCTGATCAAGGTGGTGAGTGAGCAAGCCAAGGTCATAAAAAGGGAGGATGGGGTAATATCTATCAAAGGCAGGATCCTCCATGCCACCAAAATAACATTTATTTTGGAGATGTGCCGAGAGGAGGAGGATATCTTTTCCAACTCTACTCCATTCCCTAAGTTCGAAGTAATGTTCAAGCCCATTGCTGCAAAGAAGACTATCAAGGGGAAGAAAGAGAAAAAGGTGGAATCACCAGTTGCGGCTGCTGCTAAAGAAACCCAACAAACCAGGGGGAAGGTTTTGTTGGATGCCAAGATGGAGCAGGGTGAGAGATTGAAGAAAAAAAGACCCTTGCTCCAAAGCTTAAAAAGAATGGTGGTTCTCACTGATGAAGATGAGGAAAGTGAGACTGAGGAGATTCAGCCTGAGAGCCAAACTGCTCAGAAATCGCCTTTACTTGTATTGGCTCAGGCTATCTCAAAAGCACATGATCAAACTGGGGAGCAAGTCTTCTCTGAGGTTCTTGAGACGTCGCTTGGATTACGATAAGTTCTCTCAAGAAATCTTCCAGGACCTCGGACCTCGAGCAAATCTACAGATCCTCTTGAGGAAGCACTGCTTTCGAGACCTCAAAAAAATGTTGATTCCCTCTGAGGAAGTGCCTACTCAAGTCTCAGAGCAAACCGAATTCCCAATCGGAGGAGGCGCCGGCTCGGACCTTTAACCAAGTCGATTCAGATCGAGGAGGGAGGCCCCGCCCAAAACCTCGAGTTTGCTGAGCCTCGGGAGCCGATGAATTTTGATGAGCTCCTGAATGAGCTGTTAGTCGATCCTTCAGCAGACTTTCCAACTGAACCTGAGAGCCCGATGCTCAAGAAAGGTGAAGCTGAAGAGACCGAATGGCGAAGCAAGGGGGAACGGTTCATCCTTGACCGCTACCCTGAGCTTAGCTCATTCCCTGACCTCCAAGACATCTTCTTCAGATTGAGGTCAACAGTCTACATCCTCAACCAGACTCTTCCGGAGATGCTCAACATTGCTTCATTCAGAGGCGAAGACTGGTGGAACGAGGAAACAACTTTTCTCACTGAATTCTCAGGATTCAGAAAAACCAAGCTCAGGATGAAAATCTCAGACTTTGATGAGCTTGTGAAAAGGAAGGATGCTGAGAGGATTGCTGAAGTTGGTGCCCCGAGCTCCAAAGACAAATCTCAGGATGGGGACCAACAAGGGGATGATGAGAGTCAATCTCAGAAGGAGAAAGACTCAACTGATGCTGATCAGGCTGCTGTCGAACATCCTCAGACTAAAGTTAGCCTTCAGGTAACTTTTGGCACTATTAATAATTATGCCAAGATTACTGAAGTTCCTACCTTTAAATCTGTAATGTCTGATATGCAGACTAAGGCTCAGGTGGACACCCAAGCTCAGGGTGAATCCGGACTCAGATCGAAGTCGGAAGCCCGATTCAACCGAAGCTCGAGTTCAGATCGAGACTCAGGATGAAAAAATTAACTCGGTGAGGCACAAACAGACGATATGCTCCGAGATTGATCTCACCCCGTGATAGAAAAATTTGGAGAAGGTTGAGCCGATCCCGACCAAAGTTGCTCGGGATCGAGGAGGCATTGGCCAACCAAGCTCGAAGATTGAAAGCTTGAGTTCTTCTTCGTAATCGTGCTACTTCAGATACTCGATGAACATGTCGACCTCCATGGAAGGAAAGTTAGAAAAGAAGATGGAGGGGGTCAAGGTCGAAGCTTAATACAGAGTCGGGAAAAAAGCATCGTGGAGCGGCATCGCATTCTAGAAGCAAAGTTGGTAGAGAAGAATGAGATGCTGGTGAAAAACGTTGTTGAGGAAATGAGCTCAATGCTCATGGCCAAGATGACAGACATGTTCAAGGAAGCTCTCTCAAGCCAATTTGCTCATCTGTCTGAAGAATTCTCTTCGTGGCGAAGAACCACCTCGAAAGGCTCGAGGAGGAGCAAGATCAGATGGCAGGGGAGATGCGGAGTGTCAGTAAAGAACAATACCATATGGACACAGCACTCTCCAGGTTTCTGCCAGAGTATGGTTCCAAGAAGGGGGAAAGACCTGGAGCTGATCTCAGGAATTTATTGGAACATACTATGAAGGGAAAAGTTGTCAAGGATGCTGAAAGAAAGATCATTGCCGAAGCCATGAAGGAGATAGAAGCCACTGAGAAGCTTAAGTTCAAGAAGGTGGAGAAGCCAATCTACACACAGGTTTCAGAGGAAACAATGCAAGAAGTTGCTATAGAGAAACTGAGTGGTAGAGAAAGGCTATGGCGATGGAAAAACCTGAGGACAAAAGAGCAAAGGCTTCTAAGCCAATTCAGAGAAAAATGATGCTATGTATTGAAGAATCTGAGGTTGAGCCAAAGAAGAAAGTCTTCAATACCAGAAGCGCTCTGAAAACACTCCAGATTAAACAAGCAAATAAAACTGCTGCTTCTGTTTCTGGTGTACCAGTGATCAGAAAGAAGGTAGAAGAAGAGCAGAAAAGAAGGAGTGGGTTCAAAAAGTTCGCAAGCAAGAGGAGAGGGAACACAAAAGCACATAAATGGCCGCATGTTGACAAATGGATGCCAGTCCAGCTCAACGATGCATGGGAAGAAATTAAGAGAACTTTTTGGTTCTATTATGATGTGCTTAGAGAATGGAGAGGGGAGAGCTCAGATCCCAATGAGGCTTTCATCGACTATCTCCTGACCTTCTATCCTAAATATCTTCAAGGTTGGATAAATCTTGCGGATGAAGGAAAGGTGCAGATAACCGCCCCTGGTCCATACGTGTACCCTCCTCCCAGGCTGGAGAATGGCTATGTAAATGAGAAAGTCATTGCTCAAGAAATATCTCAGTACGCCATTATGTTGGGTCTGACAGGGAACAATCCTGATATCATCAAAGAGAGAGATGCGCTAAAAAGAAGATATTACAGAATGTTCAACCTTGAAGTCGCTGCTGCTGAGGTGGAAGAAGATCAGAACTGAAGAGCCGAGCTGAAGAACAGAAGAAGACTAAAGAATGAAGACTCAGAAGATTCATGTAATCCTTTATTTTTTTTTTTGTCTTTTTGATTTTGTTAGATAAGATTCATTGTAACTTGTAACAGTCTACCTATCATCAATGAAAACTTATCATTTATGCTCAAAAGATAATATCTAATTATCTTATTTACATGTCTTTTACTTTTGATATGCCTAAATGATTGTCTCTGAATTAATTATTGGGAGATTCTCTACTTAGAAAAATTGTTGGGAGGTTCTCTGTTTAGGAAATTATTGGGAAATTAATTGTTGAGAGACTCATTATTTATGGGGGAAATTGTTGAAAATAAACCAATCTTGTAATAGGATAAACTGAAACCTGAATATAAGTTAAGTATTTGTTTTGTAACAAGATAGGTTTTGGCATCATCAAAAAGGGGGAAATTGTTGGGAGATGAATTTAATAAAGATATGATTTTGATTAGATCCCAAAACCCCTGAGTATGACATGTTCAGGATAATCTTGATAGTTGAGTCAGGATTCAGTTTTTAGAGTATTCAGGATGTTATCTGCAAAATGTATAGTCACAGATATAGATCAAAGTTAGATCTCAAAATTTCAAGAACTCAAGAAGTTTCAAGAAACCGAAGTTTCAAAGATGAAATCAAGGTTTCAAGTTTCAAAGATGAAATCGAGAAATCAAGACTCAAGGAGAAACCGAGATATCAAGACTCAGCAGAAATCGAGATATCGAAAACTCAAGATGAAATCGAGAAATCAAGACTCAAAGATGAAGACTCAAAGATATCACCAAGATATCCAGAAGACTCAAGACCCTCAAGACTCGAAGACCTCAAGACTCGTAAGACTCAAGATGTAAGATCAAGATCAAGATCAAGAATACTAAAGGCACAGTAATTACTGAAGACTCAGTAATGTACTGAATGCTCCGAGGCACTGAAAATATCTATCTAAAGGATGCAATACTGAGAAGATCGCGATTCCTTAGAAAAATAGATATTGCCCAAGACATTCAAATGCAGACAAAAGGAACTAAGACAAAGTGTTGTTAAGGTTATATCACTCAGAGATTGTAACCAAAAAGAGCCGTTGAGTTGTCTACCTTTAACTGGAGACAAAAGTCAAAAAGTGGAAAGACAAAGACTTTGTACCATATCGACATCGACAAAGGATGTGTCACTAAAAAAAATGTCAGAAGTACTAAGTTCCAGACTGCAAAAAGTGAAGATCGGCTACATGAAAGGCTATTACCTAAAACGTGTTAGGGAGTGTCAAACCCTAAATATAGTCGTTCCTCACACACCATAAGAGGAAACTCACGAAGTTATCTCTCCAACGGATAGTTTTTCAAGAGTAACCTTGGTGTATGCCTATAAATACTTGTGACCCTCTACATTGTAAGGTTACGGGAAATTTGTAAGCAACTCAAGAGCTCAAACTTATTACTGCAAGTTGAAGCACTCGAAAAACCAAGAATTTCCCAAGTGCTTTAAATCGAAGAGAGCTCATTCCACTAAGCCTAGCTTGATAAGATATATCCAAAGCTTAGTCGAGATATCCTAGCCTTTGCATTGCTCTTTATTGTAAAGGATATCTCATCCTAGTTGGAAACCAACCAAGAAACCCCAAACCCTTTGTAAGGTAGTTTGAGTATGATTGTTGGTGAGATTGGAGTTGTAAAGAGTGAGTAAACTACATTGAGGTAGTCAGAAAGCTCTAGAGAAGAAGTGAGTAATCTATCTCGGATAGCAGAAAGCTTGTGTGAGTTTTGAGTTAGTAAACTATAGAGGTAGTCAGAAAGCTCAAAATTAGAAAGGTTAGTAAACTATGAGAGGTAGTCGTAAAGCCTTAGGAAGTGATTAGTGAATTTCTATGAAGAGATCGGGGAGAGAGTGGGCGTAGGAGCTTGAGTCTACGAACCACTATAATTTCATTGTGTTCTTTGCTTTCGTTTTGCTTTGAGTTATCTGTTGCATTCTTTGTGTTTTGAAAGCATATTTTCACCGATATTTGGTTGGAATCAATCCACTAAAAGTTGCATATAATTGAATCACGGCTAATCACTATTCCATTAAAGGAAGGTTTTCAAAGAAAAGCTTAAAACGAGTATAAACTAAGGTCAACCATTCCAAGACATCTGAGTAGCTAGAACAGATAGTTACCAAACTGAACTTACTCTTCTGAGGGTTCAGTAAGTTAGTTATCTGATCCAAGCAACTCAGGATCTCTGAAAACTCAGGACTCATTTGCGATTATCTGAGGTATCTGAAAGCAAATTTCAGATCATCATCTCGAGATAGACTTTGACTCGAGTGATTTGTGCTTCTCAGACCAAATCAGACAACAACGACCCAAGCTGACCTCAGTAAAAGAAAAAGTTTTAAAATCACTGAACACGTGTATTCCCCCCCCATACACGTGTAAGACTCGTTTGCACCGGGACCAACAGACATCACTTCATCAGAGATCATGTTGAGAAGAAAGCATCAGGATGGAGAAGATTCATACTGATAAACAGAGAGCTGATATCTTGACTAAACCTTTGGCTGAATCAAGATTTCAGGAACTATCAGTTGAATTAGGGATGTTGGATCCAGGTGTATAGAGCAAATCTGAAAAAAAATTGAAGGCTAAGAATCACCTGATGAGGCTGGAGGAAGAGCAAGACCAGTTGGCTGGAGAAGTGCGAAGTGTCAGCAAAAAGCAATATCATATGGACACTGCCCTATCCAAACTTCTGCCAAGGTATGGTGCCAAGAAGGGGGAAAGGCCCGGAGCTGACCTGAGAAGTATTATTGGCACACACCTTGGAGAGAATGGCAGATAAACAAGCTGAAAAGAAGAATATTGCTGAAGCCTTAAAGGAAGTTGAAGCCACTGAAAAGCTCAAGTCCAAACACATACCATGCTCCTAGGCTAGAGAATGGCTTGGTAAATGAAATAGTAATTTCTCAGGAGATTCCTCAATATGCCATCCAGTTAGGCCTGACAGGTAACAACCCAGATATCATCAAGGAAAGAGATGAGTTGAAGAAGAGATATTATGGGATGTTCAACCTGGAGGTGCCTCAGGATGAGGTTGAAGAAGATCAAGAGTCAAGTCAAGATTGTCAAGACCAAGACCAAAGGCCAAGACTCTTGTAATTCTTTTGTTTTTTGTCTTTACTTTTGATAAGTTCATTGTAATCTGTAACTGATATCATACATCAATGGAACTTTATCTTTATGCTCAAAGATAATATTTCATTATCTTTTTACATGTCTTTATATTTGATATGCCTTATGTTGTGTTGTGAAATTGTTGGGAGATTTATTGTGAAATTGTTGAGAGATTTGCCATTCTTGTATTGTAATAGGAAAAACTGAAACCTGAGTATAGGTTAAGTGTTTTTGTAACAAGATGGTTTTGGCATCATCAAAAAGGGGGAAATTGTTGGGAAATGAATTTAATAAAGAAGATTTTTGATTAGATCTCAAAAACCCCCGAGTATGACATGTTCAGATAATCTTGATAGATGAGGCAGATTCAGCTTTTTAGAGTGTTCAGGATGTTATCTGCACCTTATATAGTCCGCAGATATAGATCAGGATAGATTCTGAAGATTCTGAAGACTCAAGAAGTTTCGAGAAACCGGTTTCAAAGATGAAACCGAAGTTTCAAGTTTCAAAGATGGAACCGAGAATCAAGACTTAGTGTGAAATCGAGAAATCAAGACTCAAGCAGAAATCAAGACTCAAGATGAAATCGAGAAATCAAGACTCAAAGATGAAATCGAGAAATCAAGACTCAAGATGAAACCGAGAAATCAAGACTCAAAAGATGAAACGAAGAAATCAAGACTCAAAGATGAAATCGAGAAATCAAGACTAAAGATGAAATCGAGAAATCAAGACTCAAGATGAAATCGAGAAACCAAGACTCAATAAGAACTCAAGATATCAATCAAGATATCTCAAGACTCTTTAAGATCAAGACAAAGGATATTGAAGGCACAAGACTCATCAAGACTCAAAAAATGTACATCAAATCAAGATAACCCGAATGTTCCGAGGCAATCAATAATATCTATCCAAGGACAATATCGAAAAAAAAACGATTACTTAGAAAAATAGATATTGCCCAAGACATTCTCATGCGCATAAAAGGAACTAAAACTAAGTGTTGTTAAGGTTATATCACTTTCGGAGATATTGACCAAAAAAGAGTCGTTGTGTTTGTCTACATTTATCAAGACAAGAGCCAATCAAGAAGACAAGATGATTTTTCATCGACATCGAAAAGAGTCATCAAGCATGTCAAGAGTACTATGTTCCGCATCGCAAAAAGTGTTGACTGGCTGCATGAAAAGCTTATTGCCTAAAACATGCTAGGGAGTTTCAAACCCTAAATATAGCCGTTCATCACACACCATAAGAGGAAACTCATGTAGCTATCTCTTCCAACAGATAGTTTTTCAAGAGTGACCTTGGTGTATGCCTATAAATACTTGTGACCATCTACATTGAAGACGGAAATTTGTAAGCAACTCAAGAGCTCAAACTTATTATTGCAAGTTGAAGCACTCGAAAACCCAAGAAATAGATGTTTTATATTGAAGAGAGCTCATTCACTAAGCCTAGTTTTGATAAGATATATCCAAAGCTTAGTAGAGATATCCTAGCCTAAAAATTGTAAAGGATATCTCATCCTAGTTGAAACCAACTAAGAAAACCCCAAACCCCTTTGTAAGGGTTATATGATTGTTGGTGAGTATTGTAAAGAGTTAGTAAACTGAGGTAGTGTAAAACTCTAGAGAAGAAGAAGTGAGTAAATATCTTGGATAATGAAAAGCTTGTGTGTGTTTTGAGTAAAAAAACTAAAGAGGTAGTCGAAAAGCTCAAAATAGAAAGGTTATCAGAGGTAGTCGAAAACCTTAGGAAGTAGAAAGGTTAGTAAACTACGAGGTAGTCGAAAACCCAGGAGGTGATTATGAATTTCTCAAGAGTCGAGAGAGTGGACTTGGGAGCTTGAGTCTCCGAACCACTATAAAGTGTTATTTGCTTCACATCGCGCATTGATTAAATTGCATATCCTTAATTGAAAGCATAAAACATGTTGGGGAGTTTCAAACCCTTTAATCATATTAAAGGAAGGTTTTCAAAGAAAGTTCGAGTATAAACTTACACCACATCCGAAAGTAGCTATCAGAAGATCTCAAATGTAGCTATTTCTTCAAAAAGATAGATCATTTTCGTAGACTTTCTGACCAGAGACTTCTCGAGAGCCAAATCAGTGTGACCCATGTTGTATTCCCCTATACGTGTAAGACTGCTTTGACCGACCAACAAAGGTTTAGATGTGGCTAATGATTCTAGTAACAAAAACAAGTTAATAATCGAACAAGAACACTGCGGAAGAACTCTTGAGTTCTTCCCTGAAATTTGGTTTTTGTATATATGAAGAATGAGGGAAACATTCCAGAGAGTTTACAATGAAGGGTAGGGTCCTCTATTTATTCCTCAAAATGCCTAAAAAGCACGTTAAATACAACCCTTTATTTTAGGGCTTTATTACGTTCACGGAAAAACTATTTCTATTTTACATATATTTTACATTTACATGCTATTGTCTTGCTGACGTGGGCACATATCCATCATAATTTGTGCTACAACAATGTTTGAAGGGTATAGATAAAAGATTTTTTTTTATTGTTGTTTATAAAAATGTTCAATAAATTTGGGATATACTTTTTTAACAAATGTTCAAATAAGAGTGAGATGGAGGTTGTATATCTATATGGATTCAATACATCTTAATGCACAAATACTCCTTATTTAGCACCTTACGTCATTGCTTTAAAAAAAAACCTTAAAAGGTAATTTTGTGTTTGTAAGTAATTTGAGGAATGTAGATGTCTAAATAATTTGAAAAATATATGAATAAGTTGTAGGCAATCGTCACTCTTTAATGATATAATTATTTTTATTAAATACTAGATTTGTCCTGCATTGCACGGGCCTGTTATAAATATTTATTTATGCAAATTTAAATTTTGTTACTCTTTTACTTTCTTTAAAACAATCTAAATCGCATGAATATTAAACTAACTATGGATATATGAAAGATGGAAATAATACCTTAGTCCTTAGGTGATGTTTATTTTGAATTTAAAAAACCAGAATGCTAATTTTGAAATTTAAAATTGATTTTAGTTTAGAAATCTTGAAAACTGATTTTAAAAAACTATTCCTATAAATCTACTACCACACTACTCAAAAAAAGAAAAAGAAAAAACCAATACTCCCTATATCCCAACATTACTGCAACACTTGTCTTATTGGGACGTCCCAACATTACTGCAACACTCCTAAAAAGGAAACAAATATAATATTAATACACTCACAATACCCTTATTTTATTCCACTTAAACCACTTTATCCCACTTTCCTTGGTTTGCGGTCCGATTTCTATGTTGCAATAATCTTGGGACGGAGGGAGTATTATTTATCAAGACTTTAAAGTTCTCTAAATTTCAAGATCGATATTTTTTTTTAACAGAAATTTTCAAAATCGATTTTTTTACGATTCATCTTTCTTTCTTTTCTTATTCTTTTTTCTGTTTTTAGTAAATCCTATTAGTAACCTTTCCTTTCATTTCATTCTTTAAACTTAAATGCCCAAACTCACTTTCTCACACACACATACACACACAGTCTACATATAGTATATACTTCATTAACTTATACATTTAAATGTCCTAATTTCTTATATCCCCCATTGTGACACATTAGTAGTACTAAATTGCAAACATATTGCAGTATTGTACTATTGAACTCTTGTGTAATTAAGTGTGACCTTTTAGTTAATGAAGATTCAAATACACATCAAAGAATATAACAATGCAGGTCATAATCGTAAGTTATTCCATACAACATAGAATGTTCAATTATTTTCACAATATGCGTACATGCAATGAGATTTTATACACTCGAGAACAAAATTGAAAACAATCGTCTCTACACTCTCTGTTAGAGACCTGGATGGACCAAAATCCCCGCATTGATATGATATTGTCCGCTTTGGGCCAAGCCCGCACGAATTTGTTTTTGGGCGCGCATCTCCCAAAAGGCCTCATACTAATTGAGATTGTGTACATCCTAATAAACTCCATGATCCTCCCATATTATTTCGATGTGGGATATTGTTTGAACCCCAATACTCTCTCCCAAAAGTCACAAACTTGAAATCAATCGTCTCTACTCTTTATTCTGAAAAGTCATTATAAAATATAATTAAAATAAATGAACACTTGGCAGAAGAATGAGAGTAACACTTGGCGGTATATTAGATACGACACTTGGCAGCTTCTTGTGAGACACATCCTATTTTTATTATATAAGATTCTAGTCATATTAAAAAAATCATAATCAATTGTTTATTTTTTGTAATGTATATTAATACATTACCATGCATTTATGTTGCCCCAATCTAACATGATATACACTTATTCAATAATAAAGTATAGTGTGAACCAAATCTTAAAGTAGAGCTCATTTATTCATGATAACATGTCACACAAAAATTCCTTAAACACACTTATTCAATATATACGTGATAATATATAAAGTAGAGCAAGTGAGGCTATCGCTAATGGAAGGTGAATTCTGGTCCATGAATTAATCGGTCTTTGGATCGAATATCTCGCATCGCTAATGGACGGTGAATTCTGGACCCCAAATTAATCGGTCTTTGGATTGAATATCAAGTTATAAAAAAAGAAAAAGAAAAAAGCATAAGAACTATTTACGGTTGATTTGATGGGAGAGTTACACCTAGTGGTGGAGAAAATACCGAAAATACAGGTATACCACACTTACCGTACTGAAAAATACCAAATTTATCGAAATTTTTGGTACCGTACCGAAAATTTCGGTACGGTATTGGTATAAAAATATAGAAATTTTGGCTTTTTCTGTATATCGCGGTATACAGAAATTACTATATTCAAATTTCATATATTTTTTTAATAAATAATTTTATATTTCTTTTTCACAAACCCTAAGGCTTCGTTTACTTTGACTCTCAAGGTTAACTTGAGATAGGGTAAAAGCTAAAATAAGGTTTAATAATCGTGGGTTATCCATTCTATTTCTATCTATTGCTAGAGCCGGCAATTTGGCCCCGGCCCGATGGGCCGGCCCAGCCAACCCGAGCCCAAGTATGGGCTAGGCTAAAAAATTAGAGGCCCGAAAAGAGCTGGGTCTATTTGGCCCGGCCCATTTGGCCCATGGGCCTAATGGGCTTGGGCCAATTTGGTCCGACGGGTCATGGGCCGCCCGTTTGACCCGACAAATTTTATTAATTTTTTTTAATTTGTAATTCTTTATACAAACTATAAAGACTAAAGAAATTCATATTTTGTAATTTGTCAAACTACGAGTTCTTTTGATATAATTAACAATCACAATCAACAAAATAGTACTCAAGTTTAGGGGTAGGCGATGACGACATCTGAAAAATTTTTTCGCCATACATCGATTCTGATGAGAAAATTTCGATCTGAAAAAAATTTCATACCGTTGTCGTACCAAAAATTCGATTATAATAGAAATTTTGGTATCAAGATATATTTTTAAGATATCTAGGAAATTTTTTCAAGATATCTGAAAATATTTTAAGATATCTTAAAAATTTCAAAGATTTTGGTATACCAAATTTTTTTATATTTTCATACCATTATCGTATTCGAAATTTTAAATTTAGACATATAAATATCGAAAATTTCGGTATACCAAAATTTCGATAAAATTGATATTTTTCGGTACGGTAAGTGCGGTATACCGGTATTTTCGGTATTTCCTCCACCCCTACTCAAGTTAATGTTGTCATGTACATAAGATTGTATTTTAATAACTATAATTATTATTTTATTTTTTTAATCAGAAAATTAAAGTAAATTGATAAGAGTAGGAAAATACCCAAAATAATTACAAAGAAATAATGTAATTTTGTAAAGTAAATAAAATAATTAAATAAAAAAAATCATGGGCCAGGCCGGGCCGGGCCGGCCTCTTAGCCCGTGAGCCCATACTGGGCTGGGCTACATTTTTTATGGCCCGACTAGATGATGGTAGGCCCTACCAACCATACATGAACATAACTTGCTGGATAAATTTTTAGGCGATGTATGCCCGTTTTTGTCGACTCTTTGTTTACATGTTGTGGTAGTGGAATGCAGAATACATACAAAATTACTAAAGTAACCCTTCTTAAAATAATTGTTTTCTTTCCATTTATGCTTGAAATAATTTGGAGGCTCTTCTCTCAGTCTTTTCTTCCCTTCTAGAGAGTTCTTTCTTAAAATAATTATTCATCTCTTTATTTCCAAATTTATTTCATCTCTCGCCTAGTTTCTCTCAAGAACATAGTTTCTCCCAAAAGCTCTTCTTTTATCCTTTTGGCCTCTGTTTTAAAAACCCGGTCCGGCATTTTTGGGTGGGACCGGGTCCGGCCAAACGAATCGCTTCTGAATCGCCCAATAGCGAAGATATAAAACCTCTATTGGGCGCTATCCCTAAAAACCGAAAAAAGGTTGAAAAGCGAAACGCAGGTCAACCGTTAAACCGGCGGTTTTGACCGGTTTTCATTAAAATAATATATATTTTTTTTTACTGAAAATTAAACGTTCAGATCAGATTTTAGAAAACTAAGAAAACGATTTAATCGAGAAATTAACAAACGGCGACCGGAGACTCATCAAGCGACATCGTGGGGTCGTAGAATGCCACGATTGGATCGTCCCCAAACGTGCCACGTGCGGGACACTCTTAATGATCACTTTAGCGTGGTCGATTTCCACTCATGCCTCTGCCCTCCGTGAAGTAGAGGTCACGGCAGCGGCGGAGGCGGAGATGGCTGGAAGGTCGGCGGAGACGGCGGGGATGGAAAAATCATCTTGAGTCCTTTTCTTGCTCTTTTCCAAAGTCAAAGCCCTGTTCAAGTGCCTCTCGAGCTGCTCGTCCAAACTCTTCAAATCAATTTGATCTGCCCTAACGAACCCACCATTGCTGCTTTTCTCCATTTATTTGAGTTTGATTGAAGGGGGTTGTTTGGTTACATGGATTGTACGGATCCCTTGATTTTGTAGTGGTTTGTTTCAGGGGTTTTGATTTTGGAGGGATTTAATGAGAAAATGCGGAATAGGAATAGGAATAGCAATTCATGTGGGCACATGGAATTGCCTCAAGACAACGTGTCTACGTGACCCACACCCTTTTTTTTCTTCTATCCTTCTTTCAAATTCAAGTACTTTATATTCACTTATCATACTCTATATTTTGAATTTTTTTAAAAGTTAGGCATATTATATATATATAATATTTATTATGACGTCATACAAACTCAATCCGATCCGACCGGTCCGACCCCGGTCCAACCTTTTTTTGGGGTCGTCCGGCTCAACTTCCGGTTCCGGTTTTTAAAACATAGCTTTTGGCAGATATCATTATTCTCAAAACAGAGTTATTTTACACTGCAACTCTGCCGCATCTCACACGTTCACACCACATCTCACAATATTCTCCAACTTTTCTCCCCTGCTGCGACCGCCGTCGCCCCGCCTCCCCTCGCCGCCGTCGGTCCGCCTCTCTGTTTCCGTCGCCGTCGTCGCCCACCACTCCGTCGCCCCGCCTCCCTGTCGCCGTCGTCACCCCACCTCCCTCGTCGCCTCCCTGCTGCACCGCGCTCACCGCCTCCCTGCTGCACCGCGCTCACCGCCGTCGTCCCGTCTCCCTGTCGCCGTCGTCGTCTCCCTGTCGCCGTCGTCGCCCCACCTCCCTACTTCACCGCGCTCACCGCCGTCGTCCCGCCTCCCTTCGCCGCCGTCGCCCACCACACTTTCTGGTAATGTTCTTTCAATTTTGGATAAGTTAGTGGATAATCATCTCTGTAGTGGTTTGGAGTTTAGGGGTTTGTAGCTTTACTGCAATTAGATTTAGGTTCGAATGGATTTTTGGGGAAATATTGATCTGAGAGTTAAATTAGATTTTTAAGAAGGGTATACCGGTAATTCGGTATGATACGGTATATATCTAAAATTCGGTACATCACGGTATACCAAAATATCGGTGCGGTATCGGTATCAATATTGACATATCGAAAATTTCGGTATGAGAACGGTATGATATTTTTCGGTATCGAAAATTTCGGTACGGTATGACGAGAAAATTTTCGGTATGTTGTACCGTCCACCCCTAAGGTCCAAAATTGCCACCACCTAATAGATACGAGACTAATTTTGCAATTTATTTTCATAGTGTGATAGGAAATGCCGTAGGCTAGTTCTGTATTTTCTAGCAGAGGCGGCACCAATCGATTTTAGATGGACATTGGGAGCTTCATCTTGGATGGAAATGCAGACACCGTGGAGTTCTGTCCCCACAACTCGCTCCACAATGTTCTTGCGGCCTCCACTTACGTGCTGCAAGAGGGCGATCGTCCCAGTCGATCAGGTTGCATAACTCTGTTTGATGTTGATGATGGCAAAATTGAATTGATGCAGAAAGTGGAAACTGCGGGCGTTTTTTATATAAAGTGGAGCCCGGTGCTATCTGATAATCTGTTGCTTGCTCAAGCTGATGCTGATGGTTGTGTTAGAATATATAATCTGCGGTCAGGATACTCTGTTTTAGATGGATCAGAACTGTCTGGTAAGATGTTCTTCTTTTTTGTTCGTCCGCAGTTTGTGTTTATATGTTTATATGTATATATTTTGCCAAGTATGTGTAGTTCTTGTAATGCTGATATACTACAAATATACACTATACTCTTTGAAGCTCTTTAGTTTGAAGTTCTAATCTTAGGGGAGCAGATATCTGTATTCATGCTTTGATCTTTTGAAGCATTATGTTGGAAATGATTGTTTTGTGTAATGGTCCATTCCAATGTAACACAATCCATCTATAGGGTTCAATAAATTTCTTTAATGCCCCTGAAAAGTGATAGATTTTCTCCTAATGGAAGTTTCGAGTTTATGATTGATCGTCAACTAAGTCATAAGTGTTTTTGAGTTTAACATAATGGGAGGATTAGTGTCCTGATTGTATCTAGTTCTTGTTAGTACATTAAAAAGGATATAGTTGTAGTATGTGTCCTTAGATTCGAGTGGCATGAGATATATATAGAAGTTCACCATCTAAACTGACTATTCAGCTGGATATGAACAAGTCTTGCGGACCACGGCACTTCTTTTTGTGTCAACTATGAGACAACTGCCATAGTCTAAGATGATAGAAAGTAAACGTGCTTAAAAGCATGTGCTATCAAGGCTCATTTTAGTGAATGCAAAGCTTGTATAGCATGTTCTTTACCTAAAATTGATTGGTGCCGCCTCTGCTAGAAAATACAGAACTAGCCTATGGCATTTCCTATCACACTATGGAAGTAAATTGCAAAATTAGTATCGTATCTATTAGGTGGTGGCGATTTTGGTTTCGTACGAATTAATTTTCTCAATTGAGTCCCATAACTTTAAATATGGTGCAATGTTAGTCCTATATTGTCAAATTTTTGTTTTAGGATGATAATTAATTTGTTATTTCTTTGATTGAAATTAATATATTGGGGTCTCATTATGCACGTAAGCAACACAAAGTCATTAGTTCGGTTACAACATGGAATTCCGGCAGCTCACATGAGGGGCACGTGCAAAAATCTTGCAACCTTGTCAATATAGGACTAAAATTGCATCATTTTAAAAGTTTTAGACTTAATTGAGAAAAATTAGTTTGCATCTGACTGAATTTGCCAACATATGATCAATTTTGCAATTTACTTTACACTAGTAACTGCAGTACCACTTTTATGTTCTCTTTATCTTCCATCATAATCATGAGATCTCCTGCTTAAAACAGGCAATTGCTTGAACGAAGTTACTGGAAAATGTATCAGTTCTTCCATGTGCTTGTGCATTGACTGGAACTCATCTGCTACATCAATGGCAGTCGGGCTTTCCGATGGATCAGTTTCTATAGTCTCACTCAAAGAATCCCAATTAAACGTCTTGCAAGAATGGAAAGCCCACGATTTTGAGGTTTGGGCCGCCTCGTTTGATATCCAGCAGCCAATGCTAGTGTACACAGGTTCCGATGACTGCAAATTCAGTTGCTGGGATTTACGGAACGACCCTTCTCAGTTGGTTTTCCAGAACAGGAAAGCTCACAACATGGGAATATGTTGTATAGCTAAAAGCCCCCATGACCCGAATGTGTTGCTCACTGGCAGCTACGATGAATGCCTAAGGATATGGGACGTTCGATCCACTTCAAAGCCCGTGATTGAATCTTCGATAGGTTTAGGTGGGGGAGTCTGGAGAATCAAGCACCATCCATCTGTACCGGGACTTGTCTTGACTGCTTGTATGCATAATGGATTTGCAATTGTTAAATTTCGAGGTGATGAAGCTGAAATTGTTGAGACGTATAAAAAGCACGAGTCCCTTGCGTATGGAGCTGACTGGCAGAGAGGAGATCCGGTTGTGGGTGGAGGTAGAACGGGTCGAGCAGTTGCTACTTGCTCGTTTTATGATTGCCTCCTTCGTGTTTGGACACCAGACGGTGCTGCATTCGTGTGATTTATTATTAAATTGGTAATTCTCTTGTACGATGCACGGCTTGAATATTAATAAATTTTAGCTTGAGATTATACGGTGTGAGACTAACTGTGATCGAGTTTTAACTTAAATTTATTTTGTAGACTTAGCTGTTGATCCTTATTGATTTCTCTTTCTACTTTCTAGTAATTCTTTTATCAATATATGAATTTTATGAAATGCTAGTTGTGTGAGTTTCTGAAAATTATTTATTTAATTATCTAGTTTTTAGTTTCGTATTAAATTCACAGAGGATACTTAAATTTGTAAATAATATTGAAATTCAACAAAAGCTAGTATATAATAAAACAACTTAGAGTAAGTCTTCTATGAACTCGAATTTACATGAATTTTTTTTTTAGTTTTAATACATATGGAGTGTCATTGTTATACATACGAGATAACATATGCATAATAGTAACATTAGAAGAAAAAGATTTAACGTGAACTTGGTTTTTTTTTTTTTTATCGGGTAAAGTTAGTTGCTAGTAGTTAGTACACCAAGCACCCAAATACTCCACGAAATCGTCAATCCACCTTATAACTCCCATAACTCCAATTCGTTCCCAGAGGGAATCGAACCTGGATCTCCCACTAAAACGGAAGTTTAGGGTAAAAAGCTAGTAAGTCATCTAGTTACGTGAACTTGGTTTACAAATTTTTTTGCCAACATTTTAAATTCAGCTCATACGATTAAAATCAATAAAAAAAACTTTAAATTATAAAATTGACATTTTAGATATAAATTAAATATGATATAAAAAAAAAACGATTGATATATAGTGCATTATAAAGAGATTTTAAATGAAAATTCTTGGGAAATTTGAAATTGTAGATGAAGGTAAAAAGAAATTCTAATTGGTTGATTTTTTTAAACAAGAGAGAGGGTGAGATTCATCAATTCACCACAAAGCACGTATAACCACATTACCACACTTGCTCAAATTTAAAATTCTCAATCCTTACCAAAAAAAATATTCTCAAACCACTCTCATTACTTCTCCATTTATATAATTTTAGATTGAGTTAGTCTCTCATAAACAAGTTTCATAATATGAAATTGAATTATTTATTTCATTTCAATCAACTTATCTAACCGACTAAACATGACCCGTATCACACCCTAAATAGGTTCAAAATCAATTTCATAGCATGAAACTTTTTCAATCTAGAATTTGCCTTTTAGATTTTATGACTTCTTAGCTTTACAAGCACATTTAAGTCGAGTTTAACTGTCTATCTGCTCTGTGTTACTGTCAAGTTTTGTCAAATTCTGCTTCAGTATGTCCATGTCATTTATTCTTTCCCAAACTCTTTAAAAATGTTCAACAATCTTAATCTCAACAAGATAGGTAGTACATGGAATAAATGATAAAATATTATACAACATTTCAGGTGGATAATAGAATGGACTTCTTTCTGTATTCTCTAGTCTACTGGAACTTCAACTTCCATCTTCAGCTCAGAACTGGCAAGAATCTGTAAATAGAAGTAACTAGCTATTAACAAGTACGCAAAGAGTAAAAACCCACAATAATTTATAGAATCACATTCATCGATTCATATCAGTGTTTACAAACACTGACTATTGGTTGACCCGCTCGTTGTGTCCATTGTAGTCTCTCGTTGATATTACCTTCATGAAGTCAGCTGTAACTAGCACGGAATCCTGTTAACGTGTCGTTCTACTGACGTAGTTTTTTTCTATTTATCAGGTGGAAACTTTTATTTCCCTTACTCTTCTTATCAGATCATGTCTCATTTCTTAAATGATAATAGTTTCTTTTCTTCAAAGTTGTCCCTCCAGCAAAGAAACTTACAGATACAATGCAATCCTCATATGAGCAGAAAATCATGATGACATACAGATAAAAAAACATAAAGCACCATAGAAACAACACTAATGGGCAAAAGGAGTGTGTAATAATTACTAAACTTCTTAAATGAAAATTTTCATTTTCGTTGTAGTTCAAGAGGCAACAGACATATAACCCCGTTACATCAACTTATATTATCTATATCAGGTGAGCTTTTCAACATTTCTAAACTTTATGGACAGAGGAATTTGCAGTTTTCCACAGCTTCTAGATGGGAAATAACAAATCAAGCAAGGATAAACTAGTTGGGAAAAAAACAAAAAAAAACAGTAAATGTGATATCAGGAGACGATGACAAGAGATGGAGGACTGACCTCTCTCTGCGATTCAGATATAAACTGGCCAGTCAAATCCCTCAGTATGTCCAGAATTTTGTTGAAACTAACCTTTCCATTACCATCATAATCATAAACTTTAAAAATAACTGTTTTAAGGAAATTATACACTACATCAGCCAACAGGAACAGAGAGTAATGTCGACAGAAAATAAAAAAAAGGAACACTTTTATGTATTGTTTTCTTCATCTTACAGTCAACTTTCTGCTGCAAGCTAGCTCGAGAACTAAAAGCAGATAGGAAGGCAACAAACTCCTTGAAGTTTAGTCCATCCAGCATCCGTAACAATCTCTGAGACGAGAAAGAGGAAGATTTTATTTTATTTTATTAAATCATCATAAATATCATAAATCAAGTTCACTTTGTTGTAGTTATATACACTGGGCCCTTATTAGTCTTCCTTTTGTTTTAGCAAAGTTACTTAATTCTAAATATAACCATATAGAATGTTATATTTGTCTTAATTCCATTTATCCTGAGAGCTACACACACTTGCTACATAAGTGGTGTAGACTGTAGAACAAAATGTTACAACGTACAAGCATACTGTTGGGAGATGAATTTAATAAAGATTTTAATTAGATCCCAAAACCCCTGAGTATGACATGTATCAGGACATCTTGGTAGTATAGGATCAGGATCAGGTTTCAATAGATACTAGGGATCAGAATTATCTGCACCATGCATAGTCAACAGATATAGATCGGGAAGAATTAGAACTTACTTAAAAGTATACTGAAGACTCAGAAGACACTGAATAGCTCAGAAGAATCCTGAAGACTGAAGATCCTGAAGACTGTTTGTGTACTGAACAAAAAGACCCTGAACAGCTATTTTGATAAAATAGTGTTATGTTTATTCTTAGTACAAACAAATAGAATGTTAGACATTCGTGGTCATTAAGGAACATATCAGCTCAGTAAGGTTGACCTAAAAGGAGCCGTTTTGTTTGTCTCTGTTCAAAGGAAGATTTCGACCAATGAGGAGGCAACAACAACGTACTTTACTGACACTGAAAGTGACATCTCACTAAAGAAATTTCAGGACTGATATCTTCCAGTTCACAGAAATTGGTGATTGGCTACATAGCTGCATATTTCCTAAATCATGCAAGGGTGCATTCAAACCCTAGAAATAGTCATTCATCAATAACCAAAAGAGGAAACCCTTGATGCTATCTCTTCCAACGGATAGTTTTTCAATAGTGACCTTAGTAAGTTGCCTATAAATACCCAGTGACCTTCACCATTGCAAAGTTACGGGAAATCAAAGCAACTCCAGAGCTCATTCGTATTTTTGCAAATTGAAGCATTCGAAAAACCTAAGATTTCCCAAGTGTTTCACATTGAAGAGAGCTCATTTTACTAAGCCTAGCATTGTTACATATCTAAAGCTTAGTAGAGATATCATAGCCTTTGCATTTGTTCTTATTGTAAAAGGATATCTCACCCTAATTGGAAACCAACCCAACCCAAACCCTATTATTAGGTAGTTTGAGTGTGTGTGTGTGATTGTTGGTGAGAAAGAGTTGTAAAGAGTGAGTAAGCTGCAGTTGAGTCGGCTAGAAAGCTCTAGAGAAGAAGTGAGTAAGTTGTTTTAGACAGTCAGAAAACTTGTGTGTGTTGAGTTAGTAAGCTGCAGTAGTCAGCCAGAAAACTCAGTGTAGAAAAGTTAGTAAGCTGCTGTGTCCAGTCTGAAAACTTTAGGTGATAGTGTGTTAAGGAATTTCTTTGAAGACCAGAGAGAGTGGACGTAGGAGCTTTGACTCTGAACCACTATAATTTGCTGTGTTGTTTGCTTTTTGTTTTGCATTTTAACTGTTGCATATTTTCACTGAAAGCATACTGATTTTCCTGATATTCAGTTGGAAACAATCCACTGAACTTGCATCAAACCTGATCACAGCCCTAACCACTGTTTTACTAAGGAAAGGATTTTTCAGCAAGTTAAACGAGTATAAACTTAGGGCCTACACTTTCCGCACTCTAGATAAGCTAGTATAGATAGTTGTCAAACTGATCAACTCTCCTGAGTAATCAGTAAGATTATTATCTACTCCAAACTTATTTGGAGTCTGTGTTTTATAAGAAAATTTCAGAATCAGTTGGGGCTAATCTGAAGCTACTGAAAGCTGCTCAGGATCACTGTCTCAGTAGACTTTGACTCAGGGCAATTTGTGCTTCTCAAGGCAAAATTCTCAGTACATCCTGACCCTACTAATCTCAGTAAAGAAAAGTTTAAAAAAAACACTGAACACGTGTATTCCCCCCCTACACGTGTAAGACTCGTTACACCGGGACCAACATCACTTTTGCTAAATACACATTTTTGACTAGTGATGGGAATCCGATGATTATTGTTGTCGCGCTGCATACGCGACTCAGACTGTCTCTGTCGCGTGGCGAGCGCGACACAGATCGAGCGTGTCGCGTCGCCCACGCGACAGAATTTCCAATTTTTTTTTTTATTTAAGGTTTAAGGTTTATGAATTAAAATTAACTTATTAATTTAATAATATTTATTGAAAAATATTAATTAATTAATTAATTAATTATAAGACATTAATTTCAATGAATTAATTTATAATTTATTAATTATAAAGTATTAGTTGTTTCATTGAAAAGTGTTATAGTTGTTTGATCATAAAATATTAGTTCATTAACTGCAAAGTATTAGTTATTTGTTATCAACAATATTAGTTCTTCAATTGAGTAATATTAATTTGTGAATTGTAAAATATTAGTTCAATTATCAATTTAAACATAAAAAATAAATATACACATTAAATGAAAAAAAATATATACACATTACATTCTGAGGATGGACTGCGACGTGTTGCTAGAAAAAGTTGAATTAAATATTAAAAATATATATAGTATTTGTCTTTCTCGTTTTGTCTATACCTATACTCAGCCTCACGTCGCGCTGCATCAGACTCGTGTAATGTACAGAATAACTCTATCCTGCTTTCAAATTGTAAATCTTAACCATTTACAGAAGGGTCATGTGCGCGTTTTCAGTATGCAGATATAAACGGTACTGGATGATCGTTGGTTGTCATATGCAACTGAAATTACAGTAAAAAAATTATAATTATAATAAAAAAAATCATAAATAACAAAAATTATAAAATAACTTGAATATAGTTTTTTCTTACCAATATCCAATGAGAATTGTTGTTCACTTTCCCTAAGATCAATGTCGCGGTCGCAAGTCCTCGATGGGAATCTGTTATTGCGGGAAGGCAAAAAAATCCGCCATGTTCACTAAATGCAATTACGAAGACGTTATATGTGGTTGCAACTAGGTATCCATGTTCAGGTAATGTAAACCATTTAGATATTTCTGCAAAACCTTTGAAATGATCAAGTGATATTTCCAAATCTGACATGTCCATGTAACCACGTAGAACGTTATCATATAAATCGCATCTTATTTGCAGTTCCTGCTTAAGATCCATTCGTACCTTTGGCCAATATTCTTCGGATCCGTAGATTGCGAGTGCAACAACTCTAAATCCGCAGTTCCCATCTCCAATTACATCATTGTAAGAATGAATATACTTTCTGATATATGGAGGGAAATTGTTCTCCACCGGAGAGTTTAAAAACGGTATTTGCCGGTTAATATTTGTTTGAGATTTGATTGGCCTACTCGAACTAGCGGTACTTTTGCAATGTGGGGTATCTTAGACCTCGTGAATACATCTGGATTGGCGGAAATCAGGGGAATGATGTTTCACTCGAATAACATGGCCAACATTACTGCTTTCGTCGAACGGTGGCATCCTGAGATGAACAATTTTCATATGCCATTCGGGGAGATGACAATCACACTCCACGACGTTCAAGCTATCCTAGGTAAACTAAATATAAAACTATTTTTTATTGAATTAAACATTGTTAGGATTTTCTTTTATTATTATTATTATTCAATTGTACTAATTTGAAAAATCATTATACTTTCAATGTAGGCTTGAACATAAATGGCAGCCCCGTCATTGTTCCGAAAGGAGCAGATCAAACTAACCAAGCACTAAAGAGTGCATGCGGGAACAGTGGCGAAAAACCAACCGTCTGTTACTTTGACACAATAAAAGGGGAGTGTACAAATCCTAACACTAACCCGAGTGATGAATCTATTGCTCGAGGTTACCTGTGGTACATTATGGGGGCTACACTATTCGTTGATAGAACGCGTGATGCTGTCCCCATAAGGTACCTAAAGGTGTTGGGTGATTTGATTGGCACTGTCCCTAATTATGCATGGGGAGCCTTCGCGTTGGCGTATTTATATCACCAACTTGGACAGGCATCCAGGCGTGAGACGATACAGATTTCGGGGTGCTTAACACTACTAGAGGTCAAAATTCCATTCAATAATTTTTTCAATGATAATTAATATATTGTTATCAATATATTGTTATATAATACCAACTCATTATAATTTTTCAGTGTTGGATATACGAGTACTTCACCGAGTTGAACAAACGCTGCGAAGCTAATTTTTATAATGAAACAACCCCCCGTGCATTGAAATGGAACAAATTGCATCGATTCGATACCATCACTTATGCACGGGATCTTGTTCATTATCGGAAATTATTGGATAATTACCCATCAACTCATGTATGTTTCTCATTCTCATTCTCAATACATCTTAATAGAAAATACGTTATTTATAATTTAATTATCAAAATGTCTTATAATTTTATTTTTCATACATACATTATAGATCAAGTGGACTCCGTTCGGCGTTCCATCTACTATCCCTCCTGCATCGTTATTCCACGGTTGCATCAATTTTATGGATTATGCCGAAGGTTATATGCCTAAAAGGGTTGCACGACAATTCGGGAGAATTCAAGGTATCCCACCAGCACCGCTCGACTTCGATAAAAATCTATCAAGGTTGGGTCCTAATGCAAGGGGCTACAAGAAGGTGTATGGACCCCAAATTACATACTGGAATGAGATGGAGCATCACTACTATCCACTCGGGCACCTTGGTCGCGAAGTTGTAATTCCGAATCAGACCACGCCAGAGTATATGGAATGTTATCAAAATATTACACATCTCAGAGTGCACAACCCTGAATTCGGCGCAAACAATGTGCACGTCAATCCTTGTTCGGCGCATAATAGGTTGGGACGCGTCATGTAAGACACGCAGTTGTTCCAGCAGCAAGTTAACCAGTATCCACAAGTTCTAGATTTTGTCCATACTGGAATTAACCAAATTGGTCAACATGCTGGTATGCAACAAGTCCCTAATCCTAGATATTGGGGACCACAACAAGGATGTGACGCTGACCAATTCGCCCAACCGATACCGCCTGGTTGGTGGGGCCAATATTTCCAAAACCCGCCCAACAACCCCGACGATGGCAATAACAACTAGTCCATTTAATATGATTTTGATGTTTGATGGGTATTTGTAATAAATTGATTAAGTTGATGAACTAATATACTTAATTTTTTTACCCCTTGTTAAATTTTTAATTGTTGACGTTTTTTATCTTCTTTTTATAGCATTAGTAATTTATTAATATAAAAATCAATAATAATAGACAAATAATTATAAATTAATACTTTATAATTAATAAATTATAAATTAATTCATTTAATTAGGGTGAAATTAATTCATTATAATTAATAAATTATAAATTAATATTATTAAATTAATCAAATAATAACAATGAATACATTTAATTAGTGTGGGATTAATTAATTTTACACTAATTAGATTATTATAAATTAAAAACCAGAAATTAATTATTAATGTGTAATTAATTAATTAGTGTGATTTTATTAAAAAATAGAAATTAAAAAAAAACAGGAAATTTGTCGCGTGGGCGGCGCGACAGACCGCGTCTGCGTCGCCTGCCCCACGCGACACAGACAATCATTTCACCCCCATCACCCCTTGTCAAACATGTGTACAAATTATAATTAATTTATGATTTATGATTTATTACTTAGAATTAATTAGTTAAATGTATTAATTGATATGCTGCGCCACTCAGTCTCTTCTGCCTCTCCCTTCTTCATCTTTGGGCTCTCAGGATCAGTAGGATCAGATTGAATGAGTTCTGGTGCTGAGGGATCGAGGAATGGTTCACTCAGGAGCGCATCCAAATTCAACAGCTCCTGAGGCTCAGACTGATCTGAGGTCTGAACAGGTATCTCCTCAGTAGGAACCTGAGGTCCCTTGAATATTTCCTGAGATATTTTGTCTGAGCTCAGAAAAGTTCCGAGAACCTCAGAGAAAACCTGTTCCTCAGTTTGTTCCTGTGCAATTGTCACAACCTGAGCCAGAACTTGCAGTGGAGATTTCAGTCCTTGCTGGCCTTCAGGTTGGACTTCCTCAGTGTCACTGACCTCCTCCTCAGTAATAATTTGAAGCTTTCTACGTTTCTGAGGGGCTAGTGTTTTCTTCTTCAGTTTTTCTCCCTTTTTTCTCTTCACTTCCATCAGGGCTTTCCCCCTGGCTTGTTGGGCTTCAACAACTCCTTCTTCAGCGGTCTCCTCCTGAGACTTCGAGCTTTTCTCTTTCCTTCCTTTCAAAGTCTTCTTTGTTGATGTTGGCTTGAACATAATTTTTGACTTTGGAAAGGGTGAGGAATTGGCGAAGATATCCTCTTCTTCTCTGCACATTTCCAAGATGAATGCAATCTTGGTTGCATGTAGGATCTTCCCTTTGATGACAACAGACCCATTCACCTTCTGAACTTGCTTGGCTTGATCACTCACCACTTTGATTAAATAATGTAACCAGTTGAATGCAGTGGTGGGTGAATCTTCAATCACCGCCATTAACCTCAACTTCGGCGTACTTATCTGTTCAAAGCTGCCGGACCTACTCATTATGCATTTGCTCACAATGTCCAGCAATACTCGATATTTAGGCTTCAAATGCCTTTTATTCAGAGTTGCTTCGAACTTAACTGGATGCTCTGCAATCCTATCCAGATATTCTTGCTCCCTACCCATCATATATATTGTAGGGTCTTCACCTCTATCGCACAATTCGTATATGACATTAAGATTCTTAGGAATAATGTACAATTCCCTAACAAAATCCACATACTTTGAACTATGCTCTAAATGCGACACATTTATCTGCGATTCTATACAATCTTCCTCATCTAACTTCAAATTTGAGATAAACTCTATTACCTCATTTGTGTATTCTGCCTCTGGTTGATTCGCAACCAGGCAAGTGAGCTTTGCCAATCGAATCATGTGCAACGCTTCCTCTTCGTGAATTGTGTTCGATGAGATTTCGAGAGATACAATGTATTCATACCAAGGTTTGTTAGAGATGGCAAGCTTGTCGTATACAGAGAACATATTTTTGAAGAATTTTTTGTGAAGGGTTTTGAGAAAGATGAGAATTTCTGGGCAAACGAGAGTTTTTGAAGCAGAGTGTTTTGAAGCAAAGTGTTTTGAAGATGAAGGTTATTTGGAATCGGGCTTTGAGGGAATTTCTTCAATAGATATAGGATTTTGATTTATTGAAAATCGTATAGATGAAGAAATCGACGGTCGAGATTAAAACACCGACTAAATCGGGTATATGAAAGGACGATTTCATAAATATTAAGCCGCCAATTCAACCTTATTGGTGATTAATGAACAGTGCATTTAATTACTGTTCCTGCAGACCATTTGACTTTCTTCGTGTATTTCAAAGGTCCCGCCCAAATATTCCTTCAGGTGTTTTGTTATTTATTGCCAATGATTACTGAGATTCAGTTAGACAATAAATGTATTGCATGAGTCAATACTTCTTCAAACTAATTTCCTCCATCGATCTTCTTATCGAAGTTTTGACCTTGATAAAATGTCAAGATAATAATCAGAAATCGAGCGAGGTCAAGATAATATCTTAATCGAAAGCGAGGTCAAGATAATATCGAAAATCTTAACGAGGTCAAGATAGTACTCAAGATCGAAGCTTGATAATGGTCAAGATAATATCGAAGTCTTCGAAGGGGTCAAGATAATATCGAGGACCGATCTTCTTCGAATAACCGAAGTTTCCCAAGACTTAGAGTTCAGTACTTTCAATTTTATCCTGAGTTTCTCAGTAAAAACCTGAGAAAACTTCATGCATCTGAAAACCTTCAATTTTTCAGATTTGCTTCATTCACCTGGATCCAACATACCTAATTCAATCGATAGTTCCCGAAATCTCGATTCAAACCAAAGGTTTAGTCAAGATATCGGCTCTCTTTTTATCAAGATGAATTTTCTCCATTTCGATGTCTTTCTTCTCAACATGATCTCCGATGAAGTGATGTCCGATATCCACATGCTTACATCCGGTGTGCAATATACGGATTTTGTGTAAGAGCAATTGCACTATTATTATCACAAAATATAGGTAGGTACTTCATTGGCTATAATCTTATAATCCCTCAATTGTTGTGCGAGCCAAAGAATGCAGGCTGCAACTTCTTCCGCGACCATGTATTCAACTTCGGTAATCTTGGTTGCTCATCGAGGTTTGTTTCTTTGAAAACCATGATACCAGTTTACTTCCAAGAAATTGACAAGTTCATGTGGTAGACTTCCTGTCAATTCTACATCCTCCATAATCAACATCTGAATAACCAGTTAATTCAAGGTTATCATCAGCTGGATACCATAATTCTCTATTCACAGTGCCTTTAAGATATTTCAGAATCTTTTTGGCAGCCTCCATGTGACTAGCCTTAGGATTAGCTTGGTATCTTGCACATATCCCAACAGCAAATGTTATATCAGGCCTACTTGCTGTGAGATATAGCAGTGATCCAATGATCCCTCTCTAATCAGTGTGATTTACTAATTTACCTTCAGGATCAGGATCCATCTTGTAGTTAGTATTCATAGGAATTCTAACTGCATTGCAATTCTGTACACCATACTTTGCAATCAGATCTCTGGTGTATTTTGCTTGATTGATGAAAATTCCTTCCTTAGTTTGTTTCACCTGAAGTCCAAGAAAGAAATTCATCTCCCCCATCATTGACATCTCAAACTTTCCTTTCATCAGGGTAGGAAACTTTTCACACAACTGATGATTTGGAGATCCAAATATGATGTCATCTACATAAATCTGAACAAGTAAGATATCTTTCCCATCTTCTATCCTGAACAAGGTCCTATCAACAGTTCCTTTGATAAAACCATGGTCAGTAAGAAACTGAGAAAGGGTATCATACCATGCTCTGGGTGCTTGCTTAAGACCATACAAGGCTTTCCTGAGCCTTTAAACTTGGTCATTCTGTCTGAAACCAGGAGATTGTTCAACATAAACCTCTTCCTTAAGCACACCATTCAGAAAATGCACTTTTCACATCCATCTGATAGACTGTGAATTTCATGTGGGCAGCATATGTAAGAAACAATTTGATGGCTTCTAGTCTTGCAACAGGAGCAAAGGTTTCATCATAATCCAAGCCTTCTTCTTGGGAATAACCTTGTGCAACTAGCATTGCCTTGTTTCTTACAATGTTATTGTTTTCATCTCTCTTATTCTTGAACACCCATTTAGTTCCAATCACATTGTGCCTCTTAGGACTATCCACTAGCTCCCAAACTTCATTCCTTGAGAACTGATTCAGCTCTTCTTGCATAGCAGTAATCCAAAATGAATCTTGTAGAGCTTCTTCAATCTCAGTAGGTTCTTTTTCAGATAGGAAGCAGCAGAACAAAGCACTTTCTCCATGGAACCTTCTTGTTTTGACACCATATGATAGATCACCCACAATCTGACTTATAGGATGACTATCCAACCATTTTCTCCTGGATGTTCCCCCTTCAGTAGTATCCTCAACATCAGAAATGTTAGGTTCAGGTAGTTCATTAAATTCAGGGAACAACAGAAAAGGAGAAAGAGAATCATCTTCCTCAGGAGAAATTCCATTCAGAACGTTGTCAGAGACATTTGTTCCCCTTTGGTTGATAGATTCAGAGTTTGCCTCAGTTGTGACCACATCTTCATCGGCATTACATACCTGAGTCTGAACTGGTGTATGTTCAGATTGGTCAACTTCAATGTGTTGGCTTTCCTTCAGTGGAGAATTTCCATCCTGAGTCTCACTATCCTGAGTTTTTTCATCCTGAATTTTTTTGTCTGAGTCTGATTCACTCCATTCATAGAAAGTGACTGACTTCTTCTTTTCAGGTTCAGAGGATATTTTATCATTCTTTTTCAAAGCTAAGTCTGGTGATTCTCTTGATCGAGTTCTCCGAAGTCATGTTCTGCTTTTCTTCCGAACACAAGTAGATTCATCAAAAACAACATGAGGTGTTTCTTCCACAATAAGAGTCCTACAGTTGTAAACTCTGAAGGCTTTACTGACTTCAAAATATCCTAAGAATATCCCTTCATCAGCTTTGCTATCAAAAGTTTTCAACTGATCTTTACCATTATTGTGTATGAAACACTTGCAACCAAACACACGAAAGAAAGAAACAAGAGGCTTCCTTTCATTCCACAGCTCATATGGAGTTTTTCCTTGGTTCTTGGTCAGCATGGATCTGTTCTGAGAGTAGCATGCAATGTTGATAGCTTTAGCCCAAAATCTCTTAGGAATATCAGCTTCAACAATCATTGTCCTTGCAGCTTCTTTCAGAGTCCTATTTCTTCTTTCAGCAACACCATTCTGTTGTGGGGTCCTTGCAGCTGATGTTTCATGAGCTATTCCATTCACGCGACAATAATCAGATATAATATGATTGATAAACTCAGTTCCTTTATCTGATCTGATTTTGACCACACTCAGATTCTTTTCAGTACTGAGCCTTTTTAGTAGTTCAGGCAGTTTTATCTGAGTCTCTTTCTTACTGAGTAAGAATATGACCCATGTGTATCTAGAGTAGTCATCAAATACCACAAGTGTATATTTTCTGTCATTAGTGCTCACAGGTGTTACTGGACCAAAAAGATCCATATGTAACAGTTGTAGTATTCTATCAGTAGAAACATCTACTTTGCTTTTGAAAGATGCTCTGATTTGTTTTCCTTTCTGACAAGCATCACATACATGTTCTTTACTGAACACTTCATTGGGTAACCCCCTCACAAGTGCTAATCTTGCAAGTTTGTTCAGGGTTTTGAAGTTTAAGTGATTCATTCTTTTGTGCCACAACCAACTGGTATCAGTGGAACTTTTTGCAACCAAACATGTATCTTTAGGAGTTGAACTCCAATCAACAAGATACACATTTTGTTTTCTAGTACCAGTCAGTAGAATTTTCTGTGAAGTATTGTCTTTCACATAACATAAGTTCTTTGAGAACTCAATATTGAATCCTTTGTCACAAAATTGACTGATAGAAAGCAAGTTATGCTTTAGACCAGACACATATGAAACACCATGGATATGAACAGAGTCAACTTCAAGAGTTCCATATCCTTCAGTTTGTCCTTTGGAATTGTCTCCAAATGTTATCTGAGGGCCTTTTTGCTCAATATAGTCAGTGATTAGTTGCTTATATCCTTTCATATGTCTTGAACATCCACTATTCAGATACCATACAACATGAGCCAATTCATTTCCACTCATCAATGCTATGTTGTATTCATTCAGCTCAGTGCCCTTTTCCTTCACCTGAAAAACAGATCAGTTCTTAGGTACCCATTTGGTGTAGGGTCCTACCAGGTTAGCTGTACCTTTTGGAACCCAAATCTGCCTAACAACTCTAATTACTTTAGAGTGGATGATTTGTCTCCCATAAACATCTACATACACATTCACCACCCTAGGTGCCTTGTCAATATCCCTGTATGAGTGCAAATTTTAGCATGAACATGAGCCTTAGAGTTCTTCTTGGGTTCGGGGCCTTTTGTTCAAGTGCCTTAGCTTTGTGCAATCGGGTCTCTGTCTCGCCGACTTGGGTTCAGAAACCTTTACCCTTAGGCAAGTGGGGTTTAGGGTTACTGTCTTTGAATTGGGGTCTTTCAATGTCTGAGGACTTGGTCTTTTCAGTTGAGAATATCTCTGCTGAGTGTTTCTCTTCTGAAAATTCCTCTGATGGTTCAGTGCAAATCTCTTTAGGTTGGTATTCTTAGCCTGAGGCTATGAAGTGTTGGCCTGAAGATTTCCTACTGAGTGGTCAGGTTTTCTAGCCTTTTCCCGAGGTCAGGCTTTCTTCCCTGAACCTTGCTTTTTTTCAAACCATAGGTCCTTTACCCTTGTCTAAAACTCGGGCGCTTCTTCAAGAAGAAGATTAGGTGCCATTTGGTTTAACAAAGACGATCTTGGTGCTACTAGAAGCAACATTCAAGACCTTGTGAGGTTCCCCTAGAATGTATCAATCCAATTTTTTATAGTTGCGGTGTCTTTGATAACTCAATTTCATCTATCACTTTAGATGCATAATTCAATAGAGCTAACTTTCTCTGCGCACTATCCTCACATTTCTTTAGAGTTTCATGCTTCTCAAAGAGGTCATTGAACTCAGTTCTGATAAGCTGAATCTCCTCAGTGGATTTCTCTAATTTTCCATTCAGGATCTCTATCACCTTCTCTTTTTCTGAGAGTTGTACTTTCAGAACATCTAGTTCATCAGTAGTTCCCATCAATTGAGAAGTGATTTCAGCATTTTTAGAGTCTTTCCACTTGATTCTCGTGATCGAGTTCCTTGTTGTTCGCTCTTGAGTTTTAGTGAGCAGTTCTTGTAACACAGAATAGTCCTTCATAAGATTCTCAAATGAATCCATCAGGTCAAAGTTACTGTTTACAGTAGAACTTGAGAACTCATGTGCTTGTGTAGGAGAAACAACAGAGATAGAAGAATTTACCTCCTCGACAGCCATAAGACAGATATCATCACTGTCATTATCTGAGAAAATCTCATCTGAGGAACTGGAACCTTCTTCAGAATGTTCTTCTTCCTCAGCAATCATAACTTTCTTGCTGGAGAACTTCTTGTCTCTCTTAGCTTGTGTTTCCTTTCTTTCTTTAGCACTTAGCTCAGGACAGTCATATTGAAAGTGACCTTTCTTCTGACAGTTATAGCATCTGTTGGTATCATCATCCTGATCAGTTTCTTAGAAGGCATGATGACTGAGCCTTGTAAGATATCAGCAAACAGATCTATAGACCACCAGAGTCTTTCAGCAAAATAGACTATGGCTACCAAAGCAAGTGGTCAATTAAACCACTGCTCTGATACCACTTGTTGGTCCCAGTGCTAACGAGTCTCACACGTGTATGGGGGGGAATACACTTGTTCAGTGATTTTGGAAACTTTTCTTTCACTGAGGTCAGATGATTTGGCCCTGAGAAGCACAGATTGCCCTGAGTCAAAGTCTACTGAGACAATGATCCTGAGCTGCTTTCATAAGCTTTAGATTAGCCCAACTTAGCCTGAGTTTATCAGAGATTCTGAGCCGCTTGGATCAGATAACTATCTTACTGAACCCTCAGTAGAGTTAGTTCAGTTTGTTAACTATCTGTTCTAGCTACTCAAGTGTGCGGAATGGTTGACCCTAAGTTTATACTCGTTTTTAGCTTTGCTGAAGATCTTCCTTTTAATGAAACAGTGATTAAGGCTGTGATCAGTTGATGCAAGTTCAGTGGATTGGTTCCAACTGAATATCAGTGAACTATGCTTTCAGTGAAAAACATGCAACAGAAAATAATGCAGTACAGAAAGCAAAACAACACAGCAATTATAGTGGTTCAGAGACTCAAGCTCCTACGTCCACTCTCTTTGACCTTCAGAGAAATTCCTTAACCACTTCCTAAAGCTTTCTGGCTAACTCACTGTAGCTTACTCACATTTCTACTTTGAGTTTTCTGGCTGACTCATTGCAGCTTACTAACTCAACACACACAAGTGTTCAGACTACCACAAGTAGCTTACTAACTTCTTCTCTAGAGTTTTCTGGCTAACTCACTGTAGCTTACTAACTCTTTACAACTCCAACTCACCAACAAAGCACCCACAAACTACCTTACAAAGGGTTTGGGTTTCTGGTTGGTTTCCAACTAGGATGAGATATCCTTTACAATAAGAACAATGCAAAGGCTAGGATATCTCTACTAAGCTTTGGATATATCTTATCAATCTAGGCTTAGTGAATGAGCTCCATTCAATGTGAAACACTTGGGAAATTCTAGGTTTTCGAGTGCTTCAATTTGCAATAATACGAATGAGCTCTTGAGTTGCTTTGAAATTTCCCGTAACCTCTCAATGTAAAGGGTCACTAGTATTTATAGGCAACTTCACCAAGGTCACTCTTGAAAAACTATCCGTTAGAGGAGATAGCTTCATGAGTTTCCTCTTATGGTGTTTGATGAACGACTATTTTTAGGGTTTGAATACTCCCTTGCATGTTTTAGGAAATATGCATTCATGTAGACTGTTGGTCCCGGTGAAAACGAGTCTTACACGTGTATGGGGGGGAATACACGTGACTTTTTTCATCGAGGTCACTTTTGGGTCGATAATCTCAAGATTAGGTTCTCGAGAAGCACAGACGCCCGAGTCAAAGTCTATCGAGACGGTGATCCCGAAAGCCGCCAGATACCTCGAGATAATCCCAACCGAAGTCCCGAGTGTCAGAGATCCCGAAGTTGCTTGGATCGATAACTAACTTCATCAATCCTCGTAAGAGAGTTCAGTTTGGTAACTATCTCGTTTCTAGCTACTCACCGTATGGAATGGTGGCCCTTAGTTTATACTCGCTTTTAAGCTTTGTCAAAAAACCTTCCCCTTATGAAATAGTGATTAGGCTGTGATTCACTTATGCAACTTCAAAAGGGATTGATTCCAATCAATATTAGTGAAAAGTATGCTTTCAAAATCAAGTCAATGCAAAAGCTTAACAAGATAAGGAAAGCAATAAAGAACACAAGAAGCTTATAGTGGTTCGAGACTCAAGCTCCTACATCCACTCTCCCCGACTCTTCAGAGAAATTCACTATCAACTTCTGAGCTTTCTGACTACCTCGGAGTTTACTTACTCAACTCGGCCCTAAGTTTTCTGACTACTCCACGTAGTTTACTTACTCAACCCGACCTTGAGTTTTCTGACTACCTCCGTAGTTTACTTACTCAATCACACACAAGCTTTCAGACTACCCCTGTAGCTTACTAACTTCTCCTCTAGAGTTTTTCGACTACTCCGCCGTAGTTTACTAACTCTTTTAACTCTACTCACCAACAAACACACTCCAACTACCTTCTCAAGGGTTTGGGGTTTCTTGGTTGGTTTCAACTAGATGAGATATCCTTTACAATGAAGCACAATGCAAAGGGTTAGGATATCTCGACTAAGCTTTGGATAAATCTTATCAAGCTAGGCTTAGTAAAGTGAGCTCTCTTCAATATAGAAGCACTTGGGAAATTCAAGGTATTTCGAGTGCTTTAACTTTTGCAAGAATAAGTTTGAGCTCTTGAGTTGCGTGATAAATTTCCCGTAACCCACGATGTAGAGGGTCACCAATATTTATAGGCATACACCAAGGTTACTCTTGAAAACTATCCGTTGGAGAGATAGCTTCGTGAGTTCCCTCTTATGGTGTGTGAGAAACGGCTATATTTAGGGTTTGAAACTCCCTAACACGTTTTAGGCAATAGCCTTTTCATGTAGCCGGGTCTTCACTTTTTGCAACCGGAACTTTCGTGACATCCGACATCTTTTTTTTCAATGGCTTGTCACATCGCAAGGTCAAGATGGCATGTTGTCGCCTTCCTCTTTTTTGACTTTTGTCTCCAAAGAAAAGGTAGACACCTTCAACGGCTCTTTTTGGTTACAAACTCGAGTTTGATATAACCTTAACAACACTTCGACTTAGTTCCTTTTGTATCGCATTTGAATGTCTTGCAATATCTAACTTTCTAAGGTATCGCGTTTTTCTCAAGATTGCATCCTTCGATAGATAGATATATTCAAAGGCTCGGAACATTCAGTTCATATCGAAAGCATTCAAGACATTATCGAAGTCTTGATAATTACCGTGGCTTTCAAAGATTCTTGATCTTCAAATACTCGCCTCTTGCCTCAAGGCGTCTTGAGTCTTTCGAGTCTTCGAGTCTTTCGAGTCTTCGATAGTCTTCGAGTCTTCAGATTTATCTCGACCGATATATCGAAGTCTCCATATCGAAGTCTTCAGATATCTCGGAAGCCATATCGAAGTCTTGAGACTTCATTTATATCGAAACTTCAAAGATCTTCGTAAACATATCGAAGTTCTTCGTAGTCTTCTTAACCTATCCGAACTATATCTCACGACTATACATTTTGCGATAACATCCCAATACTCTAAAACTGAATCCTGACTCATCTATCAAGATCATTCCTGAACATGTCATACTCAGGGGTTTTGGGATCTTAATCAAAATCATATAATCTTTTATTAAATTCATCTCCCAACAATTTCCCCCTTTTTGATGATGCCAAAACCTATCTTGTTACAAACATATAACCTATACTGTGTTTCAGCTTTTATCCTATTACAAGATTGATTATGTCTCTCAACAATTACTTCAAAGAATGAATCTCCCAACAATTTCATCACCAAACAACAAAGAATCAAAGCATATCAAATATAAAGACATGTAAAAATAAGATAATGAGATATTATCTTTTGAGCATAATGATAAATCTTCATTGATGATAAGTGTACCATTACAGATTACAATGAATTTATCAAACAAAATCAAAAAGACAAAAAATTTAAAGAATACAAAATCTTCTCGAAGTCTTTCGCCTTTAGTCTTTCGATTCGCTCTTCATCTTTCTCGCTTGCTTGCTTCATTTTCGACTTCATCAGTGGGCACTTCCAGATCAAACATTCCGAAGAATCTCTTCTTTCATTTCATTTTTCCTCGATGATGTCCGGATCGCTTTCGATTAGGGCCTAAATCGACAACAGATCGAGCAATTTCTTCACAGAATGGCCTTTTCATTTACCAAGCCATTACCAAGTCTCGGAGGAGGATAGAATATGGATGGGGGCTACTATCTCAGACTCCACCTTCATCCGCAAGGTTAATCCAGCTTTGTAGATACTTTGGATAAAAGGTGAGAAGATATTCAATGAAAGCTTCGTTCTGGTCTGAGCCTTCCCCTCTCCATTCCCTGAGAACATCATAATTGAACCAGAAGGTTCTCTTCACTTCTTCCCACATGTCGTTGAGTTTAATGGGCATCCATTTATCAACATGGGGCCACTTCAGCGCTTTCGATGTTCCCTTCCTCTTGCTCGCAAACTTCCTGAAGTCACTCCTTCGCTTCTGCTCTTCATCTATCTTTTTTTCGATCACGAGGTTCCCGAGACCGGGCAAAGAACTTTCTTAGCTTGTTTTTTTGGAGTGTCATCGAGCCTCTTTCGTGTTGAAGACTTTTCCGAGGTTGAGACTCGATTCCTCTCAGATCTTCATCATCCGTAACCAACTTTCTCTCGATTCGCTTAAGCCTTCAAGACGCTTGCTTACAGTTGAACAACGCCCAAGGCTTTCCTCTTCATAAAATTCAAAGACCAAACCGGGCTTGTTCCAACCTTAGTTCTAGCACTCAGTTTTCTCTTGCAACCTCAAGCTTGGTTTGCTCCAGAACCCGAAATGTAGACATGCTTCTCTACTTGAGCAAATTTTAACTTCTCAAGAGTCTCGACTTCTTTTTAAAGGCTTGGGCTAGATTGTACATTTCAAAGATCTTTCTCGAGCCTTCTTTTTTCCAAAGCACGCCATGAACTTCCCCGAGGTCCGCAGACCTTCCTTTCCCCCTTCGCAACCGAGTTTGGAAGAAGTCCGGAGAGAGTCAGGTCCATGTGATATCGTTTTTTGCTCACACAAATGGATCTCTCCCGCTACCTGATCTTGCTCATCTTCCATTCTCCTAATGTGGTTCTTAGCCACGAGCTTCTTCAGATATAAGCAAACCGCCAGAGAGAGTGCATCTTTAAGCATCTTCGTTATCTTGGTCATGAGCACCGAGCTCATTTCCTCAATAGCAGATTTGATCAAGACTCTCATTTTTCTCTGTCGGGTTTCACCTCTAGAAATTCAATGACTCGGTGCTTTTTGTTTCATTTCAAAGACTTAACTGCGTTGACTCCTCCACTTTTCATTCAAATTTTTCTTCCATGGAGGTCATCCGAGTGGTCGAGTGTTTTGTATCCGCACGAGCTCAAGAATGGCTAAGTCCTTCCATTGTCTGAGCTTGATTGGCCAACGTTGCTTCCATCTGAGTAAGTTTGATCGACATTGGCTCAATCTTCTCAAGTTTCTCCATGACGGGAGTGAGATCAATCTCAAAGATTTTTCGTGACCTTCAGGTTGTTTGATCATCCCGAGCTCCACTTCATCCCGAGCTCCGGTCTCCAATTGAGCCTCACCGATTATCGACATTTTAATTTAAAGATAGTACTTTCAAAGAACTCGCATAATTATTAATAGTGCCAAAAGGTACCAAGAGTGCTAGCTTCACCGAGGTTGATCAAGAATGTAAGTCTCTTTTTTCTATTTGAGACCGATCCTCGCAAGATCTCCTCGTTGGTCCCCATCTCCATCTTTGGATTTGTCTCCGCCGCCGGGGCACCAACCTCCTTCTTTTTCTTTTCGCCTAGCTTCCTCCGAACCAAATTTCATCAAAATCGGAATTTTTCATCCCGAGCTTTGTCCTTCTAAACCCCGAGAAGTCGTCGGGAAGGTCGTCTCCTCATTCCACCAGTCTTCCCCTCTGAATGCAGCAATATCAAGCATCTCGGGAAGAGTCTGATTGAGGATATACACTGTCGTCCTTAATCTGAAGAATATATCTTGCAGATCAGGGTATGAGCTGAGCTCAGGGTATCGGTCAAGGATGAACCGTTCCCCCTTGCTCCTCCACTCGCCTTCTTCAACCTCTCCCTTCTTCCATCTCGGGCTCTCTGGTTCAGTAGAAGCTTCGGCTAAGGGATCAAGCATTAGGTCACTCAGGAGCTCATCGAGTACATTTTGCTCCTGAGCCTCAGTAGTATCTGAAGCTTGTGCATTCAGGTCCTCAGTTTGCATCTGAGTGGGTTCTGAGGCCTGAGCTGGCATTTTCTCGAAGATATGAAGCCGGCTGGTTGGCTCGTCGAGTCTGAGACATCTTCTTGGATCGACTCGAAGTTGGCTCTTGATCCGAGCTCGCATATCCGAGGTAGGCATCTCTCGAGGTCTCGAGCTCCTTTAAAAATTTCGAGAAATTTTATCAATGAAGTGATGTCTCGAGCACCTCGGAGAAGACCGCTCCCGTCCGATCCCGTGGTCCTCGAGATAACCCCGAGCCAAAGACTTGTAATGGTGAACTTTGGCGCTTTGGCCCTCGTGTTGTCTCTCCTCGTAATCATCGCCATTCGCTCGGTGAGAACCACCAATCTTCTCGCGCTTTGGAGCGAGGTTCTTCGCCTCATTATTTTTGCTCCTTGCTCCATTTTTGCCTCCAACAACCTTCCCCCCGGTTTGTTGGGTCTCTTTCTCAGCTGACAGAAGGTGATTCTACCTTCTTTTTCTTTTTCCTCGAATGGCTCGCTTTTCACAAAGAAATGGGCTTGAAGAGAATTTTGGATTTAGGAATGGGGTTGAATTGGCGAAGATATCCTCCTCCTCTCTCAGACATCTCCAAAATATAGGCAATTTTGGTGGCATGGTGGATCTTGCCTTTCATCGTGATTTCCCCATTGACTTTTTTTTATGATCTTGGCTTGTTCCGACACCATCCGGACTAAGAATTTCAGCCGGTTGAAGTCGGTGGTGGGAGATGCCTCGATCGCCGCCATCAACTGAGCTTTGGGGTACTAATCTGCTTCAAAACTCCCCAAGAAGACTCATGACGCTCTTGCTCACAATATCCATCAAGACACGATATTGTGGCTTTAGGTGCTTTTATGCAAAGTTGCCTCAAACTTCACAGATTCTCAAAGAATCCTATCTAGGTACTCCCGCTTCTCTACCCGACATATACATCGCAGATCCTCTCCTCTATCACATAGCTCAAACACATCATTCAGATTTTTAGAATAATGTACATCTCCCTCTCAAAATCGACGATTTTGATGAGTGCTCTAGATGAGATACGGTGAATCAAAAGAGTGCATACAATCTTCTTCATCTATTTTCAAATTGCAGATGAATTCGACCTCTTTTTATGAACTCCTCGGTCCGGGTCGGCCATGACTAGATGAAGGTGAGTTTAGCCACGGATCATATGCAGAGCCTCCTCTTCCGCTTTGAGTTGGTTGTGCTTTCAAGTGAGACAATGAACTCGCATCATGGCTTATTGGTTATGGCTAATCTCTAATACTGGTTGGGGCCATTTTAGAATATGATTGAAGAATGTGACGCTTTTAGTGGTTTTATGATTTTCGGGCAAAGGGATTTTAGTTACAAGAGTATTTGGGAACAAAGGGTTTGATAAAATTTCGCTTGAATGGCTTAAAGAGGTATAAATAGCTTCGAGATCATGGAGAATCGTGGTTGGTTAGATGAAAAGCAACGGTTGAGATTAATCTCCGATTAATCGGGTATATGAACCGACGATCTCCAAAAAGTAAGCCGCCAAAATATCCTCATTGGTCAATAAATGGCAGAGCATTAAATGATCGTTGTCCTTCTTCGAATTTAAAACGATCCCGCCCAAAAAACATTCCTCGTGTGTTTTGTATTTATTATGTAATGATTACCGAAGTTTTACTTAAGCAATAAATGGGTCACATGAGTCATTACCTCTTCAGACTAATTTCCCTCTATCGGTCTTTTATCGAAGTAATCGACCTTGATAAAATGTCAAGATAATATCGAAAATCGAAAGGGTTCAAGATGCTATCGAAAGTAATCGACCTTCAAGAACTGAAGTTTTCGAGACTGGAGTTCAAGATTTCCATTTTATCCCGAAGTTTCTCAAGAGAATTTCGAGAAAGCTTTATGCATCCGAAAAATCTTCAATTTTCAGATTTATTTTTTATACACTGGTTCTAACATCCCTAATTCAACCGAAAGTTCCCCAAATCTTGATTCAAACCCAAAGGTTTAGTCAAGATATCGCCTTTTTGCCTATCAAGATGAATTTTCTCCATCCTTATGTCCTTTTTCTCTACATGATCTCTCGATGAAGTGATGTCCGATATCCACATGCTTGCATCCGTGTGTAATACCGATTTTGTGAAATAGCAATGGCACTATTATTGTCACAAAATATTGGTACTTCATTGGCCACAACTTTATAATCCCTTAATTGTTGTCCGAGCCAAAGAATTGAGCACGCAGCCTTCCTCGCAGCCCATGTATTCAATTTTTCCAAGAGATCGTTGCTATCGAGGTCTGCTTTGAAAACCAAGATATCGGGTTTATTTCCTAGAAATTGACAAGTTCCTGTTGTGGACTTTCTTCAATCTAAGAACCTCCATAGTCAAGATCCGAGTAACAGCTTAATTCAAGGTTATCATCACCGATACCATAATCCTCTATTCATCGTGCCCTTAAGATATCTCAAGATCTTTTGGCGCACTTCCATGTGACTAGTCTTAGGATTAGCTTGGTATCTTGCACATATCCCAACAAAGAAATGTTATATCCGCCTACTTGTCATGAGATAGAGCAATGATCCAATGATTCCTCTATAATCAAGATGATTCACCGACGCCTTTCCCAATCAGATCCATCTTGTAGTTAGTATTCATAGGAATCCTAATCGAGTTGCAATTTTGCACACCATATTTGGCAATCGATCTCGTGTACTTTTGTCGGTTGATGAATATTCCTTCCTTTGATTGTTTCACTTGAAGACCTAGAAAGAAATTCATCTCTCCCATCATTGACATCTCAAACTTGCCTTTCATCAATGTTGAAAACTTTTCACACAAACCGATGGTTTGAGATCCAAAAATGATGTCATCAACATATATCCGAACCAAGAAGATATCTTCCCCATCCTCTATCCCGAAACAGAGTTCTATCAACAGCCTTTGACAAAACCATGGTCAAGAAGAAACCGAGAAAGAGTATCATACCATGCTCGGTGCTTGCTTGAGACCATACAAGGCTTTTTTCCGAGCTCAGAACTTGGTCATTCTTTTGAAGCCGGAGGTTGTTCCACATAAACCTCTTTCTTTAAGCACACCGCTCGTAAATGCACTTTTCACATCCATTTGATAGATCGTGAACTTCATGTGGGCAAAGATATGCAAGAAACAACTGATGGCTTTTAGTCTTGCAACAGTGCAAAGGTTTCATCATAATCCAAGCCTTCTTCTTGGGAATAACCTTGTGCAACTAAATTTTGCCTTGTTTCTTACAATGTTGTTGTTTTCATCTCTTTTATTCTTGAAAACCCACTTGGTTCCAATGACATTGTGCCTTTCAGTCTATCTACCAACTCCCATACTTCATTCCTTGAGAATTGATTCATTTCATCTTGCATAAAGAAGAATCCAATAAGAATCTTGTAGAGCTTCATTAATCTCAAAGAAAGTTCTTTTTCTCCGATAGGAAGCACAGTAATAGTGCACTCTCACCATGGAACCTTTTTGTTTTAACACCTTGATTAGATCACCCACAAACTGATTTGTAGGATGACTATCTAACCATTTCCTTCTTGATGTTCCCCTTCAATAGTATCCTCAACATTTAAAATGTTAGGTTCGCTTAAATCAAGAAACTCAGGAACAAAGAAAGGAGAAAGTGAATCATCTTCCTCGTGGGAAATTTATTCGTAACATTGTCGAGACATTTGTTCCCTTTGGTTGATAGATTCAGAATTTGCCTCAAATTGTGACCACATCTTCATTGGCATCACATACCCGAAGTCCGAACTAGTGTCCTGCTCAGATTGGTCACCTTTTGGAGTGTTGGTTTTCCGAGTCTCACCATCCCGATTTCCATCCCGAACTTTTTTATCTCGAAGTCCGAGTCACCCAATCATAGATAGTGACCGATTTCTTTTTTTCTCGTTCAAAGGATGATTTATCTTTTTTGTTTCAGCTTAATCTGGTGATCCTCTTAGTCGGGCTTCATTCAAGATCATGTTCCTCGCTTTTTCAACACAAATAGTTTCATCAAAAAACAACATGAGGTGTTTCCTCCACAATAAGAGTCCTACAGCTTGTAAACTCGAAGTTTTTTATCGATTTCGTAATATCCTAAGAATATTCCTTCATCACTTTTTTACTATCAAAAGTTTTCAACTGATCTTTACCATTATTGTGTATGAAACACTTGCAACCAAACACACGAAAAGAAAGAAACAAGAGGCTTCCTTTCATTCCAAAGCTCATAAGGTGTTTTGCCTTGACTCTTGGTCAAGATGGATCTATTCTCGTGAGTAGCATGCAAAGGTTGATGACTTTTCAAATTTCAAAATCTTTTTAGAATATCACCAAATTTATCATTGTCCTTGCAGCCTTCTTTTCGTAGTCCCGTTCTTTTTCTTTCAAAGAACACCATTTTGTTGAGGGTCCTTGCAAAATTGATGTTTCATGAGAAATTCCATTTGTCGCACAATAATCGATATAATATGATTTATAAATTCAGCCTTTGTCGATCCGATTTTGACCACACTCAGATTTTTTTCAATATCGAGCCTTTTCAAGAACTCGGCAGCTTTTATTCGAAGTCTCTTTCTTATCGAAAAGAATATGACCCAAGTATATCTCGAGTAGTCATCAACTACTACCAATGTGTATTTCCCCGCCATTAGTGCTCACAGTGTTATAGGACCAAAAAGATCCATATGAAGTAATCAAGTATTCTTTCAAGAGAAACCTCAACTTTACTTTTAAATGATGCTTTTATCTGCTTCATTTTTTCCGCATGCATCACAAATATGTTCTCATCGAACACTTCGTTAGGTAACCCTCTTACAAGAGCTAATCTTGCAAGCTTGTTCGTGGTTTTGAAATTTAGGTGATTCATTCTTTTTTATGCCATAACCAAATCGGGTATCTCGTGGGAACTTTTAGCAACTAAACATGTATCTTTAGGAGTTGAACTCCAAATCAAGAAGATACACATTCCCTTTTCTTTTGTACCCCAAGAGTATTTTCTTTCGTGATGTATCATCTTTCACAAAACATAAGTTCTTAGAGAACTCAACATTAAAACCTTTATCACAGATTGGCTAATTGAAAGCAAGTTATGCTTCAATCCAGATACATATGAAACACCATGGATATGAATCGAGTCGATTTCCAAAGTTCCATATCCTTCACCGTCCCTCGAGTTATCTCCAAAAGTGATCTCAGGGCCTTTTGTTCAACATAGTCACCGAGTATATCTTCTTGTATCCCGTCATATGTCTTGAACATCCACCGTCAAGATACCATATATCGAGAGCTTTTTTCATCTCTCGCTCATCGCATGTGATCTTTAGTCGATTCAAAGGCCCTTTGTTTTCCTCCCGAAAAACAATTTAATTTTAGGTACCCAATTTGTGTAGGGTCCTACAAGGTTAGTTGACTTTTAGGATCCAAATCGCCTAACAACTCTAATCACTTTAGAGTGGCTGATTTGTCTTCCATAAACATCTACATACACATTTACTACTCTGGGTGCCTTAGCAGTTTCCTGTGTATGAGTGCTGGCCTTAGCATGAACATGGGCTTTTGAATTCTTCTTTGGTTCAAGCCTTTTGTTCCATTGCTTTGGCTTATGTGCAGCTGGTCTCAATCTTTTGTTGACTTGGGTTCAGTAACCTTTACCCTTAGGCAAGTGGGGGTTTAGGTTGTTCAGATCGAAATATGGGTCTTTCAAGATATCGAGGACTTGGTCTCTTCTGGGCTTGAGAATATCTCTCACGAGTGTTTTCTTTCCGAAGATTCCTCCGATGGTTCAGTGTAGATCCTTTTCAAGTTTGCATTCTTAGCCCGAGGCTTTGAAGTACTTTGAAATTTTCCAATCGATCGCTTTCAGTTTTCTAGCCTTCACCGAGGTTTGGGGCTTAACCCGATCATTCGCTTTTATCAAAACCATAGGTCCTTTTCCTTGTCTACAACCTTGGGCATTTCTTCGCTTTGAAGTGTAGGTGCCATCGATTTAACAAAGATTGTCTTCTTGCTACTTGATGCAAAGATTCGATGACCTTGTGAGGTTCCCCTCGAATGTATCCCAATCCAGATTTTATAGTGGCAGATCTCCGTAACTCAATTTCATCTATTACTTTAGATGCATTATTCAATAGAGTTAACTTCTTTCGCACTATCCTCACAGCTTCAGAGAGTTTCATGCTTCTCGTCAGAGAGGTCATTGAACTTAGTTTCGATTAGTCAATTTCTTCAAAGGATTTTCTAAATTTTTCGCTTAGGGTCTCTATCAACTTTTTCTTTTCTCGAGAGTTGTACTTTCGTAACATCCATTCATCAAGAGCTCCCTATAAATTGAGAAGTGATTTCGCTTTTACAGAGTCTTTCCATTTTAGATTTTCAAAGATTCGGGCCTTTATTCTCGCTTTTTTGAGTTTTATTTAAAGCCTTGCAAAAACAAAGATAGTCCTTCATCGATTCTCAAAAGAATCCATCAGTCAAAATGACTATTAAAGTGGAACTTGAAAACTCTTGTGCTAGTAGTAGAGCAACAACAGAGATGTAAGAGTTTACCTCCTCAATGGCCATCGATGATGTCATCACTTTCACCGTTCGAGAATATCTCATCCAAGAGCTAGATTCCTCTTCGTGAGTGTTCTTCTTTCGCAACCATGGCCTTTTTTGTTTGAGAACTTCGGGTCTCTTTTTAGCTTGTCTTTCTTCTCTCCTTAGCACTCAACTCGACAATCATAATCGAAGTGACCTTTCTTCCGACAATTATAAAGATCTGTTGGCATCATCATCCCGATCATTTTCTTCTTTCGACTTGGAGTCCTTTTTTTTCGATGAAGATCCTTCAATTTTCGTGTCCTTCTTCTTCTCGCTTGATCCGTCCTCGTGTTTCTTTTCCGCAATTGTGGGTTCCTCGTAAAAGCTTTTTTTGTATTTTCCAAATCTATTATTAAGTCTCATTAAACCTCCTTGCCATCAATCTAATTTTTCCTCAAGCTCATCCCGATGTTTCGCATGGGGGTTCTCGAATTTTAGTTTTTTATTGTGTTTTATCTTTGGCTTTTAAAGCCACATTTTTACTTGATGAAGAATCATCTTTCTTTTGCCGCCTTTTTGGATTTCTTATCAATTACAAATTCATAGGCTTTCAAATTTCAGAGAAGACTTGTTGGTATGGCATTGAACTAATGTTCTTGGTGTTTTCAATCACCATCGCATGAATATCCCATTTCTTAGAAAGACCTCTAAGAATTTTCAATGCCACTTTCTTTGTGGATATTTCTTTCCAAGTGCATTTAGATCATTCATGATGCTAGTGAATCGACTTCCAATTTGTCTATTGATTCACCATCATCCATTTTTAAAACCGCCAAACTTTCCAATTGCCACCGAAAAGTTTGTTTGTTTTTTATATGATCTCGTGGTTTCGCACATAACAAAAGCCTAGTGTATCCCATATCTCTTTAGCAAGATATAAAGTTGAGAGATCATTCCCATCACACCATCATCAATCAGATCAGATAGTGTGTCTTTTTGCAATGTAGTCTAGATTGACTAACTTTCTCTCCTCAGAGTTAGTTGGTCATCGACTTAGGAAATTCTCGCTTCTAGGATCAATTCTCATCATCTTCGCTCCTCCGGGATTCACCACAAGAAATTTGAATGGTCCTTGAGAAACCACTCTCCACATACGCCATGTTTGAATACGATGTGCTCGCATTCTCGCCTCCATAGATCATAGTTCTCATCGAGAACATGGGAAGTTTTTAGAAGACATTTTTCCGATCTTTTGAAAAGAAAAAAAATTTCAAAGAAATAGATCGGCCCAGATAGACCACAAGTATTTTTGAAAATAAAACTTTGGTCAACACAAAGCAGTGGTCAAGTTGAACCACCGCCCGATACCACTTGTTGGTCCCGGTGAAAACGAGTCTTTACACGGTATGGGGGGAATACACGGTTCAAGGATTTTAAAACTTTTTTTTCATCGAGGTCACTTTGGGTCGATAATCCTCAAGATTAGGTTTCGAGAAGCACAGATCGCTCGAGTCAAAGTCTATCGAGATGTTGATCCCGAGCCGCTTTCAGATACCTCGATAATCCCAACCGAGTCCTCGAAAGTGTCAGAGATCCCGAGTTGCTTGGATCGATAACTAACTTATCAATCCTCGTAAGAGAGTTCGCTTTTGGTAACTATCCGTTTCTAGCTACTCACCGTATGGAATGGTGGCCCTTAGTTTATACTGCTTTTAAGCTTTTGTCGAAAACCTTCCCTTATGAAATAGTGATTAGGCCGTGATTCACTTATGCAACTTCAAAGGGATTGATTCCAACCGAATATCGTGAAAAGTATGCTTTCAAAATCGAGTCAATGCAACAGCTTAACACGATAAGGAAAGCAATAAAGAACACAAAGAGCTTATAGTGGTTCGTGAGACTCAAGCTCCTACATCCACTCTCCCCGACTCTTCGTGAGAAATTCACTATCAACTTCGAGCTTTTCGACTACCTCAGAGTTTACTTACTCAACTCGCCCCGAAGTTTTCTCGACTACTCCACGAGTTTACTTTACTCAACCCGACCTTGAGTTTTTCGACTACCTCCGTAGTTTACTTACTCAATCACACACAAGCTTTTCAGACTACCCCTCAGAAGCTTACTAACTTCTCCTCTAGAGTTTTCTCGACTACTCCGCCAGTAGTTTACTAACTCTTTACAACTCTACTCACCAACAAACACACTCCAACTACCTTCTCAAGGGTTTGGGGTTTCTTGGTTGGTTTCCAACTAGATGAGATATCCTTTACAATGAAGCACAATGCAAAGGGTTAGATATCTCGACTAAGCTTTTGATAAATCTTATCAAGCTAGGCTTAGTAAAGTGAGCTCTCTTCAATATAGAAGCACTTGGGAAATTCAAGGTATTTTCGAAAGTGCTTTTAACTTTTGCAAGAATAAGTTTGAGCTCTTGAGTTATGATAAATTTCCCGTAACCTTACACAATGTAGAGGGTCACCAAGATTTTATAGCATACACCAAGGTTACTCTTGAAAACTATCCGCTGGAGAGATAGCTTCGTGAGTTCCTCTTATGGTGTGTGAGAAACGGCTATATTTAGGGTTTGAAACTCCCTAACACGCTTTTAGGCAATAGCCTTTCATGTAGCCGGTCTTCACTTTTTGTAACCGAACTTTCGTGACATCCGACATCTTTTTTCAGGGCTTGTCACCACGTCAAAGGTCAAGATGGTATGTTGTCGCCTTCTTCCTTTTTGACTTTTTTGTCTCCAAAGAGAAAAAGGTAGACACCTTCAACGGCTTTTTTGGTTACAAACTCGAAGTTTGATATAACCTTAACAACACTTCGACTTAGTTCCCTTTTTGTCGCATTTGAATGTCTTCGCAATATCTAACTTTCTAAGGTATCGCTTTTTTCTCAAGATTGCATCCTTCGATAGATATATTCAAGGCTTCGGAACATTCAGTTCATATCGAAAGATTCAAAGACATTATCGAAGTCTTCAGAATTATCGCGGCTTTTCAAGATTCTTGATCTTCAAATACACTAAGGCCTTCGAGCTTCTTCTCGAGTCTTCGTGGTCTTCGAAGTCTTCGTGGTCTTCTCGAAGTCTTCGAGTCTTCCGAAGTCTTCAGATTTATCATCGACCGATATATCGAGTCTTCATACCGAAGTCTTCAGATCTCGGGCCATATCGAAGTCTTCAGAGAAGTTTCATATCGAAACTTCAAAGATCTTCTTAAACATACCGAAGTTCTTCAAAGTCTTTTAACCTATCCTTAACTATATCCGCCGACTATACATTTTGCGATAACATCCCTAATACTCTAAACCGAATCTCGACTCATCTATCAAGATCATTATCGAACATGTCATACTCGGGGTTTTGGGATCTTAATCAAAAATCATATAATCTTTTATTAAATTCATCTCCCAACATAGACAATCACCACTTTTTGCGCCTCGAATATAGTACTAACCGACATGCTTCAAACATGCCGCTTTCGATGTGTAAGAAAGTACAAAGGTTGTCTTCCTCCTCGATTGGTTCTTGTCTTCAAGAAATGTAGACAAACATAACGGTTCTTTTTTGGTCAATCTCTCCTGAGTGAGATAACCTTAAACAACACTTAGACTTAGTTCCTTTTTGTCGCATATGAATGTCCGGGGTAAACATCTATTTTTTCCGAATATTCGCGTTTTTTCGATTTTGTAGTCTTTAGATAGATATTATTCAAAGGTCTCGGAACATTCAAGTTATACCGGTATTGATATCTTACTAAGTCTTGAAGAACTTCCGGTCTTGATATCTTAGGTCTTCAAGATCTTCCGAGTCTTGGCGTCTTCGAGTCTTCGTGTCTTCGAGTCTTGATGTCTTCATAGTCTTCGATGACATCCGAAGTCTTGATGACATATCGAAGTCTTCGACATATCTTGAGTCTTCAAAGTGACATACCGAAGTCTTGAGTGTCATCTATTGAGTCTCAAATGACATCGAGTCTCAAAGTGTCATAGTGAGTCTTGGTGACATACCGAGTCTTGATGTCACATCGAGTCTTGATGACATATCGAGTCTTCAAATGACATATCGAAGTCTTCAAAGTGACATATCGAAGTCTTCAAAGGTGTCATCGAAGTCTTCGGTTTCTTGAAGAACCTCATCGAAGTCTTGATTGTCACATCGAGTCTTGATTTTCAAAGAACTTCATGAGTCTTCAATGTCATATCGAAGTCTTTAGTTTCTTCAAAGAATTTATCGAGTCTTGCCATTTTAAACTTCATGAGTCTTTAGAATCTTCAAAAACTTACTGAGTCTTCAGTTTCTTCAAAATCTAACCTGATCTATATCTGCTGACTATACATGGTGCAGATAACTTCCTGAACACTCTATACTGATTCTTGACTCAGACTATCAAGATTATCCTGAACATGTCATACTCAGGGGTTTTGAGATCTAATCAAAATCTCTTTATTAAATTCATCTCCCAACATACTTCATATGGACTACAATAATAACATGTATGTAACTAGTCCATTGATATGTGCAAGATTGACATTTCACTATCTTTATTAAATGTGTACTATCATTGTTAAGTATATATTTCTTGATAAAGAAGATAATCATTTAAAACAACACAAAAATATAAGAATTGAGACGAACGTCTTGACACTACGTTTAATAGACGAGCTCAATCGGGAAAACCCTAGTTTAATTATCAAAATGTCAAAAATCCCTTCTCCAAAAGTGAGAAGCCAAATAACTAGAGTCTCAAATGGGCTAAAGCCCACGTACGAAAATAAATAACAAAAGGTCCCAAACTTGCATGAAAATTAAAGGGCAGAAATTAAATAGAGAGAATTCATAAATAATTCATCAACACTTCTTCTTCACCTTGCGATCTCGACCCTCCATGAATGCTAATGCAATCTCATCGCCGCCATTCTCCCTCAGAAGAGGAGATTCACCCTCGAAACTGCAGTAATTTCATCGTCGGAGTCGTTGTCACCAGCAAACGGTATCAAATGTTTGACGTTGAAAACGTCAAAGATCTTCAAGTGACTCGGAAGTTGGAAGCTTGAGACGGTATGCATTTGGGTTGATCTTGCCAATGATTTCAATTGGACCAATCTTGTGGGCTGCCAACTTGCTATATTCATGGGCAGGGAATTGATCCTTTGTGAGTACAGCCCACACGAAGTCGCCCACCTCGAAATCCACATGGCGATGCCGTTGATCAGCAGCAGTCTTGTAGGCTTCATTCGCAGCTGCTAGTCGCTCGCGAGTCTCGGCGTGCAGCTGTTGCAGCTCCACCATCAGTTCATCAGCCCTGCGATCTGGGACGCCGTGACTCGGAAGATGCAGAAGATCAAGTGGCCCCCGCGGTAACAGGTTGTAGACGACATGAAATGGGGCCAGGCGAGTGTTGCGGTTGTGTGCAGAGTTATGAGCGAACTCTGCCTGGCTCAATTTCGCATCCCACGATTTCAAGTTTGAGCCAACCAAGCAGCGCAAAAGATTTCCCAACGAATGGTTAACCACCTCCATTTGCCCGTCCTTCTGAGGGTGGTAAGCATAGCTGAAATCCAAACGTGTATTCGCCATGCTCCACAAACTTCTCCAGAAATGGCTCAAGAAACGCGTGTCCCTGTCGGACACTTGTTGGGGTTATACGTGAAAGTATGCTTTTACTTTGTATAACCTATGTATTAAACACTTATTTACTGAAATAAATTATTTATCACTGTTGCTTTAAATATGATTGAATGTTATATATATATATATATATTTATTGCAAACCGTTCGTAGCAAGCGTTACATTGTAGTTAGTGTGGTGATACAAGATCACGTAAGATCTAGATTAATAGTTTGTATACGAAAGTCGTGTTTCACAACTTAGATAGATCCGAAACAATCTATTGGTAGAAGTTGATGTAAGGCATGATTGACTTGTCTTGACCAAGAGATTACACTATCAAGATTTGACGCTACGAAGGCGGACTACAGAGAGGATAAACTCATTCGCACTGAGTTAAGGGATGAAGAGTTAGACCTCAGTGATTGTTGATTTCTTAATCTCTGTCACTTAATAAGGACTGTGTGTGATTAGTAGTTATTGCTCTAACTTATAAATGGGAAGAGAATCATTGCGACTTCGATACCCTATATCTTGGGCAATAATATTAATTGCACGACAGTTGCTAAATTAATATAGAGAATCGTGGTGCTGCAAAAAAAAAAGTCTTGCTTGATTGGTCCCTTGTAACAGAAGAACTTTATCATACCAAATCTTGCAGTTTGGAATTAATTTTCCATTATGAATAATAACGGTTCGGGTAATGCCCTTATCCAAGGATAAAAATATTAATTAATATAAAGCTTTTCAAAGGGCTTAATTAATTAATGGACTAAATAATCTTAAACACGGGAAATAATAACCGGGAGTCATATTACCGTAATATGTTTTAAGATTGGATAGTGCAATATTAATTATATAGTGGTATTAATTAATATTAATGGACTGAATTATATTGTGGCTCAATATTGGAATTCAGAAGTCCATTGGAAGGTCCATCTTAATTCTCCTAAAGGCCCCTCAAGTAGCCCAATTAAAGTTCAATAAATAAAAGGTGTTTAAAATAAAATAAATTTATTGTTGCAATTTTCGAAAATAATTAAAGAAAAGAGGGAGAAGATTTTTCTTGAAAAGATTTTATGGGAAGGAGATAATGTATTCTTGGAATACAAGATTATCCCATAAAATCAAGAAAACTCCCACTTGGTTTCTTTAATAGGGAAATTTTCGAAAATAATAAGTAAGAAAGGGAAGAAAGATTTTCTTGATTTTCTTAGAAAGATTTTATGGAAGATATGTATTCTTGGAATACAAGATATCTCATAAATTCAAGAAAGATCCAATCTTGCAAATCTTCTTGAAAGTTTTCAAAAAAAAATAGGCCAAATAAGGGTGTGAGATTTTTGTGGAAAAATACACATGGAAAGAAGAATATATTGGATATATTCAAGATTTCTTGGAGATCAAGAAAATATCTTTCCTAGCCCTAATTGTGGTTGAAATTTTCGAACCCTCTTGTCTTATAAATAGGGGATGGATTTTTCATCTACAACTAGTGTTCCATGTGTTGGAAATATTAGAAATCCACAAAGGTGGTGCAACAATATTTTTATTTTCCTTGTGTTATAAATCGCGTTCATCGGAGAACCTTCCAGGGGGTTATTGGTCGAGGACTTGGGAATTCTTGAGAAGGACTTTTGGTGGGTATCCGATATTTGATCCGCTCGTCATGTCGGATCGATCTCTCCAATCTGCATGCGTTTACGTAAACTCCTAGAAATTCCACATGCTAGGATCTTTTACGTGAAATTTTATTTGCATGTTGTTGTTGGTTAATTATTATTTGAATTCACTTAGGTAAATTCATTCTAGTAATAATTGTTAATTTAAATTTGTGTTTATGAGGTCATCCCGATAGATCCCCGTCATATGTTATCCTAACAACACGGGTATCGAGCCCCGGTTCGGGCTCGATCTTTTAAACTGTAATTTAAATTGTTGTTCATTAAAATTGAAATTCGATAGTAGAACCGTTAGATCCGCTTTTTTGCTGTGTATCCAATTGTCATGGTATTTTAATGTGCTTATTTACATGCAAATAAATTGTTGGTTTTAATTCGATTCGCTCGGATTCGCTTTTGCTCGTGAGAAAATCCACGCAGTAGATTAGGATTTGTTTGATTTGATCAATGTAATACACTAGTTCAGATTCAGGTTTATTTATTTTTCATAAATAAATTGTAAATCGGATCATGAACGGACGGAGACGATGAATTAAAGACGGACGTCCGAATGTCTTGACATACGCGAGCCAAGACGAAAGCGGAGCAGGTAGTAATGCCTAGCGACCGCAGGCGAACCACCCGGGCGATCGCAGACGGGCATGGCGAGTTGGTCGAGCGCTAGGCGCGGCGAGAGTCTTGGCGTCGGAAACCCCGTGATGGCGTGGCGGACTGAAACGAAAGGGGCGCGGGTTTTGGGCGTGGGGGGCGACCCGGACGCGACGCGTCTCGCGAAGCTCCTTCCACGCGAATGTGCTAAGGGCGATGGGGCGGATGTCCTATCCGGACGGGGCATGCGCTAGGCGCATGCGACTCGATTCCGGTCGTGAGCTACTATTTTTCGGACGCCGCCCTAACCCAAAACGGAGGACACTTAAAGAATTGTTATGATTGGTGGGAGCTTTTTCGAGATGAACGATGAAAGCAAAAGAAGGGACGATTACACTGTTGGGGAATAAGTTGCACGGATCTATTCGGGATAAATATTTAAATACAAATTTAATTATGATAATTATTACTAGCATGAATTAATCATATATTAATTCAAATAACAATTCAACAACAAATCATGCATATAATCAATTCACGTAAATCCTACGCATGCAGAATTTCTACGAGTTCACGTGAACGTACCTCTTGGAATGGTAATGGTCTCGTTGATTTAAACACACCAAAAGAACTTTCCCAAGTATTCCCTTAATCCTTGCTCGACAATTCGGTGGTAGGACGCTTCTGAACAATTAACAAAAGGAAAATAAACTTTGTTGCACCACCTTTGTGGATTTACTAATTTTTTCCAAAGACATGGAATTGTACTTGGGAATGAAACACTCATCCCCTATTTATAGAGGGTGTTGGTAAAAAATTTGGGATAAAATAATATGGGAAAATCTTTTTCTTGATCTCCAAGAAATCTTGAATATATCTCATATATTCTTTTCTCCATAATTAAAATATTCCACAAAATCCCAACCTTTTGTTATGGAAATTTCGAAAATATTAGGAACAAGAATCCAAGATTTGGATCTTCTTGAATTTATGAGATATTCTTGTATTTCAAGAAATACATATCTTTCATAATATCTTTTTCAAGAAAATCAAGAAAATCTTTCTTGCCCTTTATATTCAAAATTTTTGAAAATACTATATGGATAACAAAGTGGGAGATTTCTTGAATTTAATGAGATAATCTTGTATTCCAAGAATACATATCTTCATTCCATAACAAAATTCAAAGAAAATCTTTCTCCCCTTTTTAATCCATAATTTTTGAATTTATGAGGAAAAATAAGGCAAACAATATTTATTTTATTTTAAACACCTTTTTCGCTTATTGGACTTTATGTCATTGGGCTACTTAGGGGTGTTGGTCCGGTGCAAATGAGTCTTACACGTGTATGGGGAAATACACGTGTTGAGGATTTTAAACTTTTTTCTTTTATCGAGGTGGCTTGGGTCGTTGTCCTCGATGATTTGGTCTGAGAAGCCAAATCGCCCGAGTCAAAGTCTATCTCGAGATGCTGATCCGAGTCGCTCGTGATACCTCGAGATAATCCCAATCGATCTTGAGTTTTTCAGAGATCCCGAAATTGCTGGATCAAATAACTAACTTATCAACCCTCGTAAAGAGTAAGTTCAGTTTGGTAACTATCTGTTCTAGCTACTCAGATGTGCGGAATGGTTGGCCCTAAGTTTATACTCGTTTTATGCTTTGCTGAAAACCTTCCTTTTTAATGGAACAGTGATTAGGCTGTGATTCAGTTATATGCAACTTCAGTGGATTGATTCCAACTGAATATCAGTGAAAATATGCTTTCAGTTAAAGATATGCAACAGTTAATCAAAGCAATACAGAAAGCAAATAACACAACAAGTTATAGTGGTTCAGAGACTCAAGCTCATACGTCCACTCTCTCTGACTCTTCAGAGAAATTCACTAATCACTTGCTAAGGTTTTCTGACTACCTCTGTAGTTTACTAACCTTTCTATTTTGAGCTGATACCACTTGTTGGTCCCGGTGCAAACGAGTCTTACACGTGTATGGGGGAGGAATACAAGTGTTTAGTGATTTTAAAACTTTTTCTTTACTGAGGTCAGCTTGGGTCAGGTTGTCCTGATGATTTGGTCCTGAGAAGCACAAATCGTCCTGAGTCAAAGTCTATCTCGAGAGGCGGTGATCCCGGAAATGCCAGATACCTCGGATAATCCCAACCGATCCTCGAGTTTTCAGAGATCCCGAATGCTTGGATCGGATATCCAACTTATCGAACCCTCAGAAGAGTAAGTTCAGTTTGGTAACTATCTGTTCTAGCTACTCAGATGTGCGGAATGGTTGGCCCTACATTTATACTCGTTTTATGCTTTGCTGAAAACCTTCCTTTTTAATGGAACAGTGATTAGGCTGTGATTTAGTTTTATGCAATTTCAATTGGATTGATTCCAATGAATATCGGTGAAAATATACTTTCGATTAAAGATATGCAACAGTTAATCAAAGCAATACAGAAAGCAAATAACAAAGCAAGTTATAGTGGTTCAGAGACTCAAGCTCCTACGTCCACTCTCTCTGACTCTTCAGAGAAATTCACTAATCACTTCCTAAGGTTTTTCTCGACCACCTCAGAGTTTACTAACCTTTCTATTTTGAGCTTTCGACTACCTCAGAGTTTACTAACTCAAAAACACACACAAGCTTTACGACTATCCAAGATAGTTTACTCACTTCTTCTCTAGAGCTTTTCGACTACCTCCTTGTAGTTTACTAACTCTTTTACAACTCCAACTCACCAACAATCACACTCAAACTACCTTACAAAAGGGTTTGGGGTTTCTTGGTTGGTTTCAACTAGGATGAGATATCCTTTACAATTAAGAACAATGCAAAGTCTAGGATATCTCGACTAAGCTTTGGATATATCTTATCAAGCTAGGCTTAGTGAAATGAGAGCTCTTCGATATAAAGCACTTGGGAAATTCTTGGGTTTTCGAGTGCTTCAACTTGCAATAATAAGTTTGAGCTCTTGAGTTGCTTACAAATTTCCCGTAACCTTCAATGTAGATGGTCACAAGTATTTATAGGTATACACCAAGGCCACTCTTGAAAAACTATCCGTTGGAAGAGATAGCTTCGTGAGTTTCCTCTTATTTGGGGTTTGACACTCCCTAGCACGTTTAGGCAAACAACTTTTTTCATGTAGCTGGTCATCAATTTTTGCGATCGGAACATAGTACTCTTGACATGTTTCAAAGGACTGTCATTGTCGATGTCAAGAAAGTCTGATGTTGTTGTCTTTTTTTGACTTTTTGTCTCGAGTTAAATGTAGACAAACTCAACGGCTCTTTTTGGTCAATATCTCTGAGTGATATAACCTTAATAACACTTTGTCTTAGTTCCTTTTGTCTGCATGAGAATGTCTTGGACAATATCTATTTTTCTAAGCAATCGCGTTTTTCTCAGGATTGTGACCTTCAGATAGATATATTCAGTGCCTCGGAACATTAGGGTTATATCGAAAGCATTCGAAGACATTACCGAAGTCTTGAGAATTCTTGTGCCTTCAAAGATCCTTTGTCTTCGATCTTGATCTTGCCTTCTTGAGTCTTTTGAGTCTTCAGTGTCTTCTGAGTCTTCAGAGTCTTCAGTGTCTTCTGAGTCTTCACAGATATACTGACTGATTATACTGAGTCTTTATACTGAGTCTTCAGTTTCTCAATTTCATCTTCGAGTCTTCGATTCTCAGGTCTCATCATCGAGTCTTGATTCTCGATCTCCTCAAAGTCTTGATTTCTCTTCGAGTCTTGATCGATTTCATCGCGAAATATCGAACTTCCGAAACTTTCAAATATTCGGTTTCTTGAAACTTAATGAAGTTTTTAATCTTCGAATTTAACCTCGATCTATATACGCTAACTATACATTGTGCGAGATAACATCCTCAACACTCTAAACCAATCCTCGACTCATCTATTAAGATTATCCCTAACATGTCATACTCGGGGGTTTTGGGATCTAATCAAAATCTTTTTATTAAATTAAATCATCTCCCAAGGGGCCTTTAGGAGAATTAAGATTGGACCTTCCAACGGATCTTGAATTATCAATATTGAGCCACAATATTATTCAAGCCCATAAATATTAATTAATCCCACTACATAATTAATATCAAGACTATCCATCTTAACCCATATTACAAATCAATATGGCTCCCGGGTTATTATTTCCGTGTTTAAGATTATCCACCATTAATTAATTCAAGCCATCAAATAGCTTTCCATTAATTAATATCTTTTGTCCTTGGTTAAGGAACGGTTCAACATTATTATCCATACCGAAACTAGTTCCACTTGCAAGATTTGGTATGATAAAGCTTATGAACCTACTAAGGGGGTAAATCGAAACAGCATTTGCACACGATTCTCAGATAAATCTTAGCAATCGATGTAACCAATAATATTGCCCAAGATAAAAAAGTATTGAATCTCAAGTTGATTCTCTACCCATGATAAGTCAAAGCAATAGTTACCAAACAACACATGATCCTATTTAAGAAACGAAGATTAAGAAATAACTAACCATCGAGGTCTAATTCTTCCCTGGTTCAGCCTCAAGAATTTGTCCTCCTCAGGTCCTATTCAAGGCATCACCATGCACTAGTGTAATATCTTGGTCAAGACAGCCAATCTGGTTTTACACTTCAACCTTTCACGATGGATTGTTCATTTCCATCTAGGTCGTGAATGGTGTACTTTTGGTTACAAGAGACCGCTAATTTAATCTTCTCGTGATCCGTATCACTAAATTAACTACAATGTAACACGACTATTTATTGAACAGTTTATGCAAAGAAATATATGTAACATTCGATGATATTTAAAGCATCAAAGGATAAACAATTTATTTCAAGAATAAGTTCCGAATTCACTTTTGATTATACAAAGTAAAAGCATACTTTCCAAAGATAATCTCAACAATCTCCCACTTATACTCAAAGTCCGCTTTTAAGTATTTCACAACATGTCTCGTGTAGTTCCAAACACGTGACATCTAATGTCACCTACACTTAACCTAATAATTTCTCCCACTTATACTCAAAGCAGTTACAAAAACCCTTTGACACCCATTCCTTCCACATGTCTCGAATGTATTCAGAGGCGCACTTTCAGGAATGGATCCGCCAGGTTGTCTTCCTCGATGCTATCTTTGCCACCTCTATATCTCTTCTCTTAACGATATCTCGTATAAGATGGTATTTCCTTTCAATGTGTTTTCTTTGGCCTTGTGGGCTCTTGGTTCCCTTGAATTTGCAAATCGCCTCCCAAGATTGTCACAATAAACAAATGATTTTAGGCAAATTCGAACTACATTCAAGTCCACTAGGAAGTTCTTGAGCTAAACCGCTTTTTTCATTTGCCCAAGCAGCCTACATATTCGGCTTCATGGTAGAATCATGACGATTTCGCTTGACGCTTCCATGTCACGGGCTCTCCCCCATGCAAAACACACTACCGAAGGTAGATTTTTCGAATCTATGTCCGATTGGAAATCCGAGTCCGTATGGCCGATGGGGGATTAGGATTATCCGATCGATAAATTAACATTCTATCTCGAAGTTCTTTTCAGATACTTCAGAATGTTTTTAATCGCCATCCAATGTTCTTTTTCCTGTTACTTTTGATATTCATACCATGCCTACGCAAAAGTAGATATCCGGTCTCGACATAAAGATTGCATACATAAGGCTTCCGGTTAACCAAGCATAAGGAATGACTCTCATGTCATCTATCTCCTTTTTGTGTCTTAGGGTACATTTTCTTGGATAGATGGATTCCATGTCCTAAAGGTACGGGTTTCTTCGAATCAAGATGTCAATCATTTCAAGACAAAGGTCTATGTATGAAGTCATGATAAGTTTTATCATCCTTTTCTTACGATCTCGAAAGTGATCTTGATCTCAAGGATGTGCGGCTTCCCTAAGTCCTCCCATATCAAACATTTTTGAAAGCTATGCCCTTACGCCCGATAACACCTTACATCGTTCCCATGATCGTAATGTCATCTACACGATAGTACTAAGAATACCAATGCAGCCCGACATACTTTTTGTACACACAACTTTCAAACTCATTTTGATCAAACCCATAAGACTTTATAACATGATCAAACATTGGTTCCAAGCTCGATGCCTGCTGAGTCCGTGAAATGGACTTCATGAGCTTACAAACTATGTGGTCTTCGCATTTTTAATGAAGCCTTGGGGTTGTTCAGATATAGATCTCTTCATCAAGACTTCCATTATGAAAGCTATCTTGACATCCATTTGCCAGATTTCAAAGTCGAGATCAAGAACAATCGATAAGAGAATTGGATGGACTTGAGTACGGCTACTGGTTTAAAAAGTTTCCTCATAATCCATCCCTTCTTTCTCGAGTATAACCTTTTCGCCACGTAGTCTTTCTTTGAAGGTTTCCACCTTCCCTTCCTGGGTCCTCTTTTTTTTCTCTTATACACCCACTTGCAACCAATGGGTTTGACCTCATTAAGTGGTTCGACTAGCTCCCACACTCTGTTATGATACATAGAACCCATTTCGCTTTCATTGCCGCTCGCCAAGAATCAGATCCTTGTCTTTGATTGCCTCGCCATATGTCCATGGGTCCGATTTGCCTTGTCCAGGAATCAAGTCCGAGGACTCTCCTATTCCCATGGATCTTCGGAGCTGTTTCACAACCCTCCCACTACCATTTAGGTTGCCAGGTAAGCAGGTTATTTGGTATGTCATCTTGTACAAATTGACATTGAGGTTAGCCCCTTAGCTCATTTAAGGTAATCTCACTTGGTCTTCTTTCGCTCATGTAGTTTCTTCCAAAAATCTAAAGTGGGGTTCTTATTACCACCTTTTTGATCTTTGGGGACCATAGAACATACACCCTTTTGTTCCTCGGGTATCCCACAAACAACCTTAATTCTCGACGAGGATCCAATTTATTTCCATTTCCTTGTCCAACACGAGGTTAGGACACCCCTAAAATGTCTCAGATCGGGCTTCCCCATCCACAATTTTTGAAGTTTTGGGAACCGACGATGGCACCAAGTTCGTAATGTAGGTTGTTGTTTCAAGGCATGACCCTGTAATCCATTTGGGAAGATCCGTGATAACTCATCATAGATCTAACCATTTCCAAAAAGAGTTTCGTTTTTTTCGCCTCGCAACCCCGCTTTTGTTGAGGGGTTCCGAGTGCAAGCTTACCGATGCAATCCCTTCATCGCATAAGTAGTTCAAAACTCATCGCTGAGGTATTCGCCTCCACGGATCGATCAGAGACTTGATATGTTTTTCCTATGATTCTCGCTTGAGCCTTAAATTCTTTGAATTTCTCAAAGGTCTCAGATTTATGCTTCATAAGGAAAATATAACCGCATTTTGAGTAATCATCAACAAAAAGGACGAAATATCAGAACCTCCTCTTGCTTTGGTTGACATTGGACCACATACATCCGGTAGAACGATTTCTAACACTTCTTTGGCTCTATTCCCCTTGGCTCCAAATGCCCTCTTGGTCATTTTACCCTCCAAACATGATTCGCAGTCGAATTGGTTCAACTTGGAGAAACTCCAAAGGAACCGCCTTTCACCAACCTTTGGATCCTCTTTTGATTTATATGTCCCAATCTTAGATGCCATAGAAGTGTCCTGCTCATGTGTCGATGAACGTTTTTCTTTTCGGAAATAGTTGATGTGTTATAGATGCATTTCGGTGAGTGGTGTGCACATTTAATTTATATAGAGATTATTCGACAACATTCCATGACACAGATAAATTTATCAAAAAGAGAAATGGTAACAACTTTATTAAAAGTAACCTAACATCCATCAAGAAAAAGTTTAGAAACTAAAATTAAATTCTTTTCTAAAAAATCGGAACGAAAGAACATCTCTAAAATTAAAACTCGGCTCTTCAAAAGACAGTGCACTTCTCCCATCGCTTGGTCGCCACTCGTAGCATTGCCCATGTGATGAGGAGGATCTCACTCACTAAGTTGCCGGGTCCGTTGAACCAGAAAAGTGAAACAAACATGATCAAGGACCTCAGATCCACTACCCATAAATGGGAGGCATACGCTAAGCAAGTTTCAACCATCGAGGTCTAATTATTCCTTGTTGGCTTCAAGAATTTTTTTCCTCCTCAGAGGGTCCTATTCAAGACATTAGTCATGCACTAGTGTAATATCTTGGTCAAGACAGCTAACCGAGCCTTACACTTCAACCTTTCACGATGGATTGTTCATTTCCATCTAGGTCATGAATGGTGTACTTTTGTTACAAGGACCCGTTAATTTAAATCTTCGTGATCCAAGATCACTAAATTAACTACAATGTAACACGAATATTTATTGAACAGTTATGCAAGAAATATATGTAACATTTGATGATATTTAAAGCATCGTTGATAAACAATTTATTTCAAAGAATAAGTCCGAATTCGCTTTTTTGATTATACAAAGTAAAAGCATACTTTTCCAAGATAATCCCAACATACACAAGATCAAGATTTGGAATTTAAACCATGACAAATGGATATATGTGCCCAACGTGATTTATTTAGTCTTGATGCTTGTTTTAAATTCTTGCAATTTTATTTGTTAAATGTGTTTGCATGATTTAGAATTGTCTAAAAGAAAATCTCACTTTTGAAAATTACTAAGTATGTTTTATTGACAAATTTTATTTCTGATAATAAAATTACGCCAAATCGACCTCCATGATTTATTTATTTGTGAATTCTTTTTGGAGAAATTTCCCCAATAAAGCGGGGCCGAAAGATGGTTTTTTCACATGAATAAATTCCCAAAAGGATGATTGTGAATTATTATTAGTGGGATGATGACCTCCCCACGAGGTTATTACTTAGGTATAAAATTGATATGCATATACTTCCTCAAGTCCCTGTCAATTTTATATTGGTCAAGTGGGAGCCGACTATAAATTTTGAATTAAAGGTTTTTAATTGTTCTTGTTTCAGAATCCTACTGAATGTGTTTAAACAGACAAGATCACCCCACATGACCTATTTAGACCGTTTTTGAGATGTCGGCCGATGCATGTTCATGTTGTTTTGAGATTTTGATATGAACAATGTGATCAATTAAGTGATAATTTTGTGCTTACAAATTGTTATTTATTTCATTCAACATGTCGCAACCTTTTGATCCATCAGATTCTATACTTAAAGACCATCAATTAACCGGTGAAAACTATGTTGATTGGAAATGTAAACTTATGATTGTCCTCATCGCACAAAAAGCACAAGTGGATCCTTGATACTCCAAAATCGGGATGAGCCAACCCATGGAAAGCAAGGCGAAAAGAAAAATATGAGAACTGGGAGCATTGCAATGATATGGCTATGTACCATCTGCATCTATGCTCGGATGCCGTAAACACCAACACCAAGAATTTGCAACTGCCAATGAAATCATGGAAAATCTTAAGAAGATGTTTCAACATCGAACCGAATCGCTTTCGCCGATCACAGGAGAAATGCTTTTTCGCTGAAATGGTGGAGGGCACGCCCGTGAGGGACCATGTCCTCAAGATGATGGCTCATCTAAACAAACTTGAGGTTCTCAAAAGCGCAGATTATGATCTAGAGACTCAGATTGATTTGGTCTTTCATCGCCTAAAAGTTTTGAAACAATTTAATGGAACTATCGGATGAATAATCGTGGGTTCACACTAGCCGACTTGTTGCAAGCTTTGGTCTCTAAGCAGAGACGTTGATGGGACACCAAACTCAAGCTTTGGAGGTAAGTGGAACATCTTCATCTTCTAGGCCAAAGGAGGGTAAGAAGAAAAGGAAGGCGAAGGCCAAAAGCGCTTTTGAACTCAATCGGTTGCGCAAGGGCAAGAACAAGGTGAGGGATGGAGTGTCAAGAATGATCCAAAGGGGAAGTGCTTCAATCAAGGGTGAAAAGGGACATTGAGGAATGCCTGTTCCAATCCCAAAGGAGAGGAAAGAAAGGTAATTTCACGCACTAGTTGTTGAAACTTGTTTAGCGGAGATGTTACCCACTGCGGGTAATGGATCTGGATCCACTAATCATGTTTGTTTCACGCATAGGGTTCCAGCTGACCCGCAACTTAGTGGAAGTGAGGTCCTCATCACACGGGCGATACTATGAGAGTGGCAAACAAGCAAAGGGGGAGACGCACCGCTTTTTTGAAGATAAGATTTTAGTGTTAAGAGATGTTCTTTAAGTTCCGCTTTTCGCAAAAACCTTATTTCGTTTCAAAAAACTAATTAATGATGGATATTTTTTCGCTTTTTCTACAAGTTACTATTTACCGAACGATGTGTTTATCTGTCATGGAATTTTATGGAACAATCTCTATACTATCAATCAGGCACACCACTCACAAAATGCATCTTATAACACATCGAATCGTTTATGCAATAAGATAAAACATTTAAAATGTGAACGAGACACTTCTATGGCATCTATGATTGGGTCATATTAATTTAAATAGGATCCGTAAAGGTTGGTGAAAGATGGTTACGTCGGGACTCACAGCTAGGAACCACTTTCAACCGCTAATCATGTTTGGAGGTAAGATGACCAAGAGGGCATTTGGAGCCAAGGAATAGAGCCAAAAAAGTGTTGTAAATCGTTTCACACTAATCGATGTGTGGTCCAATGTCAACCAAAGCTAGAGGTGGTTATAAGTATTTGTGACTTTCATCGATGATTACTCAAGGTTGGGTACATTTTCCGATGAAACACAAATCGTAAACCTTTTGATAAATTCAAAGAGTTCAAAGCCGGGCGGAGAATCATAGGGAAAAGAGTATCAAGTTTCTACGATCTGACAGGAGGCTAATACCTCAATGATGAGTTTTGAACTACCTGCCGACGAGGGCAATATTTCCCAATTGGATCGCACTGAACCCCTCAAAGAAAAACGGGTTTGCAAAACGAAGAAACAATAACACTCTTAGAAATGGTCAGATCCATGATGAGTTATTCAGATCTACCCAAGTCGTTTTGGGGTCACGCTTAGAAACAAACGGCTTACGCTCAACCGTGCCATCCAACGGGTTCCCAAAACCCCTAAAGAGTTGTGGACCAAGTAAGAAGCCCACCGAGACACCCTCGAATTGGGGGGTGTCCTAAGATAATGGGTTGACAAGGAAGCCTTAAGAAGTTGATGCACGATCGAACTAAGGTTGTTTATAGGATATCCTATGGGAACGCAAAGGGTGCATGTTCTATGGTCCCAAGATCAAAAGTGTGGTAATAAGTACGCGACTTTAGATTTTTGGAAGAAGACTTTATGAACAATCGAAGCCCAAAAGTGAGATTACCTTAAAACTAAATAAGAGGGCAAACTCCTATACTAATCGCATATGTAGATATACTAAGCGCCACACCGACACAATCGAACCTCGTCAGAAGGGGGAGGGTTGTTCGACAACCCGAGAGATCTATGGGGATAGGAGAATCTTTCGGACGGTCCCTCGATAATGAATCGCACTTAGTCCTGCTAAGGAGGCGGTCCAAGATAAGGATTCGTAATCCTCGTAAACCGGCGGAAGCCGAGATGGCCTAATGGATCATAATCGTGTAGAGCTAGTTGAACCACCCAATGGGGTAAAACCCATGGATGCAAGTGGGTCTACAAGAGGAAAAGAGGACCGAAGGGAAGGTGGAAACTTTTAAGGTAAAGCTAGGCAAAGGATACACTCGGAAAAGAGGGTATCGATTATGAAGAGACCTTTCCCTCGTAGAAAGCCATGCTTAAGTCCATCCGAGATTCTTCTTGGTTATAGTCACAAGATCTAGATTTTGAGATCTCGGCAAATGGATGTCAAGACAACTTTCCTTAACGGAGTCTTGACGAGGAAATCTATATGCAACAACCCAAGGTTTCATCGAAAAAGGCAAGAACACCTTGTGTGCCAAGAAGTTCGAGGAAGTCCATTTATGGACTTAAGCAAGCATCTCTCGATTGAACCAATGTTTTGATCATGTAATAAAATCTTATGGGTTTGATCAAAATGATTTTGAGAGTTGTGTTTATAGAAAGTGTAACGGAACGGCTATTTTGGTATTCTAAGACTACACGTAGAGCGATATTCTCCTTCTCATCGGAAACGATGTAAAGGTTTTGTCGACGAAGGATACGGGTCAAAAAACAGTTTGATATGAAGGACTTAGGGAAGCCGGTCATATTATAGGGATCAAGATCGCCGAATCGAAGAAAAGAATGATCGGGTTTATCGCAGTTTCATACATAGATATTGTTTTGAAGCGCCTCAACATGCAAGATTCCAAGAAGGGTTTTGTACCTTTTCTGCACGTAATCCATCTATTCAAAGACATGTGCCCTAAGACACAAAAGAGATAGATGACATGAGAGGTATTCCTTGTCGTCAAGAAGAGGAAGTCTCATGTACGCAATGTTGTGTCTAGATCGATATCTGCTTACGTCAGAAAGTATGGTAGCAAGATATCGTGAGCAATCCTTTAAATCAACATTTCGGAACATTCCAAGTATCTCAAAAGAACTCGAGATAGAATGCTGGTTTATCAATTCTACGCTTTATTTCAAAGGATATACGGTGACGGATTTCCAATCGGACCTAGATTCGGAAAAATCTCCTCCTAAAGTGTGTTTTGTCCGGGGGAGGAGCCGTAACATGGAGAAGCGTTAGTAGAAATGCATCGCAGATTCTACCATGGAAGCCGAATATGTAGCTACTTGTGAAGCAAAATGTAAAAAGCGATGTGGGTCAAGAACAGAAGTGAACTTGGGACGTTGTTCCTAATTTGCCCAAAGACAATCACGGTCTTTTTGTGATAATGCTTGAAATTAAAATTCAAGGGAACCGAGAGCCCACAAGGCCAAAAAACACATTGAAAGGAAATACCATCTTTATACGAGAAATAATTAAGAGAGGAGATATAGAGGTGGCAAAGATCGCGTTTAAGATAACCTACCGATCCATTCACAAAGGCACGCCATAACATTCGAGAGACAATGTGGAAGGAATGGGTGTCAAGAGCGCCCAACTGCTTGAGTATAATTGGGAGAAATGTTATTAGGTTGATGTAGGTGACATTAGATGTCACCGTATAATACATCGACATGATGTGGTATACTTAAAAGCAGCTTTTGAGTATGTTGGAGATTGTTGGGGTTATACGTGAAAGTATGCTTTTACTTTGTATAACCTATGTATTAAACACTTATTTATCAAATAAATTGTTTATCACCGCTGTTTTAAATATGATTGAATGTTATATATATATTTATTGCAAACCGCTCAGAATAAGCGCTACATTTAGTTGGCGTGGTGATACAGATCACGAAGATCACGCTATCAGCTCCTTGTATACGAGTGCTGCGTTTCACAACTTAGATAGATCCCAACAATCTATTGGTAGAAGTTGACGGTAAAGCTCGATTGGTTTGTCTTGACCAAGAGATTACACTAGTGATTTGATTTATTTGTTTTGACCTACAGAGAGGATAAACTCATTCAGACCGAGTTAAGGGATGAAGAGTTAGACCTCAAAGTGGTTGTTGATTTCTTAATCTCTATCACTTAATAAGGACCGTGTGATTAGTAGTTATTGGTTTGACTTATAAACGGGAAGAGAATCATTGCGACTTCATACCCTATATATTGGGTAATAATATTAATCGCATCGACAATTGCTAAAATTAATATAGAGAATCGTGGTGCTTGCAAAAGTCTTGCTTGATTGGTCCCCATGTATTCTTAACCTTTATCATACCAAATCTTTAAGTGGAATTAATTTTCCAGATGATAATAAATTCATCCCTATCTAAGGATAAATATATTAATTAATATACGCTTTTTCAAAGGGCTTAATTAATTAATGGACTAAATAATCTTAAACACGGAAATAATAACCGGAGTCATATTACCGTAATATGTGTTAAGATTGGATAGTGCAATATTAATTATATAGTGGTATTAATTAATATTAATGGGTCAATTATATTCAGGCTCTCAATATTGGAATTGTGTAAGTCCATTGGAAGGTCCATCTTAATTCTCCCAAAGGCCCTTCAAGTAGCCCAATTAAAGTCCAATAAATAAAAGGTGTTTAAAATAAAATAAATTTATTGTTGCAATATTTTCAATTTAAAAAATAATTAAAGAAAAGAGGGAGAAGAATTTTCTTGAAAAGATTTTATGGAAAGGAGATAATGTATTCTTGGAATACAAGATTATCCCATAAAATCAAGAAAAACTTCCATTTTGGTTTCTTTAATAGACAATTTTTCAAAATAATATGTAAGAAAGGGAAGAAAGATTTTATTGATTTTCTTGGAAATATTTTATGGAAAATATGTATTCTTGGAATACAAGAATATCTCATAAATTCAAGAAAGATCAAATCTTGCAAATCTTCTTGAAAAAGTTTTCAAAAAAAATAGGCCAAATAAGTGGTGTGAGATTTTTGTGAAAAATACATATGGAAAGAAGAATATATCGATATATTCAAGATTTCTTGGAGATCAAGAAAAGATCTTTTTATAGCCCTAATTGTGGTTGAAATTTTAACTCCCTTGTTTTATAAATAGGAGATGAATTTTTCATCTCCAACTAGTGTTCCATGTGTTGAAAAAATATTAGAAATCCACAAAGGTGGTGCAACAATATTTTTATTTTCCTTTGTTTTATAAATCGCTCATCGGGAGAACCTTCCACCGGGTTATTGGTCGAGGACTTGGGGAATACTTGAGAAGGACTTTTGGTGGGTATCCAGACATTTGATCATGTCTCGTCTCGGATCGTCTCCTCCAACAGCACGTTATTTAAAACTCATAGAAATTTCGAGATGCTATGATCTTTTACGTGAAATTTTATTTCAGATGTTGTTGTTGGTTAATTATTATTTAAATTCACTTAGGTAAATTCATGTTAGTAATAATTGTTAATTTAAATTTGTGTTTATGAGGTCATCCCGATAGATTTCGCATACGTTATCCCAACAACACTATCGAAGATGGAAGGCCATGCAGCGTATAGATTCTAAAAAACACCGGGCAACATGCATTACATCGGTAGTATTCTGTATGGGATAAAATGCACCATTTTTTGAGAAACAATCACCACTACTGCAATGGAGTCATGATCATGCTATGACGAGGCAAACCCAAGACCTAAATCCATGCTAATGGCTCACCAAGGTTGAGATGGCACCGATAAGGGCTTGTACAAGCCATTGGTAGTAGTGCCCCGACATTCTTGACAAGTTCGACATAACGTACACAAATTTGGACATCGCTACAAGAAGAGTTGGCTAAAAATACGAGTGATGAACCAACTCGATCGACCAATCACGCCCCACATAACCCGCCTCTGAAGCTCTCCAATAATACGGAGGCGAGACTTCCCTAGAACACAAACAAATGCCCTTGAATGGGTTAAAAAACCAACCATGATGAAATCCTCAAAACCCCTTTAATCAAACTTGATGGATCTCGGGAAAAGTACGGGTCCGACATATATAAGTCTCACCATGAATCAAACCCAAGGAGCTAAAGTCGATGTCCAACAAAAAGGAGTGGCGACGACTAAGTATGCTCTGCCGCCTCTATTCGACACCCTGCATCAAAAAGCTTAATCCCAAAATTGAACTACATGGATATACAAATTCATGAAGTATGTCTAACGAGACCAGTCTTGTGTATTAATATATTTTAGTGGTCATGATGGGTGAATAAAAATTAATTCACTCGATATAAATAGGGCGCCAATACCGAACTGCTATAATTGCATCCAGAGATAGAATTCCACATCATAAGCATTGTAACGACTTCTCGTCCTGCTCAATTTTTTCATTAAAGAATGCAACGGGCGTACCTCTGGCTTAACACGGCCTTGATTCCCACTTTCGGGGCCACACGAAAAGCTCAAAAGGAATGTCAAAGTTCGAGAAACAGGGCGTGGACGCATAATTTGTCCTTGATCAAACAGAAGGTCGCCGCCTCCCGGAGACCAAGAAAATGACTTCCTTTCATGCAATCATCCATCGAGCCATTATGGTCTTTGGAATGGGCAATGAAACGCCTATAGAAGGATGCCAAACCATGAAAGCTCAATTTCTATTAATGTTGCGGAGAGGCTACTTAACGGATTGTGCTTAATTTTGGAATCATCCACCCTAATGCCCGAGAAAGAGATTCGATACCCCAAAAAAAGCACATTGTCGATAAGAAAGACACACTTTTTGGGCGCTTACAAAAAATTTCTCCTCCAGAAAATCGTGGGGACCATCTTCAAATGCTCCATATGCTGCCTCCATCATCAGATCAGAAATCGTAATGTCATCAAAATACACCACAACACAAACGCCAATCAAAGACCAAAGGGCTTGGTTTATCACGCCGATGAATGTACTTTGAGGCATCGATAACCCAAATGGCATTACTAACCATTCAAACAACTCCTTCACGGGTTTTAAATGATATTTTCCACTCATCTCCGCCGATGCTAATTTGGTGATAACCACTACGCAAGTCCAATTTAATAAAAATGGTCAGACCGCCAATTGGTCCAACAGTCATCTAGGCGAGGAATCGAGAACCTATATATCGATTAATTTTGTTAATCGCCCATTGCCGATGCATTCTCCAGACCCGCCCTTTTTTGGAATAAGGAGGGCGGGTACGACACAAAGACTTAAACTCTCTAACCGACCGCTTCAACAAATCTTCCACCGCTATACGTAATTCTTCATGTTCGTAGGACTCATTCTATAACGAGGTCGATTAGGTAACACCACACCCGTACAAAATCAATGTGATGTTGGATGTCTCAAGAGGGGCAAACCCTCGGTGGGTCAGATGGGAACACATCAGCAAATTCGAAGAAGCAGCAAAACCGCAGTTGGTAAATCATTGTGCTCAACAGTATGGAGGAGGACAACCCACATATACAAGAGGCACTACACAAGTCCGCCTCAAAAGCATGACTATTAACAAGCAGGACATTATTTGAGGTAGGAGCGGCGATGCGGGTGGTACAATGCAACACAATGCGAATGCCATTAAAAAGAAAATTGTACGTGTTTAAACGACCATCATGCATAACCGACCGATTAAATTGCCATGGACGGCCCAACAACATATGACACGAGTCCATAGGGACCACATCACACCAAATGGAATCAACATACTTAGACCCAATCGAAAAGTAATCATAACTTGTTTGTTTACCGTCACAGTGCTTTCTTTCAGAATCCAGACCAGCGTGTAAAGTTTCTGGTGGTTTTCAATTGTCAACGCCAATTTGTCGACCGTGTCCGACGAAATGACGTTCTCGTAGGCCCCCGAATCCACAATAAATATGCACACTCTCCCCATATTGGTACATGTGGACTCAAAAATATTATGACGTTGGATCGAGGTGGCATCCAACACTGGTGAAAAGCACGCGCGGCAAACAACCAAAAGAGGGCCTGAGTCGCCCGTAACATGCTTTTCTTGTATTTTCTCCGACTGATCAACATCCCACACAGGAGGGGAGTCATATGAAGCCACATCCTTATTGTTCACAAGGAAGGCACGAGAAGTGCCCCCTTTAGGGCACACGGATTGGCAGTGTCCAGGTTCGCCACACCCGAAACAACAAAGGTCTAGAGTGATGCGGGCGGGTGGTGCAGGGGCCGATGGGCCAGGACGGCAGGATCCCGCGCCCGCTTGCGCCTGGGGTTGCGATGATTGCCGCGTGGGCCCAACTGATTGGCGGTGGGCAAATTGCTTCTTGAGCAGCAATGCACGTTGATGCGCCTCCGCAACATCAACCGGAGTAAATAGGGATAGAGTGTCTTGAAAGTTCAAGCGAAGCCCTCCAATATATCGAGTAACTAACTACTCATGTGTTTCTATGATGTCTATCCGCGAGATGAGCGTATAGAACTCCTCCGAGTACTCATCCACCGCAAAAATAACGTACAAGAATAGTTGTGGATTCCACACGGCCCGTCCTCGAAGTCGGGTTGTGACTAAGCCAACATACCGCTCATCTGGGACCGCCTTGAACTCCAAAATCTCCTCGACGGAAGAAATCCAATCGAGAAATTCAAACAGTTCAATAGAACATGCGAACTCCAAAATTTCTACGTGGATGCCTTGCTCCCAACGTGAAGGGTCCGGTAAGACGCGATTCGCAAAACCCCGATTAGCGAACGGATTTTGCATTAATAAGTTTCATCATGGATCGAAGGTGATGGGTCATCAGCGTGACCCATACCCAGCGGGGCCATAGTTTATTTGCTGGTGACGATCATGCTGTTGGCGACCGCCCAGGTGATCGAGAATATCTTCTTGTTGGACACGCATGTCATTCGCGGCTTGAGTTAGGGCGTCGATCTGCTGTTGCATAGCAGCCATCTCTAGGGCGCGTTCATCAGCGGGTTGGCGTTTTGGGGCCATGCGTCCAATCGAAACCCTAGTCTCTGGATACCAAACTGATGCAGCGTAATCACGAAACAACGCAAAAGATAAGAATTGAGACGAGCGTCTTGACACTACGTTTACTAGACGAGCTCAATCGGGAAAACCCTAGTTTAATTATCAAAACGTAAAAAATCCCTTCTCCAAAAGTGAGAAGCCAAATAAATAGAGTCTCAAATGGACTAAAGCCCACGTACGGAAATAAATTAAAAGGCAAAAATTAAATAGAGAATTCATAAATAATTCATCAACAATTCTTCTTCACCTCAGATCTCGACCTCCATGAATGCTAACACAATCTTCATCGCCATCATATACTATCGATATTAAGCATACGACAAACTGGCGAAACATGAAGGAGAATCGAACGAAAAACTGACAAAACCCACAACCAACTAAACTATATCACAAAAAAAATCACCACATTCTATTAAGGTTTTTTCTCCAACCATCTTTCCAACACGTCGATATTCATCAACACCATTTGTATTTCTTGTTGATCCAATGCTCTGTTTTCATCTTGCATTTCCTTCAACCATATCCTCAATTCCTCGGCATGATTCCTCAACTTTATTTGTGAGTTGAATAAACCTTTCATTCTCAGCCTCTTGTTTTTTTCATCTCCCTAATACAGTATAAATCAATACAATCATCATTGTGACCGGGACCTAAAAAATATTACTATAGGGGTTTTATTCTAAATAAAGTTTTACATAAAAAATAATTATTTTTTTTTTGAAAAAAAAATAATACATTTAATATAATACATACTATACTATATGTATGTAAATTTATTAACAAATTTATATATCTAATTAATATGAATTTGACTAAAATAAATATATACACTTTCAAAGTATATATAAAATACATGTATCTAAACAATTGTTATTGTTCACATGTGTATAAATGTTTGTTCAATACATGTATTTTTTTCATAAAATGAAAATA